>JACTAT010000202.1:233639-287334 GCA_014526335.1 Chrysaora quinquecirrha
TGACCATGTAAAGCTTGATCGTCACTTTCAATTTCTACCAAATTCCGGACAGTTTTTAATTGTGAATGAGTTTAGATTTCACTTCATTATAAATCACTTTATATATTATACAAATACTAAAGGTTTACTTTGCTAATATAGTATGGCCGTTGGTGAATGTAAGTAAGGCGGTCACTTGCTGGCAATTATGAAATTAAATATCGCGAAACTTTCAACTTAATTAAATATTGCACTCAACCAATGTCGCTTATATTTGCTTTTTTAGCCCTGCCTCTACCATTTTATCGTAAAGAACAATTCATTAACTACATCACGCCATTGGCTCAATTCGATGTGGAGCTAAACTCAAAAAGTATGCATTGTGTAGATTTGTGCTAGCAATTTGCTAGTGAATAGTAATATAAAGGCAACTACTTTCAGCCTGGCTCACAAATTCCGTCAAATCCAAGCTAAAGCTAGGGAGAAATACCTACGTACCACATGTTGAAGTCAACGTTTGCTTGTTTGAATCTTTACTGTTGCAAGTAGCCTTTGGTGCCGTGTGCAAAGTAGAACAATGGTCAACCTTTTCTAGCAGCTGCTGCCCATAATGTTACGGCATTTTTAGGTGCTGCGCTTATTTGAGGATGGCGCTTATTTCGTAAGTCAAAAATGCGGCATACTTCCATACCAAGAAAGAAGGAAATAGAGTCCCTTTGAACTCATTTTTCAAAATCCACTTCTTACCATTGCTTAAGCGCTGCATTTAGTTGCAGCGCTTATTTGAAAGCAGCGCTTATTAGAAGACGGCGCATATTTCGCTCAATCAATCTCAGGTGCGGCGTTTATTAGAGAGCGGCGCTTAATTGCGATAAACAGCGGAATCATTTTCGGACATACTTAAAAGCTTTTTTCGTCTGACACTCCTCAGAGTATGAAAGTCAGAAACAGACCGAAACAATAGACTAAGGCGGAATTTATACCCAGATGCGGCTCGAAATACACCAATCAGAAAGAACGAAAAGCTGAATTGGCATTGTGTTTTAAACACCAATCAGCTGGTCAGATACATCGGGAAGACCAATAGAAATATTTGAAGAGTCCAAGTGAGAAAACGAACTCCTTCTGTCTACACAGAACCGGCTTTTTGGTTTTGATGTACACAGATTCCAATACCCCTAAGTGAAACAAAGATCTTGCTTTGCCAATGATTTTGAAACCATCCTCGCTGTAATATTCCGCACAAATTGGGTTATCGAGTAGAGTGTTAGTAATTAGTAAACTATATTTGAGGTAAAGTTCAGATTTTGAAAAAAGAAATTGAAAATCGTTAACCTTACATGTATTGTTGGATGTTGGAAAGACAAGTTTGACTTTGCGTGCACAGCTGTTTATTAGATTGAAAAAATTATGATATAAAATACTTAACGTCCATATAGCTCTTGAACTTTGGCAAATTTTGATAGCGGCACGTTCACAGATAAGATGGTCTGTTGAAATGTAGGGTTACTTTGTGCGGATTTTCCGGAATTAAGTTTGGCTAGAGCGCGAATTGAATGTTTTCTCCCGAAAATTCCAAATTTGTCTCCTTTGCGCAAATGAAGTTCTTATTGAATGTCGCGTTTTGAGTCGCGAAAGTTTCTTCCCTTTGCAACAATTGACATAATTTTTATGAGTTTGTTTATTTAGCCTTACAAAATCGTCATGTGCGCCTCGGGTGAAATGCCAAAGCAAGGGTTAAACCCTTTCAAAGTGATGTGAAAAAGACCATAAGGCAGTGCTCTGGTGGGACGGACAAGGCCATCTCAAAACAATGGTTTTAAGTGCATATATAAATATTCGGAATTTGAGAATCAAATTCTGATAACCTACAACAGCATTGGAATATAAGATTTCAAACGAAGATCTCAAAGCTCTACTGATTGGGAAGGAGAATTCTTTTACTTGTGACGCATAACAGCGCACGGCCGATGTAGTGTCGCAGCTAGATACTTGTTGAAAAGTAAAGACAAGTTGAAAGGTATGAGACATAATAATATTTTAATTATGTTATTTATAACCTTATACTTAGCAGCTTTCTATATTTCTATAAAATACATACCTAAATGTAAAAGTTAATTTATCACTCATGGTGCTTCTACTTTATAGACGATTAAGTACAGCATTTAATCTTTAATGCTTATCATTCTTATGTGTCAAATTCGCCGAATTCGCTCGTTTCTCACTTATTGCGAACATGCTGGGCCAACCTTGTTCAAAATTTATGTTGCAAGAAACGTTGGCTATGTTAAGCAACTCCTGTCCCAACATGCAAAAAGTAGTTGGACAAAATGTGGGCTGTAATGTCTGTCACGTTTGGCCAAGACATGGTACACGCTTTTTAAGAACCTAGCTTAAGCTCTAGTTCCTAAAGTTCCTTATTTTTGGCCTCTTTTGATGATGTACTTAGTACCAAAAGTTTCTTAATAGTTCCTTAATTTCAACTGCATATAGAGTGTGCCATGTCTATTATGAAGAGACGTCTGTATGTGAGCAAAGCTTAAAACTACTCAAGGAAACATTTGATTGCACATAGGTAAACACACAATGTATTTGAGTTTTGACTGCAAATGAATGAAACTGGCTTCCTAATTCTTTATTGTTGGCAGTGATAAGAATATTCAAAATTGAAAAGTTTCTTAAGTGATTTCATCTTTAGTAGTATAAGCTCTTTAAATTATTCGGCCTTCTACATGTAGGTTCCTTATAAGTGGTTCTTTGTGAAAAAAGCGTGTAGTCGTATTAAGAATTTCTACTATGGTTGTGTTTGGCTTAATATTCCTTTCGTAACTGAGATTAGTTTATTTTCTAAAAGACTTTTTTTTACTCCTGTCGGCAAACTTATTTAACTTATTTAAGAAGCACAAGCTTAAAACAAGAAAATGCAAGGACTTTTACGAAACTTAAGCTTAACTTTCCCGATGCTTCTAATTTGTCAGGCTCAACTTTGCTAGCTGTCTTAAAAATCTCAAACTGAGTCTTTAAATTGATGAGATCTGGACAAAATGAGTTCCACTCAAAGTCTGTGTTTACATGGCAGTCGTTATATCGTTGATATTAAATTTTAAGAAACCATAAAGGAACTTTAGGCTCAAATGGTATATATTGTTAGGGAACCTCTAAGGTGGACCGAGAAGGATGGTTTCTTAGCACAGCTGTCATAACTGAATGAAATTTTTGACGTTTATTGATGTTTTCAGACCCAATCGAATAGTTTTTTTAATTTTTAACAAATGCCTTGAGATTTTGTTCGAGCGTCGATTAATTCATCACCAAGAACAACTCTGCATATATGGTTGATTTGAAAAGGAAGGGCATGGTGCATAAAATTGACATACTTTGAATCTTTACAAGTTCAGACAAAGTCAAGTGTTTCTATCTATGTACATTTAAACTGCTGTTTGCAACTGTGACCATGAAAAGTCTGCAGAAAGTACAAAAGTCAATATAATAGACATTTTCAAAGAGGCCTGGGTCGGGCGCATCAATTTTCTGGAAAATGGCCGACATTTCCAGTAATGGACTCCTCTCCGCGTGCAACAATTGGAATTACAGTTGTTTCAGGATTCCTTTACTCTCTTTTTTCTTTCATTATTCATGAGTTTGAAGCAATATTTGCTAAATTATCTCTCCTAAAACGACCGTAATTCCAGTCGTTGCTTACTGAGAGGATTCCCTTACTGGAAATGCTTACCAAACCTTGATTGCAGTCGCTTCATGAGAGGTAGTGCAGCAGATTTTACTTCTAATTCATGAATAATGAAAGAATAATAAAGTAAAGGAATCTGCGACAGTTAATATTAAAGATATCTGAAACTAAGGAAACAAGATGCAACAAAGAGGAAAATACTTTGCTAAATGCCTCCTATAGATAAACTGGATCCTTTCTTTCACATTAACATTCTCTAAACGCGAATTTTTAACAAAATTTGTTGCAATATCTCTCCTAAAACGACTGCTTTTCTTGTCGTTGCACGTAGAGAGGATTCCCTTACACAACATGTCTACCATTTTCCAGAAAATATCGCGCCGACCTAGACTTCTGTGAAAAAGTCTATTGCTTTATACTTAGTAGTAGAAGTTTCAGTAAAAACCTAACGTACAGCCATGCGACGAATGTTAATTTCCGTTTTAGCGAAGAGAGGTTTTTGCCATATGAAGGTTTCTTTTACAGAAAGGTTGGACAGTAATATTTGTCTGTTGTTCAAGGCGAGGGGCAATTCATTCCTCCCAAATGTGTACGAGATTTTTATGAAAACAAAAGGATTTCCAAGGGATTTCTGTGAAAGCAATAGGTTTTTCTAGTAAAGGTGTACGAGATTTCAAGGAGTAAATCGCCCCTCGGTTCAAGGTCTCCCTTACCCCTTAAGAACAGTAAGAGGTGACGAGGTGTCTGCCGTAAATAGAGGTCTCCGTTGATTTAGATTCCACTTTATACGTGTAAATTAGGAGGACTCGTCTACAAGGATTCTTTTTGAGAAGGTTGCGTTTTCAAATGACTTTAAACTGGAAACCAGATTATGTGGTGATGACTTGAGGTGAAAATGCTAACTAAAATTGCTCAGAAATGTCATAGCAATGTTTTCGATAAACTCCAAAAACATTTTCGGCCTCTCGCAAGCAAAAAATGTTTGACGAGCTTTGTTTTGCGACAAGGCGAAACGTATAAAAAAATTTTTAAAAACCAAAATTCAGATACTTAACGAACAGTGTTTGTTCGTTTGGTCAGGGCCTTAGTGCACTTTGACTTCTCTCTTTAAGTGCTTTGACAATGTATTTTAATGATAAAAGCAGACTCTGAGACCAGCATATACCTTGCTTAGCAACTGGAAGCGTTTTAAACTTATAGAAGGCAATTAGTCGATGAAACACAGAACCAAAATTTTAAAGACGATATTATCGCGTGACTGTTGTACAGCGTAATATAAATCATACGTGACGTTAGCATCGCTGTTAAAGCTCGCACGGCCAGAGTGCGATGTTCAGATCACAGTTTAAAGGGGCATGGTACACAGCATAGGTGTTTAAGGCCATAAATCACTAGTTGTTATTTCAGATTATGACATAACTCCCCCATAGCTCCCGCTATTAAGCTCAGGTTAAGCGCATTAGACAATATGTAGAAAATGTTCTAAATTTTCAATATGGATCTAGGGTGCTAAGATATTTATTAGCGAAATGCTTGCATTGGCACCTGCTTATGGCTCGTGCCTTCTATAAAAGTTTCTATTTTTGAGCGAATTTAGCTGCTCAATGCAGTTCAAGTAAATTGCTGAAAATCAAGTCTTTTTGCAATTTTATGTCTTGCGCGCTTAAGAGGAAACATGATTTCCCTATGAAATAAGTAGCTACAATAATTAAGGATAAATTTGAACAAATTTATCACATCGTTAAAAATACGACTTTTCGAATGTTTGCACGTGGAGAAAGCCCTGGGGGTATCAACGATCATAACTGGGGTTCATTAAAATTTGTAACCTTCTAAAAATAAAACAAGCAGGACTATAATTGCCATGGACATCTCTCTTAGTTTCGTCATTTACATTTGCAGAGTTTGACATAAAGAAGAAGTACTCTGCTAGTAACAGTGTAGCTTGCACAAAGGTTAAGGCCCTTCATATCAAGTTTCCAAAAGCATCTTAATTGAAAAAGCTTTCTGCTAATCTTTCGTAGAAAGGTATCCTTCAAGAAAGAAAAGTTATATCAGAGACACTGGGCTTAAAGATGGCATTTTTCAAATCAAGAAAATATATTTTGGCATTCTTTCATCTCTTGTCCTGTTGGCTAGCGATGTGCAGTATGCACAAACTTCAGGTAATTCTTAGAAGAAATTTTGCAGCGTTTGTCAGTTAATAAAGACTTCATTTGACGTTGCTTGTATAAAGTATAGTATAATTCATAGAATTTCTATAGCTATCGGTGACAGCTAAGAAACCCTTACTGTGGCGCATTTATTTATACTGCAATTAGCTTTAATACGTCTTCGATAATGCTATTACCACTTCGCTTAGTAAGATATGAGACACCTGCAAATTTCGTTTTCTGCAAAGGTTATGAAGCTTTTGACGCTTCTTGCAGTGCAACATGGTTTGCATATGATCGTATTATAAGCTGGGTTTTTCGAAAGACATTACATCAGCGTCGGTATTGCTTCGCTTTGGGGCTTCTGTCGGTACTCGCCAGTACTCTGTTGGCCCTTCTTGCTTTGGGGTCGAAGCCCGCTTTCGTCAGAATCATGAACTATATTAACTTACTGTCAACTCAGTTGGCTTCTTTTCGTTTCTAAGCTCGGTGAACGATTAATAAAGATATTTGTTCTAGAATATCAGACTAAGGGCACAAGCTGCAGGTCCACACCACGTCGTTGCAGTCGTTTTGGTTGTTGGGCTCTTGACTTCTTGGTTGCAACATTTCGAAAGACATACGAACGACTGAATTTTAACCTTCTATAGGCCTAAGGACTTGTACAGGCCAAATAACCCAGTCGCTCGGGCTCACATTCAGCTGAGTCTTCCACGTCGTTTGCTCCATTAACTTCAACATATTCAAATATATACTGCATTGATGGCTACTTTCAAATTCAATCCTTTTGGTCTGGTGGTTTCAACTTCAATGTGAAGTAGGCTTTGAAAATGATTTAATTCAAAGCATTTTCCATCACGAGATAATTCGCTAACTGAACGGTTTCTTTTCTACACTGTCTACAAAAGACAGGAAAAAAAGATCTCCGTATAGATTGCTCCAAAACAGCATCGTATAGTGTGCACACAATGAGGAATACCTTTGCTCGATTTTTTTACAGCAGGGAAATATTATGAACATGTTTGCTAATGTCTGTCGTCGACAAGACAGCAGTACTCCAAAAATACAATTGTGCGACTGTTGCATTCTTTACGCAGGCCTTCACTACGGGCAAAAGACGTTTGATAATTTCTTATAGTTGTTTTCATTAGAGTTAAATTCATATTCAGTCCATCCAACACCTAAAATCCGTCTGAATGAGCATAATAAGAATTATAAGATGGTTCCTTGTCATCGATGCTTATTCCGATAGCTGAATTTGTGTTACTTTATGCGTTGCTGCGTGTTTTACGAATTTACGTGTCCTCACAGGTTGTTTCTATAAAAGCTGTTAATCAGTTCACCTTCTACATTCCTTAAATTAAACACACCAATAACATCGTATATCTCTTACAAAAGTAAGAAAGCAGCTTTTTTTGAAGGTGAAATGGAAGGTAAAGGTGAAATGGTGTTTTAGCGCTAGTCGCTAGAATCTCAGTAGTAGGTTAACTAATCGAGACCTCGACCCTGGCTGTGACACTACCGTGGCTGGGCTCGTACCCTGACCACACTGAGCTTCTGACACCACGATTACACCACGACGCCACAGCACCTTTTGAGATTGACCATGTTTTTTATGCATCTATGTTTGTTTTTAGGAGCAATGTTATATAATGGGACAAATCTGACCAACAAAACAACAGCAAACGAAACATTGAACAGAGCAAATTTCACAGACAGTGGATCAAGTGAAAATGTGCGTGGACGAGGGACATCTACAGGATCAGGCACAAGTACAGGAAATGGTATACTTCCACCGTGTCACCGTTGCTTCGGCCATGGCGTCGACCCAAGCATTGACCCTCGCTGTAAATTTGGGTGTCGCGGTGGTGGATTACCGACAGGGTCTGGGTCAAGTACGACTCTCCTTCCAACAACAATGATGAGATTTGCTTTTGCTAACATGGTTGCAGATCAGACACACGGTTGTACAGGAAAACAAAACTGTCCTCCGCCACAGAATCCAAAGATGGCTGACCCAAAAGGCATCCTCATGACTGGAAAGGATTCAGCGAGCAAGCGAAGCAAACTAAGAGGTGATATATTATGGTTCTGCCTTGGTGGTTTATGTACGTTGTCCTTAGCTGGTTTGGCTATAATGCTATCTCGTAAAGCTGGATGCAGAAAGAGACAATCAAGGGTTGGTGTAGCAGAAATTAAGGTAGAGAACAGACTTAAAGATAGCGAGAATATTTAATTGTTAACAGTTGATTTAAATAGAACAGCAAATAAGTTATGAAAAACCAAAAGATGCTCGTCTCCCTTTACTATTTTACACTGGCTTATTCATTGTCGACTTGAGTGATCGATTCTAAATTACGTATCATTAAGCATTTCATGACACATTTTACTCGCATGAAAGCCAGTTTGATTGCGAAGACAAACAAAGCAGAATCAGACAAAATTTTTGAGATTGAAAACTTGTTCTTAGTTGTAAACTTACTTTTCATCAACTACAATCTTGGACAAAATATAATGAGACACACAGAAGATTCTGAGTTAGTCCAGCAATTTCTTATCTTGAGCTTCGCTAATCAATAGCTCACTCCCCCTTTCCCCCCTTGGATCAATGTTGAGTGAAAACAATTCCACGCCATTTGATCAACATTGAGTAAGGGGGAGGGGTAAAATACAACGGTAATACAAATATTAATGAAACTGTCAGTTTGTCTCATAATTTTTGTCCAAGATTGTACTTCCAATTATGTTACAAACGGTCTTTTATCATAGCAAATATCTATAACATGTATTGAAATAACTTTGAACTTTAGAGGTGCGTTCCTTCAATGGGGGGTCATGGGGGGTTAAAAACCGTAAAACCGCAAATATTCTTATCGAAAAACCGTGTTTTGTTAAAACCGTAGAACCGCACCGAAATCGCTCATTGAAAAACGGTAAAACCAGATTTTTTGAATACGGTTTAAAGCCGTAAAACTGCTCTCAAAATGTCGAAAAACTGCAAACCGTCATGCCCAATGACACCCTCTTCGATATATCTTGGCATGGCAAGGAACGTTTGTGCAAGACTTCCTGATTATTTCATTAAATCTTTCATCATCGCATCCTTGTAGCACTGCCACGCATCAAATTCATCTTGCACACCGTCTTGCCAAATTTCTACCAGACAGAATCGAACCTGGGCTAAATTGGGAGACATGTCGTCGGCGACATTGTCACGCATGACATGTCCCCTTAGTGTCTCCCAGTTTAGCCACCTCGTAAATTTTTTAGCGCGGGATAAAATTTATAGCGATAGACACGCAAATGTTTCTGGGAGACAGCAGGAAAATTTCTTGTCTACGCGACTCGGGGGACATGTTGCTCGCTTGTCCCTTGCATGTTTAGCTACTCCGGGAGACACACCAATTACAATGACGCTCGCGACATGTCTCCTTGTTTAGCCATAGCTTAAGGCTCTGGCCAAACGATCAAATATTGCTTTGGAAACATTTGAAATTCGCTTGGGTAGTAAAATTTCTTACCGTTTTGCCATGTCGAAAAAAAGATGCTGGTCAGACATATGTGCTTCCATCAAGCAAGAACTTTATGCTCTGTGACGTGGGCACATGTTTGACAAACATGTTTTGTCGGCAAGCCAGGGCCTTAAAATTTTTTATCCACAAAGCATAGAAAACAGATATGGGACACGAAGCAAAAACCTGCATTCCACTTTATTAAGTCAATTTTTGCGCAAAATTTTCATTGGAGGAAGCGTGTTTGTAGGGCCCAGACCCTTGGGGCCCAGGCCTTGCGAGAAAACGTGAGCGAAGCGTTCTGTCGATCGGTTGGTTGTTGGATTTTGAAGATTGGACTCTTGGACGTTCTTTTGATTGCTCGTAGTTAGATATTTTAAGTGTAGAATTTGTTCTTGAAGTTTTGTGAATGCAAACAAAGTTGTTTATATCGTCTCGTCCTCATTCTACATCCTAACCTACGACTTAGCGAACTCCAGGAGTGTAATATGTTGCATAGCATAAGATATGATATGCAACAGAGTGCAATCTTTTTCTTGCACGTCTAATGAAGGATGTTGTACTTCACGTGGAAAAAATTGAGCCAATGAACTTAAATCTCTGAAAAAGCAGTTTTCTCAGAAGGCCATGGTATCTGCATAAACTTGCATTTTTATGAATTTTTATGATGCTATGTGCTGCTCGCGACTCAGCTAATACCAACCCTCTATGCTTTATTGCTTTTTATACATGCAAGTGTGCTGTTTTGTATCGTTTCCTGCTGGAAGCATTAATAGTTGCATTACATACTGAAATGAACCGCTGTTCCTCGCAATCGATATTTTAGCGTGGATTGAATTCATCTGACTATGTGTGAATTTGGTTAGCTGCACGGCAGCAATTTTCTAAAAGAAGTAAAAATATTTTTTGATGTTTTTAAAATTTCAACCGATCTGCACTTATTTTGTAGCGAATATAATGTTTTTATATCATGGATTTGTCTTCTGTATCGAAATCAAAAATTGATTGCATATTATAAAATTCATATCATTCTTAAGGGATTTTATAGTTTTTAGTTGATTACTGATTTGACTAAACATGTACTTTCTGGATTATTTTCTCTCGCTGTTTCTTTTGACGATTTACATTTTCTGCACGTATTATTTTGCAAGCGCTGCTACCTGAAATTCACTGGACTTAGTATTGTTACAGCTATTGCAGAGTCGCAGTGCGTAACATTCATTCGATGAGTTTTTTCTTCAGATGTTTTTCAGGAGGATAAAATTGATGTTTATCGACAATATTTCTGCTGCCATCTTTTAGGGTAGCACTTTCTCCTGACTTTTCATGCTTAAAACTAATCTCTCCTCTCTTTCCACGCCAAACACTTGCTTGACAATTTTTTGTCCAATCTGTGGCCACGCTAGGATTTCGGCGCATAGGCACGTATTTGGCAAAACGTGGATTTTAACGAATTACCAATTAAACTAAATCAGATATCATACAAAGAACAAGTGAAACAACCTCACCCAAACTTTCGTTGACTTGATTTTTATCAGTGAGAGAATCAACGAGAGAGAACCTTACCATGCTTAAGATGATGAAACAGACTAGCGAAATAAGGTATGATATACATACTAAACTAAGGCTTGGTACCTAGGAACATGCGGGAATCACTGACGTGGGTAACATGCAATGTTGCGATGCAGGGATACATATGCTAGCGATGGTATGGGATGTTGGCTAGAAGCAGAATAGGGTAACTAAATGCGATAATCAATGCAAACTACTACAGCTTCGGCAGAAAAGAGACAAGCTAGAAAATTGCGCTTTGCTTTAGCACCGAGGCATGTATCAAACGATGGCACATAGACACTTTTTGCATACATGGAAAGAAGTAAAGCACATTCTTATTGATATATCTCTGTCTTAGAGAACTTGAATTGGGCAGATGAAGTTTCTTCTTTCCAGAATTTGCGACGAATATTGCGTAGATCGCGTGTTGCGAGCACTTTCAAGCATTGTATCCGAAAGAAATTAAATCTGAAAGAAAAGTTAAGTGCTGATAACAATTTCATCACATTGATTTTTTTCACCAATTCGCTCTGCATGGTAAAACAAATCCATGAGTTGTATTTATCGGTACAATTATTATACTGTAATGCAAGACCCTCCAACAGCGACTCATAAACGACGCAAATGAATAGCGAAATTTTGGGGCTTGAAATGGATGGTCGATATGATGGGCCTAAGTCCTTTGTGCAAGATTAATAATGACTTTCATGCTTCTCTGTTTAGAAGCCATATCTTTTACTTATGTTTGTTGCCAAAATGCCAAGGAAGGCTACTATGAACAGGGGGTAGAGAAGGCTCTCTTCTATAAGAGATTAGGTATACATTTAAATTGTAAGTGTCAATCATGATGGAGACCTGATGACCCTGTGCCTTGTGCTTCTGCTTGTACCAGATGACATTGTGCCTTTAGTGTCCTGTGAAAATGAGCTTAATGCGCATGCGTTCATGTTGTCTTAAGTTAGATGTGTGCTTCGTCGTGTTGAACGGTAAAAACTTTATGGCAGAGTCAAAATCTACAATAAAAGTTAATATAATTCTTCGAAGCTTGATCGTCTTGAAATATTAGGTGTGCCACCTTTTCTCCTCCCAGTTACTTGCAAAAGTATTCCCAAATTGTGACACTTGGACATCAGCATATGAACTTAAAAATTTGATATAATTTTCCATTGCGTTCAAGTCGTTGAATCTCAATTAAACCTGACTTTTGCTTTTCACTTTGAAATTTGATTATTATGTGAGTTATAAAACTAAATCAATTATGAAGTGTAGCTACACAAGTCTTGTCAGTATGTTTCTTGATTGCACCTTGAGCCACGATTGAGAATTTGCATGCACTTTTTTCCCGGGGGGGTAACTTCCATATATATGAGTACGGGGTGTGCCATTTTTTGGGGTCCTTTTTTTGAGGTTGAAAATAAATTTTGGGGTGTCATTTTCAAGAAAGTCAGACAAGCCCATAAATTTTAGGGTATCATTTTGAGTATGAGCATAATTTTTCAGGTATCATATTAAAAACAGTTTCTAGAATTGCCCTAAAATTGCTAATTTTGAAAAAGCTTGAATATAAAAAATGGCCCATATACATCAAACATAAATAAAAAGCACTTAAAATAACCAGTGCATCCATCCAATACATAATTTATGGAAATAAAAATAAAAATGAATGACAGTCTTCTACTAGGTAGTTCTTGTAACAGCAATATGTTGCAGTCATGGGTAAGTTTTTGAGTACATGAATCAAAATGTAAATAAATTTTTTAGAAATATTTATACTGTAGAAGAATTTTTGTTGCCACATTTGTTTGAAATATGCTCCTTTCCCTGAAAGATAGCACCAAACAAGCAAAGATGATATAGCTGAATAATGTACATTTTATTTCAAAAGCGGAAGACAACCAATCCAGCCAGATCTGGTGGATATGGGCCAATCTCCTGGAAAATCATACATTTTCTATATTTAACAATTTTTCCCACCAGCCCCTAGTAAATTATCCTCTTTGGTAATTAATATAAAATGCTGCACATTACCTTTTTGGTGATTCAATTTTTTATTTTTATGGTTTTCCCAGAGCAGCAAATTAATACAAAAAACATAAAAACAGAACAAAGACCAAGGCCAGCACAAGCCTCGTTCTGGTCCTTATTCTGTTCGAAAAGTGCGGAAGTGCGGAAGTGATTTTGGCGAAATTTCTCAAACGAGGTAATGATGCGAGACACCAGATGTTCTTGGAAAATGCCGTTTTGCACTGTCAAAGTAAAATTTCTCACAAAAATCAGCCAAAGAAAAGTTCCCAGTTAGAAATTGATGGGTAAGTAATAGTAGAACCTAGACTAGGCTATCTCTCTGGGGCTAGGGCTAAGCAAAGTCAAAGTGGGCCTAGCTACTAGCTAGTCTTTTTCATCTTATTAGTCCACATACCTACAGTTAGCTTGGGCTGGTGTGTGGTTTGAGGTTGGAGTGATGCTGTGCAGTAAATCAAGTTTTTGGCAACCAAGCCTCCTACCTCTGGCCTGCATGGCACAAAAGTCGCTGTATCTCCCTGCTGGCCCTACGGATCATCCAAGCCAATCCCAGCGTGATTTTCTGTTATTTTTCCATTGTTTTCCTGTATTGGTGTATAAAGTTTCCTTGCCAATAATCAGCTTCTATGCTGTGCCAGACTTAAGATGTCATGCACACTCAGTCATGGCAATAATGAAGGGGGTTGACATTATTTAATTGTACAGGAAGAACACATTTTGGTCGTTAACTTCTGTTATTTTCAAAGTTATTTTATGTTTTCTAGATTGTTTGTGTTGATGTCTTTACTGTGTTGATCAGTTGCAATTGTATGCGTTATGTAATAACTAGTGTTGACAATGTGGAAGAAAATTTTACACATATTGTACTTCATTAAATTTTAGATTGTTGTTAAGCACATAAGATATTAATTTTTAAATATGAACTTAAATTTTGTGGTATGCATTTTGCATTACTCATAAATTTTGGGGTATGATTTTTGGAAAATTGATAAATTTTAGGGTGTGATTTCTTATGACAAAATGGCACACCCCCGTCATCAGTCTATTGAAGTTACCCCCCCGGGACTTTTTTTTAAATAAAGCAACCGCTCAATAAGCAACTAGGGCTAAACTGACTTCAACATTAAGCAACTTGAGGGCTCAATTGAATTACTGTGAGCAACTAAGAAGTCAAGCAACCAAGCTCATACGCTTCCTTATCGTTAGAAAATTGTTTTTCTTATGTTTCGCATGTTGAAGTTCTTTAGCTAACGTTTCTCCACTTACTGTCCCCTAAAAGTCGTGTTGTATGTGGGCCTAACAGTTGATGATTTGACCCGCGAAATCAGGGTTGGTTGTTAGGTACAAAAATGTTAGGCAACTTTTAAGCAACTTTGAGGGCATGGATAAAACTCCAGTTGCTTATTAAAACAAGTGTAGTGCACAAAAACTTGGAATGAAACAGGAAATCAGGAAAAGCAAGCACGCGGGTGCACTCATATTTGGTAACGCAGGTTCGGTTAGGTACCCTTTTAGGTATCTAATTGCGGTACCCTTAATAATTAAGCTTTCTGAAATATCCCCACCCACCCTCCACCTCTTATCAGGCATTGATACTCGTGTCGATATATAAGGATTCAATAAGTTTTTAATTAAGCGCCTTCTCTTTGATGTAATTTTTTGAAGCAAAATTCAGGGTCTCATTGGTGGGGACCAAAATAAACTGGGGAGAGGGTCGGATTTGCTTGACAGATGTCGTAAGGAAACTGCTGAAACGAAGTGTAAAATGGCCCTTTAGTAATTATATAAGCTTAGGCAACCCATAGGTCTAGCGAGAAAATAGAATGTATGAATGCAAGTAACAAAAAGTGAGCTTGCACATCAGCTATCAAAGAAGATGATTTGACAAACTAATTACACGAGCTTTTCGTTTAGCATGGATCTCTTCCTTTCTGGGCCGCCCGATAAGCGTGTTCATTTGTATCCCTTCCCAAGCGGGTTCATTTGTTTCCCTTCCCAAACTGTCCCATTGCAAATGCAATGAAATTGTACCCTTATCGTACAAATAAAAGTACGGATCTCTTGGATCCGTACTGATCCGTATCTTTTTTCTCGTTTAAACGGGATTTAGATGCGCAACTCAGCCCAAAGAGAGGGGGTGTTTGGGTTTTATGGTTACACGGTTTTGCCATTATTTTGGCTCGGAAATTCGGTTTTTCTCGGTTTTGAAAATCTCGTCGGTGAACGGTTTTACGGCATTTCCGGATAATGTTTCCGGTTATTGATTAAGAATTTGCGTTTTGGTACTGAATGCCGACTCAATGAAGCTACAGGTTAGCCCGCAATGAAAACAGAAATTGTTATTGGAGGCAAACGTCTCGAAAACGTGAAGTGAACATCAAAAGTTGACTAACCTACAGTTTAAATAGATTCTCTTTGCAATTTTTTTGAAAACGGAGACTTAAATCGTGCCATACGGTTTTATTCAAAATAAGGTACGGTTTTATTATTTTTAAGCTTGAGGGTTTTCAGACCCCCTAAACACCCCCTCCAAAGGGGTTTTTTGGTTTGAGATATACGTAGTCACGTTCTTTGTATTACTCTTATAATTTTCATCTTACCACGGAAAGAATACACAAATTTTTTAATAAGCAACCGCTCAATAAGCAACTAGGGCTGAACTGACCTTAACATTAAGCAACTTGAGGGCTCAATTGAATTACTGTAAGCAACTAAGAAGTCAAACAACCAAGCTTATTCTCTTTCTTGTGTTAGGAAATTGTTCTTCGCTCTTATGTTTTGCATATTGAAGTTCGTTAGCTAACGTTTTTCCATTTACTGTCTCCCAAAAGTCATGTTGTAGGCCTAACAGATGACGATTTTGACCCGCGAAGTCAGGGGTGTTTAGTAAGTACAAAATATGTTAAGCAACGTTTAAGCAACTTTCAGGGCTGAAATGTCTAAAATTTTAAGCAACTTTGAGGACTGGACGAATATCAAGTTGCTTATTAAAAAAAAAGCGTAAGGAAAATAAGGAATGAATTAAACCAAATGAAAAACCATAAGATTATCTGGCAAGAACTGCTAAGACCCTGGATTACGTTGAGAATTCAAAGTTTCAAAATGATGTTTTTGCACAGGGTATATTAACCTCGGTTTTCAAAGGTCGTTGCGATGTCTTTGGAATCTGGCTATTTAATTCTTGAAGAAAAGTCTAAAGGTGGCGAAGAAATGTCTTGACCACTAGGAATGAATGAAAGTTTGCTCAGCAAGCCTAGGCAAGCTTTGCTTGTCACAAGCTCTGTACGGTGTGAACGGTTTGCCAACAGAAAAATTTTACTCTGCAGAATAGCAGATGATATATTGTGGGTCGTGTTGGGGCTCTCAGTCATTTAAACAGTTGCACATACGAACAAGAGTTAAATCAACAATATCATGTGTCATAAGAGGTAAAAAAGAAGTATAACAAAGTCCATTTTGAATGTATGAAGCTTCTCTGAGAAGCGCGAAGAGTATATCCACCAAGCACACGTGTTCAGACAGTACACTTTTTTTAATAAGCAACTTGACTTTCGTCTAGCCCTCAAAGTTGCTTAAAATTTTAGACATTGCAGCCCTCAAAGTTGCTTAAACGTTGCTTAATATTTTTTGTACCTACTAACCACCCCAGACTTCGCGGGTCAAAATCGTCATCTTTTAGGCCTACAACATGACTTTTGGGAGACAGTAAGTGGAAAAACGTTAGCTAACGAACTTCAACATGCAAAATATAAGAACGAAGAACAATTTCCTAACACAAGAAAGAGAATAAGCTTGGTTGTTTGACTTCTTAGTTGCTCACAGTAATTCAATTGAGCCCTAAAGTTGCTTAATGTTAAGGTCAGTTCAGCCCTAGTTGCTTATTGAGCGGTTGCTTATTTAAAAAAAAGTGAACGACATTATTTTAGAGGGAAGGGGTTGATTTGTATTTCCAAGCAAGAAAGGGAAGACAAGTCAAATTTTTTCACATTTTGGGGATATTCCAACGACTGCTGGCAGGCATTGTATCACCGGTTGACTCTGCGTATGGGCCTGTTCGTAGTTTTGCCTCCTAGGTAAGTCCTGATCCATTGTTCACTCGAGGCTTGTTCCCCGGCTTTTTCTCAGGAAAATATTCAGCTCCGCAAATCTTTTCTATATACAACTTAATACGAGAACGTTGGAGAAATGGGACCCTCGTCCAGCTGTCGTTCAATGGCTTCGACATTCAAAAATACCGCAAAAGACACTTCTAAGGCCCTCTAAGGCCAACGAACAGCCATTACAAAGGAACGTTCATAGCAGCTTCAGAAAAAAGCAAGCAGAAAAATCCAAGACAAGAAAAAAAACAATTAAAAAGACTCTTTCATTCCAACGAAATTTGATCAAAAATCATTACAATTTTTCCAGTTCCATAGAATTTCATTTCCCCTTCCACATTTCGAATTCAAGCTCCAAGAAAAGGGCCCAAGTCCAGCTTAGAACAAGGACGTCCTTGCTTGGAACAAGCCCTAGGTCACTCAATGTGAATGCTAATGTTAAAGTTCATTAAAATACCTGGCCAGATTGCGAATGAGAACCCAGGGGGGGGGGGGTACTTCCATTGTTCGTTATACTAGATGTGCCGCCCAAATGGGTAACTTTTTCAGTGCCAATTTCCCTACATATGGGTTGATTTTTCGTAATAAATCCCTACACATGGGTAGTAATATATATATATAACATTTTAGAGATGCATTGCTTTGAAAAGCCTGATAAAAAGTGCGTTTTAGTTTTAGTTTTCAGCGCAAATGCCTTTTCGCCGCATTTAGAGCTGCCTCAGGCGTTAAATTGGGTTCAAACATTTGAGATATTGGTACAAATGGGTAAAAAATTTTGTTGTTTTTTCTATACATGGGTACCACGACGAGCAGAAATTATCGGCAGACATGGGTGGGTTTGGAAAAACTGGGCGGCACGTCTAGTCATTTGAACAATCAAGTACCCCCCCCCCCCGAATAAGAATTGCTAATGGCAACTATGTACTGCAAAAATTCTTCACATGAGCTCTTATCTGCAATGCTACAGCTAACAGTGAGGGATGGAAGTTCCCATCGATTCGCAAACATCCAGCAATGAAACTGGAGCTTTACTATAAAAAAGGTCTGGTTTTCGCCTGAGTTTTTACGATTAAGATGATGATGGTCTTTTTCTGAGCTTCTAGGCCATCCAATTCAATTTCGTTTTGCATGTATGTGGTTGTTAATGTTGCTAAGGGTTTTAGTAGCTGCTTGCGACGATATGGACTTGCATAATCAATCCAATGTGCATATAAGTCTCATACTGAATAATATCATCACGCGAGCCAAAAATACTGTGTGGAAACAGGGTCATAGCAGATGCAGGGTATGCCCGGGGGGTTACTTCAATAGATCAGTGACGGGGGTGTGCCATTTTCGTATTAAAAAGTTGACCCCAAAATTTATGAAAATTCTGAAAAGTATACCCCAAAGTTCACAAAGAAATATGAAGATAGTATATAAAAATACTCAAAAGTCTGTTTTTAGAGTTATACAGCTGAAATTTATTTGGCAGTTATTGTGACTTAATCAAAATTGATCATCTTAGCAAAAAATGATACCCCAAGTTTGTAATTTTTGCAAATTGGATACCCCAAAATTTATTTTCCGCCCCTAAAAAGGTACCTCAAAAAATGGCACATCCCGTACCCATACATATGGGAGTTACCCCCCCCCCCCGGGAGGGTATGACATACCCAATGATTCTGAAAATCATTTACACTGTGCATGGCGCACAAGTTTGGAAAACATCGTAATGCCCACAGAAATTGTAGCTATATTATTTTCTCATTGCTGTTTGTTATCGTTTCGAGGTCCCACAGTTAATGACCACGACGTAGTTTGCAAAGTTGAAGATCAAAGAAACAAGGAACGACGCAGAACCGTGAAAAATGTGTATTGGGGAGTGACAGGAGCTACGATCAATGTACCGGTGTACCGGCTTTTTTTGCAAGCGTAACGGCAAGAATACGTGGCAATATACCAGTGTACCGGTTTTCACGCAAGTGTACCATGGACCAGATTGCGTTTGTACCGTATCGGGTCGATTTTTAGCCTGTCGTACCGTGTACCAGGTGCTCTGCACCGACGTACCGGGAAGTTGTCAATCCCCAATGTATAGTATTTTACCAATATTTCGAACTTGCATACAGTCATTTCTGAATCCAAAAGTCCTTTCTAAATGCCTAGAATGCGCTCTTTTAAAAAGGCATCACCCAAAACTAGACAGTGACATCTATTTGTTTACACGGATGGGTGTTTGAGGCAGGCGAACTTGTATTCTAGAACAAAGTCTCTTGGTACTTATTTGACAACACCAAAAGGGTGACAGTTGAATTGAATTGACTCTTCCCTTGTGGTAAATCGTCGCGACGAGATTCCTGCCCATCACTTCTCGCTTGCACACCGACCGTTGGTTTTAACTAACTGGCCGCCTACACACGAAAATCTCAGCTATACTTGTTGTCATGGTTTCTTGTGCTTGACCTTATAAAATGATTTGATTTAGACTTCGACACTGGTGCAGCGTTCAGGGGCGTCTAGGGGTTCAAGAGAACATTGAAACATGCAAAATGTATCAAGAAAGGAACAAAGGAACAGCGGGAAACGAGGATGGGGAAAATCCTCGGTATCAATCTCCTGTGACTATCAATTTGAAAAATCTCCATTACAAGTAATCCATTACAAAACTCTAAGAAACAAGGGGATTTTCTCAAGGGTACCGGGGAACATGTATATAACGCCCTAAAAGACCCTCAGCGTTGGCCTAAGCTTCTGCAATAGACGCTTTCGCAAAAGATGGCCGCCTTTTTAGCCTATTGTTTTCATTAAAGGTTTTCGAAAGGAATTCTGGGAATAATTTCCTTCGTTACGTATTTTACATAGCTGACGACGGTGAATTCGTAACTAAGGAAATTATTCCCAGAATTCCCTTCCAGAAACCTTAAGAAAAACAAGGGATTGACAGCAACGGCCGCCATCTTTTGCGGAAACCTCTATTATTTTTCGAAACGTCCTAGGAAACCCAAAAAGACAATTCCTAGACAATCAGTCTCTCGAACATTTCAATCGAATTCATTCTATCCTGTATAAAAATTACTTTAAAGTCGCAAGATACAAACTCACATAGGGATTAAAATTATGCTAAAGACGACTAGCTAATCACAAAGAAACTCTACTGGAGAGTAATAGAGTTCCAGACTCGTACCATTGTTGACTTCATTTAAAGATTCATGCTAGGAAATATTTACAGTTGATGAGTTTCTTACAGAATATTAATAAGATTAGGAAACTAAATCAATATTTTGATATTTATCAACATTTTATTTACAGTTATATAGTGAACGATAGCGTAATACTCCGTTTCCAAGTAGTATGTAACCAATCTGCAAGGTCAATGAAACGTGTCTTCAACGTACGGGTTTGAGAGAACCCTCATTTTTGAGGAAAAAAAGACTGGGGGCTGGGCTGTAAGGCATCTCTGTTCGTCTAATCTCTCAGGACCTTCTTGGTTCTGTCAAAAGTAAATTTGGCATACAGTTGCTTGAGACTAGTGTTTCTTCTAAATCATCAGCCTCAGGCCCTGGCCAAACGATCAAACATTTTCGTCCAAGTACACGTATTTTTTTATAAGCAACTAAAACATTGGCCCAGTACTGAAAGTTTCTTAAAATTTTCAGATTTTGAGTATTGCAAATTTCTTGAGAGTTTCTTGCATATCCAGAGTGGCAACATAGTTATTCTATCTGAGGGACCTGAATGCTCTTTCGAACCCATTTATCGATCGTATTTGAATGCTTATGGGTTTCCAGTTCGTCTGCTTGTCATAGAAATGCTTTTTTGCAGACGAAACACAGAAAATAAAAGAAAATTTTTCGCTGTTTGAGGTAAAAAGTTTCCTACGTAAATATTTTCCAGTACTGGAGTTTCTTAAATTTTTGGCCATTCGAGCGTTAGGGTTTCTTATAAAGAGTTTCTTATAAAAAAATACGTGTATTTGAAATCTATATTCAAAGCAATGTTTGACAGTTTGGTCATGTTTTAAAACAGGCTTGAAAAGCAAAACTCTATCAGCAATGATTAAGAAAACTTCAAACATATCTTTAACAAGCAAAAAGGGTTTCACGAGCGATGTTTTGTAAATATGGTTAAACAGTCACAAACAAACAGACAATCAAATGTTTGACAAACAGTGTTTGATTGTTTGTTTGCCTGTCAATGTTTGTTTTTTTTGCCAGGGCCTTAGAAATTGATAGAAACTTCATGTGAGATTAAATTGCTTCAACTGACCCCTTATCGTAATGTTTAAGCAGAAACTACGCTGAACTGTTTAGAAAGCTATAGTTAAACTGTCAATGTGTTTCTGATTGCCTATACCATGGGTCAAGTTATGACCTTACCGAGTTCTTATGTATAACATGCTTAACCATTCGCAAAACTACTAAGTCACTCAGTGACTAAATTAATTCATCAGATTGGTAATATACTTCTAACTACATGCCTTGAAAATGTTAAAAACCAACCTCGTCCCCAAATCGAATTTCCTTGAATCTCAACCGTCAAGTCGATTTTGGCCTTGGTACCGGCCACAAAATGTGCCAAAATACTGGTAATTTTGGCCTAGGCATAAAAACAAGATTTAGATTCCGAAAGCAGATGTTCTTAGAAAGGAAGGCAAGATACAATATCTCATGTAGCATCATTTTTTGGTTTTTATAGATATTTTTTGCATAGTTTTCGGCCTATTTTGGTGTGAAATTTTTGAATAAACTGTGACGTCACTTAAAATTTCTATTGTTTGAACAGCCAATCGAATAGACAAGGCCGATACCAAGGTCGAATATGGACAGTGGAGTTTCACGTAGAGGCCTATTCACCCTGAGGACGAGGTTGGTTAAGAACAAATAGTGAAATCGTGAAGATCTGTTACACAGAATCCAATACACAAGGCACCTACGATTAAAAATCAAGCTAAAATCACCAAGACCGATACATGAGGGTTTCTGTATAAGTTGGGCAACGTGCTCCATACAAAATGGACGTTTAACTTAAAGCCCACTGAATAACAACGAAATAGAACATTTTTTTGTTAAATAGGTATCTAAGTAGACCTATTACCTTCCTCCCACTCTTTCGGAAACAGCTTCTAACAACTACAACAACATACAGCTGTTTCCTCAAAGTGGGATTCATAAAATTTGAGTTCCAAAACCTGGCCTATTCCGCTTGACTGGAGCCAACTTTTTGGCTCTCCAATCGTTGGAGCGGGGTGGTGGAGTGTGGAGGAGCATAAACTACGACGAATGTAATAAGTCTAGTATCTAAGGTGTTTATGCCAATAAAATTCAGGGGTAAGGGCTAGCATCTGACTAGTGTTCAATTTTCGTTCGCAGTTTTAGGAAATGTGGAATTCTTCTTCAATTATCCATAAAGCCTATCGAATTCTTCCCCTGATGCTAGAGAGTACAAATCTTTTCTGCTTGTAGTTGCATATTTTAGCACATTTAACAGAACAGAGCACTGCGAAATTTGTCTTCTTTGTTTGGCGGGCACAGAACCTTAAGCAAGCCATATCTAGTCCCAGAATGTAAATGCTGCACAGTTTTGATGCTTCTAGCTTCAATATAAGTCGATCAGATTTACAATAAAACGTTATAATTATTTATACAAAGCAAAGATTCCTCCATTTATTCTTAATTAATAGTGGTCCAACTACAGAATTGGTGACACTATCATATTTATAATAGTCGAGTCCTTTGAAGAAATATACAACGTTGTCCCATATGTACCTCACTGCAGTATCAATGTTGTCTGGGAGGCCAGGAAAACATTCATCTATTTTCTTAGGGTAACCAGAAAAGACTTCGTCATTGTTATTATCAAACTTGTAGCATAAATTCCCTTTGAGAAAGTAGCTTACATCAACTGATATAGTGAATGCTGCATCTATGTTATCAGGAATTCCAGGCCATCCCGAGCTTATAGTTTTAGGGTATCCGTTTTCTACCCTGTCCATTTGATCATTGTATCGATAGTACATATTCCCCTAAAGATAGAAAACACTATTAGTTCTATTCAAATAATGTGAAAGGTCTTAAGTTCATGAAATACATTAAGATGTTAACATTCATGTCCTATCTAAATATCATTGCAAATCGTTAGAGAATTTGAAATACGCATAATGGGGTGGGGACACTTTTTCTTCCCTCCATCTTCATTGAATTGTCAGACAATATCACTTAAAGGCAACGAGATATTTTGTGTGCTGTTCCATTTTAATTTATTTATTTTACTTTATGAACTTATCAAGAGACCCTCCTTTACTCTTTCTTGTTAAATAGCGAAACTTTCCTGATTCGCTTCTTCCCTTCAATTTGCAGATACCACACTGAATTATAATATTTCTGGGGGGCTTGCCCCAACACCCACATATAGCCTAGCAGCCCCGAAGACATGTATTGTTTATATGGAGACATGGCCATCCAGGTCAACAAAATGCTTGGTGACATAAGATTAACTTGACCTAAAACATTACACTAGGCCTTTCTTGCTGCAAATTCTCGTTACCTCCATCTTCTATCAAATTCTATCTCGGGCGAATTTTATCCTTACTCTGCCTTCAAAAAAATTTGCCCTAAAAGTCTCCCTCCCAGGCTTAATGCTTGATATTTTCTGTTTCAGGAAAACTAAGATGCAGCTTTTAGCATGTAGCTGTTATTGCCTGGAGGTTGAAGAATTAACAGGTTTGCCTAAGGTATGTTAATTTCAACGTTTTTGTGGTTTTTCTGATGATGTTTGACTCAGGGACGTCACTATTGGGGGGTTATGGGGGTGTTTCACCCCCCAATCCTGAAAAACGGAATTTTGCAGGGCAAAACTTAAAAATTAATGTGCTCTTGCAGGGCAAACATACAAAACTCAAGCTTCACAAAGTTTTCAGATTGAATCCATATTTTCCTCTTCTTTTTCTTCATTGTGTAGAAATTTGAAATTCCTTGATCCAAAAAATTTAAATGCCGTATTCCACATCCCATGATTCCATTCCATATGTTTTGTATATTATAGAACTTGTGGTATTTCCGTTCCGTTGAAAACAGATGACTTTTCCCAACGGTGTATAAATGCTACAGCCTCCTTCTTACTGCACCTGTGTCTATGGCTAAAACCAAGCGCACCTCTAGCAAACTTAATGTCCTTAAGATTGTTAAAAACTCGCTGCGTTCCAGAATGCTAGACAAACGATTAAATGATCTGATTCTATTGGCTTGTGAGAAGCACCTGACGGACACTATCCTACTTGATGAAGTATTAAAAGTATGGCATAAAAAAATGAGAAGAATTTCAAAAAAATAAATTATTGTAAAAATAGTATTGAAGTGATTATTTGTTTCGTTTGTTTTTACAGATGATATATGTACCTATATACTTGTTTGAGGGGAAAAATTTTCGCAGGGCAAAATATATTTCAGCAGGACAAAACTGTTTACACCCCCCGAAAAAATTACGAAGTGACGTCCCTGAGTTTGTGAAAAAAGTTCTGACCTCCCGCTCTTAAATAACCCCCGCCAATCAGATCCTGAATGCTGCTCCAACCCTCAGCCTATTTCAAGCCCCCCAGCAATTACCCACCCCAGAGTAGATAGAACGTGCTTTGGAACTTCCTAACGGAGTCAATCACATACCTTGAAGAAATAAGTGACCCAGTTTCTGCTCCAAAGAAACCCTTCATCAACATCATCTGGAACACCAATCCACTGGTCTTTTATTTTTTTTGGATAACCACGTTCCGTTTCACTACGTACGTCATCAAACCTCCAAGAATCTCCACCCTTCATGAAGTATGTTCTTCTATTGCCCATCCAACTAAATACAGTATCAAGAGACGTTTCACATTGGCCTAAAACGTAGAATTTAATGTAATTTTGAGAACTGTTTTGCAACATGCCATGTCTAGAAAATAAAGCTAATCCCCTAGCATTTAAGGTAAGGAAACAAGCTAAAATGAAACATCCCTTAAGCAGGCGAAGAAGGTTAAGAGAGTGCAAAATGTTTCCAAAAACTGCAGTGTTTGCTTTTTAGCATTTTGAGAAAACATGAAGTACACAGTACACTTACACAGTACACACAAAATTGGTCCTCCACTCATGCCCATGCCTGTCTAAGAATAGCTTTCTTTGAATACACTTTTTTATTTAATAAGCAAATGATCAACAAGCAACTAGGGCTGAGATTTTGCTAAACTTTTTGGTTAAGATAGCTTTCCTTACAAAGTACATCGTTGCAAACTCAGTTACATTGAAAAGAAAGAAAAACGCCAAAATAAGAGTTTTTAGGGGGCACCAGTCATTCTTTTAGGGCTGACATATTAGATATTTTAAGCAACTTTGAGGGCTGGACAAAAAATCCAGTTGCTTATAAAAATATATATATATTGGGATATATTACATAATTGCACATACAGTAAGTCCAAAACGTGTCTAAAACGTTAATTGCTTAATAGACCCAATGAGACGAGTTACTTCTTTACTGTAATAGCTATAGATAAAACTAAAAGATAATCACATAAAAGAAAAGGGGTTACTGATTTGTGTTATGATGTGACAAACTTGCGGAACCAAATTGCGCGCTGATATTTGTCTAAAAACTTTGTACCAAAAAGTTTGTGTGAAAGGACCCAGGGGCGGACTGGCAGGGATGCTAGGATGCGATTGCAACCCGGGCTTTCTTGTTATATAGGGTCTTGAACAAACTGCTTCTGTTGTTTCTTGAGCAAATTTCTTCGATTTCTTGGGATTTCGAAGAGATTTGAATGGGTTTCACTCAGTCTTAAAACAGTTGGAAATTACAGAAATTCTTTCTCAATGCGGATTATTGGAAAGAAGTAAGAATAAACATATAATCAGCATATGCGCACAAAAATATGGAAGCAAGAAAATATAGAAATGCTGAAATATGTATAAAAGGGAGACAATTTTGCCATCGAAATATTGCAAATAAGAAAAGAAGTATTAACATGAACAGTAGCCCTTGTCTCCAATTGATTTTTTTTACAGAGGAGCTCGCTAGAAGCAACTAACAAGACAAATTGCTATAGTGAAAACAGGTCCCTTTTACTGGAAACAGCAACCTTTGAGATTCGCTATCAGTCCGCCTCTGAACGGACCACAGTACAACTTTTACAGCGGTATACAACTTTTACCGCTGCAAAAGCTTGTCGGCCAATAATGTATCTTGTGACAAACTGCGTCTTTGCTCTAGACTTATTACGTACAATTTCGCACTAGCTAATTCTATGAAAGTTTCTTGTCCTCACGGCAATATCAGTAAGTTGAACTGAAGATACGGAAGATTAAAGTTGATGAAAATAATAGAATACATATTCACTCACCGTATAGAGACTGGGCACCATATACGTCATCAGCTGAGAAATCGAGGCTTTTCGTGCTGCTCCAATAAGCATTCATAGCAGCACCAACAACACTAGTATGCTCAAGTCCAATCGAATGACCAATCTCGTGAATAGCAACTTTTAGCAAACTTTGCTTTCGTGAATTTGAAGGCATTTCATCTAAATTAGCATGCCAACGTTCATCTTCGTCGAAATGGATATCACCACCAGATGTCGGGAAGAAAGCATGCGCTAGAACTCCACCATTCCCATCGAAAGGTTTTCCGTCGCCATGGCTACCTGAGTAAACAATAAAATATTGTCGCTGGAGAATTTTCAGGCCCGGATCAGTGGGCGCTTCATGACCAAGGTGTATTACATGACAGTCATAACAAACCTGTATCTGGAGTTCGCAGTAAGAAATTTTGTGACAGTAAAGTGACAGTAAAGTTGCCGTTTTTAAGTCCACTACTAGACTTTGGCTACTCAGGACACTTTACCCTTGGTCTGGATGCATAAAGCATATAGCAGGGTGCAGTCACACACGGCGCACTTAATAACTACCTACCCGGTAGCAATTTATACACCTGGGTGGAGAGAGGCACATTTGCGTTAACAACTTGCCCAAGGTTGTTATCTCTGCAACGAAAGTGGAAGGTCCGTGGCTCGAGCCCACGACACTTTCGTTGAGATTTCTGCATGCTGATGCACTTCCACAGAGACCACAGGATTTAAGCAAAACTACCAACATACAACAAACAGTACCATGCTTATGCCACCGCCGTATGCTAGCTTTTAGCGAAAATATAGCGTTTTATGCGCAGATACCTTCTAATAGTAAATCATGAGACCGACATCCAAATAGTGAATGAATATCTGATGAAAAAAAAACCAACCATAAGAATAAAACGCAACTTTTTCAATGACAATAGACCCATAACCCAAAAGTCTAGAATAACTTAAGCGATCCGTACCAGAGCCCAACCTACTCGTGCTTGAGAACCGGGTCAGGACCGTACCTTGGACTCCACGACCCAAGGGGTGTAGCTGAATAGTTTGCCACCTAATGGGCGTGACTTTCGTTTCGGTTTTCTTGTTTTAAAGCTTATGACTGAATATAACTTATGGCTAATTTGATAATGCACTTTTGAACTTGAGTATTGAAGAAAGGGGCAAGTTTCTAACTAGAGACCAAGGGCAGTATTCGGCAGATGGAATGATGGAAGCTATCTCTACATTTGCCGACAAAATATCAAGAAACCGGGCTTCTACTGTTTCTTGCCGATTTGCTGCGTTTTTCGATCTTAGTTACTAGGCTGTTTTATCAACTGAAGAAGACAACATGGGCAGCATGGGCAGACAAAGAACCTGGGCATTAGTAATTTTCCCGCGTCTTAATTTATGCGTTCTGGTGACAGCATCATCTTGGCTGTTTTCAAGTCCTCGCGAGAGCGTCCAAATTTTGCGTTGTTCTAGAAACTGCAACAGTTACTTCAGCAACCAAGCCAGTTAATAATTGCATTTCATTTTTATTGATGATCTAGCAAAAACTGCGAAAGATACCTATTCAGAACCAAATGCTGGACTAAAAAATTTTTTTTAGCTAGCCTCAAACTTAGGCCCTAGTAGCGCCGGAATATTGGCGTCGCCACTCTTCAATACTAAATAAAAAATTTTAATCAATAGAACCTTTTTACAAAAACAGCGTTCTCATTGGCGGTCGGGTCCTGTTGCAAAAACAGTCTACTATTGACGAGAACGCTCCATTCTTCCAAATTTTGACAACGGAAAGCTGGCGCGGGAGTTGTCGACAAACACTCTCCGCTGCTACGGCTGATAAACTGAGTGAATTTGTTTTTTGCCCGTAGGGAATTGGGCTGGTAGACTTATTACACGAGTCATACTCTTTCGCAAACAGCAAAACAACCTTTGAACATTCATATCAACTTGCCTGCTGTTTGTTTTAGAGTGCTGCGAGGAAACAACTTTATGTTGCTGCAGTTGTTAGAGGCTATTTCTGAAAGAATGGGAGGAAGATAATAAAGTCTCAGGGTTGGCTTTATTCTGCTATACGTGAAAAAGGCATTGAAGGCATCAGCGAATAGTGAAAGGCAATGCATTAACCTCACCAGAAGCGAATCTGATGTTTATATCTGCCGCCTGTTGATTGTCAGTCCATCTAAAAACCAAAGGACATATTTCAGCCCATCTTCTAAATGCAGCTTCAATTAGAACCTTTTGATCATTCACAGTTAACTGCGCACTGGGTTGGGTAATACAATACGTAACTGTTGTTTTGGGCCATTTGCTTCCTTCAACTACAAAACGTCTTCTTCTTCGTCTATTCAAAAATTTTGAAGCGAATGTATTTTGCGAGCGAATATTAGCTCGAGGGTCTTTATCCTTGACACCACATCTTGCTGATTGCATGGCTTTTGATGTTTCTGATGTTATGGTCCCTGTTTGTTTTAGATTTGTGAAAGCTTGGAAATCAAGAATTGCTTGGGTTATCTCATTTGATGTATATGGATTGTCATTCAACATCTCTGGCCTTGTAAGTGAAATTTTCTGCATGTCTTGTGTGCCGTTCTGTTGTCCCATATTCGTCGTGTTGCTGATATCTCCACTCGAATTGGAAATAATCGTCGTTCTCTTGTCTGCCAAGTAGCCGAAAGTCACAAGAAAGCTCTAAAAATATATATATTAACGTGAGATTAAATAATTACAGATAGATTCGAATGACCAAAAACTTTGTCTTCATTGTCAAATATTTTGTGTACTCTTGCGAAAACAATTTCAGAATTGCTAGAAAAGGCGGAAAAATCGTTCACTGGACATCTTTAAAAGTTTATTCGTGTGACACTACTCAGAGAATGAATGTCAGAAATGGACCAAAGCAATTGACTAAGGCAGAATATGTTTCTATCTGTTTATGACGTATATAGCTATGCCCCAAGGGGTGTCAGACGAAAACAGCTTTCAAGTATGGTCGAAAATGCTTCCAAATTTTGAAATTTTGTACTACTCAAAGAAAATTTCATAAGTTTAACAAGAGACTGGATTTTGGTTAAAATTTAAGAACAAACTAAGACTGGTCTCAGAAAAGCACGAAGAAAGCTTGCTAGCTTACTTCTTTGTCTGTTTGCTTTTTCATCGGTTCGGTAAGCTTTTTCTTTTATTTAGCCCAGGTTTCTTAAGACTTTCACTGAAGCAAGCCTCAGTGTGTTCGTAACGTCTTTTTTAAATTTTTGCCAAAATCTAGGCTCGAGTTCTTATAAGAAAAGAGTGTATCCATCCTTTGAGGTCTGTCTGCAGCTATCCGTGAAGTATTGCATTTGGAGTACAACTCAGCCAGCAGAAGGCTGCAGATCCACACTTATTGCTTTGCCGTTTTGCCAATCCTGTCTTTGAGACAACGGCTGGTGCTACGCAACAACGCTATATGGATTATTTGCTAATGCAGCTTTAAAATTCATAAAATTGTTCTTGACCAAACGATCAACAATATTGAGATCGCTTTACAAGCAATATTTAGCCTTAGGCCATATAAAAAACATTGCTTTACAAGCAGAATATTCTTGTTAGTTGTTTTTGAAATTTTCGAAATATTTTGTGCTTCTAGCAATCTTTCACGGGCAATGTTTTGCGACTTGAGCAAGTGGTTAATATTCTGTTGAACTGGAGATGTTTGACGAAGCTGATAGATTGTTTCTCGAAGGGATCTAACTTTTCTTTCATTGACTTTTCGTGAAAATTTTACGACAATACGTATAGCTACTGTTCCTTTCTAAGAAGATTTTAGACGTTTGATGAATAATGTTTGATCGTTTTGTCGGGGAATTGTGGTGACAGTTATACACGGTACAAAAATGATATGTGCTCGGCTTTTTCTGGTATGCTGTAGAACAAAACTTTAAGGCCCATTTCCACTTCGTTCGCATTCGCTGTTCGCTGTTCGCTAGCCATCAAAAAATGGCGAACGCAAAGCGATTTTGATTTCCGCTGCAACTCAAGCCAAAGCTTCAGCAACAGTTTTACTTTTTACTGCCTAAATTGATCATGAAGGCGAACTGCAAATTCGCTAGCGAACAGCAAATGCGAACGAAGTGGAAATGGGCCTTAACTCATACTGATAAAGAAACTCGAATTAGCTTGATCCCCTATTTTGCCAATGTTTTTCTATTTCAGCTGCGATGCTCTGTTCTGCAATTGAGTGCCTTGAAGATGCCAATCGTTTGTCGCTATCGTTGCATTAACGAGAGTTTGCACGGCACTGCCTTCTATTAAAGCGACAACTCTACAATCCAATAAAATTCTCTGATGCAGTAAGGTATACATTACTTGACATAGAAATAAATATCATAACTCACCACCACTTGGTCTGTAGTTAGCGATTGATCGTTAGAATTGCTGCCTCTGTTGATAACCATCCCATCAACTAAAGCGATTGTCATTGCATAAAATGCAAGATATACTGACTTAAAAAATGCCATCTTGCTAAGATGTCGTCTACTATAATACGTACAACAACGCTTCTATAAAACCGATTTAGATTCTTGAAAAAAATGCTTATTCCGAGCAGGATTCAGGAGACGTACTTTCTTAGAACATCATACTGTTATGGACGAATGAAAAATTCTCCTTTTGTAATATACTAATTATCACAAAAGACTTCCGGCCACTATGATCTAGTGCTTTCTTTTCTTAAGCTGGAAGATTTCTTGTAGCTTTCTCTAGCGTCTATATCCACGTGTATATATCTAATGTATCAAAACAGGAACATGGAAGGAAATCACCATTCATTTGAAAGAAAAAATTCCACTAACAAAATTCCATACAAACTCCTAATCCCAGGTAACCAATATGTCCAACACCTTATGCATTTCACTAATACTTGTATATACATCTGCATATTCACGTTCAAGTTCTATGACTCTCATGTGTGGTCTTTTAGTTATTTTTCAATCCTTCCCTGGATAATAATCAATCGAGATGGTCTGGAGTGAGCCTTAACTGTCATCAACCTGGCGCTGTTAAGACTTTAAGCTTAACACAAGCTAAGAACTGAAGAAGAGGTGACATTACTAGTCGATTACTAAAATAACCCAAAGCAGCGCCGAATCTTGATCTTACGATTAGAAGAGTCGCTCTACTCATGCGCACACCAATACTGGATTATAGCTCACTTGGACTCTTCAAATAATTCTATTGGTCTTCCCGCTGTATCCGACCAGCTGATTGGTTTTTAAAACACAATGCCAATTCAGCTTCTCTTTTCGATTGGTGCATTTCGAGCCACATCTGGGTATAAATTACGCCTTAGTCTATTGTTTCGGTCTGTTTCTGACGTTCATACTCTGAGAGGTGTCAGACGAAAAAAGCTTTTAAGTATGCCCGAAAATGATTCCGCTGCTTATCGCAATTTTGAAGATTTGTACAATTCAAAGACTATACAATTTCTATAGGTAAATGGATTAAAGGTAGAGCAACATTTAACTTGAATATATCGACAGAGAGCAGAATGTATTTGAAGCGAGTATTAAAATCCCATAAGTGACTATTCCAGGCATTTCAGCCACATTGGAACGACATGGAATAAGAGGACCCCCTCTCACTGCGCCGAACCCAGCGCATAGCATGATATATTACTAGATCCCAACCATGGCAGTGCAAGCCTTTACTCACAATCTTCGCGCCAATATTTATTTTTCTGTTGAGTCATCACTGTTTTTCTTACCTAGTAACAATGATGAAGAACAAATTGACTTCAGCTTTTGTATGCAAACATAATTTTATTTATTTCTTGCCAATTTTTGGTTAAAATTTTAGGTAAACCTATGCCTAATGCCCCTTAAAAACATCAAAATGTACAAAATAAAAACATCATCATTTTGGTTCAGAAAAATATTGGGTATAAATTGATTCAAAGCCTGATTTTGCAAGAATGGTAAGGTAACTCGTATCTGGTGCAAGACGAGAAGCGAGCCACACAGATTTTCCCATTTTTCCTCAGGAAAATAGCATTATAACAGAATCTATCTCGGAATTCCTGTTAATTATGTGTTTCAATTGCTAAGATAGTTTTTCAGGGCTGTGTGGCTAAGCGCTTAGGTATGATGTGGTCCTGTACTGAAATTTATCATGTCTATTCAAAGTCACCCACGCCCCAAGGCATTGCGAAGCTGGGAAACCCTCTTTCCCAAAGGAAAGGATTTTACCAGCAAAAACTTGTCAGTTTTTCCACCTCCTTCTTGCTCCTAGCTGAGCCCCGAGCTGAGCAGATTGTTCTCAGAAACAATAAAAAAATATTTTCATCCTCATCGAAAACATTTTGATGCTCGGCAAGCAAATTTGTCGCTACAAAGCTTAAACCCGATTGTTCTTAAATTTGCAAGGACTCAGGAGGTGGGTGGGGGGCACTCAAGACCTTTGCATACGGGTACATCAGTCCAAAAAGTTTGCAAAACCCTGAAAATATCAAAAAAATTTTAGTGACCCAAAAATGTCATTAAAAAATTGCCTTTATTGATAAAATACATATCGAGTGCCTAGGCTCCTCGGTCCTAATCAAGCATAATAACCCACCACATCATGCATAATTTGCCGACTAAGGCTGGCCTGCCTTAACCCTAATCCTACCGGGCTTTTTTTGATCTAACACAGCCGGGGAGGGGTGGATTCCACCCCCCCTCCATAAATTGCTGTCCAGTAGAGCTAGAGCAATCAAACTTGGCACAGGCATTGGCCAATGTATTAGGAGTAATGTTGGTAAATTGGGCGTCTCCCACTTCTATTATGACGTCATTGTGACATCATAATCAAAACATGCTATTGACGTCGGTCAAAATCGACCTTCCTTAATATCAATAGAAATCCGGAAATTTCTTTACATTTTGTTGCTAGTAACTATTTTCTCTTACCTTGCAAAGATTCAGTCAGTTCTGGTAAGATTTACTGGTAGAAATTGGCATTTATATGTGGTTTTGTCATGACCGCTTTCCATATAAGGCAATGTCACGTGACCCATTGTTATTATTTTGGGAATTTTTTTGTATCACATTGTAGCTTATACATATAGGCTTAAAGTCAGCCTGGTTTGGAAGCTTACATCCATCACATAACAAAACAGTTTCAAGAAAAGCTTGAGGGGGTGGATTCCACCCCCCCCGGTAGGATTAGGGTTAAAATGGCTCCAATTTAAAGACATAAATAACGATGATTTTCATAGCATTACTGGTGAAGATGTTGTACTAGTTTGTGAATCATTTGAAGGAGCTGTTTTCGATAGATTGAAGACTTTTAACTGTAAAATTGTTGGACCATTGTGCTTAGTGTATTGCCTAGAAATGGATAAACGTCTTCCGACATGCACAAGCACTGTGCTTAACATTGCAATGCTTGATTTGGTGACCTGTTGTACAAGCATACCTGCTGAAGAAAGAATGGTGCTTAAGAAATACATAAATGAAATGGGAGGTGAAATGGTTAATGATTTGACTGGTAGAGTTACGCATTTAATTGCGGGAGAAGTAGGCTCTAAGAAATACCAAGTTGCTTGTGAAATGGGCATCAAAGTAATGCAGACATCTTGGGTTTTGGATTGTTATGAAAAGAATAAATATGAATATGTTAATGCAACTGACGAAGCATTTGATAGGCATCTGTGTCCTTGTTTTAAAGGAATAACGATATGTGTAACTGGTATGAGTGCAAATGTAAGACAAGACATTAAGAGACTTACTTCAGAAAATGGAGGGAAGTATTCTGGAGAATTGAATATGAGAAGTTGTACTCATTTATTAGTTAAAGTAGCAAAGGGGGAGAAATATAACTATGCAAGGCAATGGAAGATTCATTGTGTATCCCCGCAATGGTTCTTTGATTGTATTAAAGCTGGGCATTGGATTGAAGAGGATGCATATACTGTAAAGCCAGGAGAACACTCTGTGTTAGATGAGTCAAGGTTTCTAAACACGAGTAAGACTACTATAAATGCTACTGTACAGAGTGATATGGACATGTCAATGGCATCAAACAGAGCTGCAGAAGTGGCAGGGAGATGGATGCAGAACAGAGAGGAAAAACGTAATCATGAATCTTATATTCAGTCAAAGTCTAAAGAGCCGCTGATGAGTGCTGATGATTTCAAAATCAAGTGCTTCAACACATCAAAACTTAATGCCGAGAAAACAGTTTTCTCTGTGTCTGATATTTTTCTTGATGGTTGTAAAATCTATTTAACTGGAATACCAACAGATTTGAAAGCTTGTTTAAGGAGACTCATTAACGGAGCAGGTGCTATGAGATTAAGTCAACTAAACGAGAGTATAACACATATAATTCTCGGTGATACACTTTCAAAAGATGTTGAGGATTTCTTACATCAGAATATTCAGAAGCCGCATGTTATATCACCAGAGTGGCTTATTGATTCATGTAAGGCAGGAAAACAGCTGAGTGAACAAGGTAAGTGAAGTCAGTGATAAGAAGCTGATACCAAATACATTTGGCTAGTGTATATTCTTGTATTAATGTGAGGAAACCATCAATACAGGTAGACTAAATGAGGACCTTAGCCCAATGTTACACCTCAGGCAGTCAGTGGCAATAAAAGTGGCACGTGGTAAATTGTTGCAAGAAGAATGCCATACATCAAGATGGGGCATGCATTCTTGTTACTACTATATTCTAATGTAAAGTTCTGCCAAATTGTTCAATGGTTGGGTTTATGGGATACTCTAACTAAAGCAGATTTTGACGTGGATGGAAAATTCAGTTTTGTTCCTTTGAACAAGGTGTTGGTCACACAGGTCTTCACATCCTCCACTGTACTGATGATAGCAGCCTTCAAGCTGCATTGGCACCCTCCACTGTACTGATGATGTTCCTCCACGTTACAAATGATAACTCTCCACTGTACAGATGATAACCCTTTCCGATACTCCGCATCCTCCACTGTACTGATGATAACCCTCTATGATACTTCACATCATCCACTGTACTGATCCACGCTGCATTTGCACTGTCAACTGTACTGATGTTATTCCTCCACGTTACAAATGATAACCCTCAACTGTTCTGACGATAACCCTTCGCGATATTTCACATCCTCCACTGTACTGATGATAGCCCTCCATGCTGCATTGGCACCCTCCACTTTACTGATGATATTCCTCCACATTACAAATGATAACCCTCCACTGTACTGATGATAACCCTCTACGATACTTTGCATCCTCAACTGTACTGATCCACGCTGCATTGGTACTGTCAACTGTACTGATGATATTCCTCCACGTTACAAATGATAACGCTCCACTGTACTGATGATAACCCTTCATTGTACCCCGCATCCTCCACTTTACTGATGATAGCCCTCCACGCTGCATTGGCACCCTCCACTGTACTGATGATATTCCTCCACATTACAAATGATAACCCTCCACTATACTGATGATAAACCTTCATGATACTCCGCATCCTCCACTTTACTGATGATAACGTTCCATGTTGCATTGGCTCCCTCCACTGTACTAATGGCAAAGATATCCCCCCATTTTAATGATGATATCCCTTCACACCACTTTGCACCCTCCACTGAACTGTTAATATCCCTCCACTGTACTGATGATAACCCTCCATATTGCAGTGGCACTCTCCACTGTACTGCACATCCTCCATGTTACGTTCATCACATTGTACAGGGTGGTAATGGGAAAAGTAATCTATGTCCGCCATATTCTACATCTTAGCCTATGCCAAGTCTGTCAATGCAGTTATGCTTTTAGTTGCTAAAATGGGCTTTTATACCTTTACCTTACAATTAATATGTCTTCTAGATTACAGCTTGATAGAAGAAAACAGACAGACTACTTTGCCAGACGTATCTTCAATCTCATATGAAACCAAAAGAAAAACCAGCAGAACAGCTGTCGCTAGCAAAGACCATGTCCCATCATTTCAAGTTGATGATGATTTTGAAGATGAAGTGTTTCTTGGTCAATATTTACCACAAGCAGAAAGCAGCAGAATATCTTTCATGGTAGAGAAAAGGACAAGTGATGAGAACAATGAGGTTCCTAAAATCAAAGATTTTGAAAAACCTGAACAAGCTGAAGGTGTGTGGAAATGTTATGAATATTAATAGTAGACTTGCCATTACAATTATGGAATTTTATTTCTTGATGCAAGGTCAGGGTTCGATACAGCTACGTCATTGCAATCAGGACATTTGACATCCTGAATCCCCTTATCATTGTGTGTTATGCTTGATCATCCTTGATACACTCTTTTTTTAATAAGAAACTCGTTTATAAGAAACTCAGTCCTGAGATCAATATTGGTTAAGAAACTTTCAGTACTCTACCCAAAATGATAAGAAACTTGCAGGTTTCAAAAATCTTTACAATCGGAAATATAGGCTCGAGAAACGAACTTTTGTTACATGTTAAGTGTCTATCTTTACCCAAAACAGCTCATGCAAATTGTATTGGATTGTTTCTTCTATATGTTTAATGTAAGTGTCAATTACCTGTTTTGGCATTGAAAGATTTCGATCCGTAAGAAACTGCTAAGAAACTTTCAGTTTTAAAATTCTCCAAAAACTAAGAAACTTTGAGTACTGAAAAAGTCTTAGTTTCTTATAAAAAATGGAGTGTAGCCTGCAAAATGAGCTACCATTTCTACCAGAATAGTTACACGGTGTCACAGACTGATACTACGCTCTTTAGCAACAAAACCTCAAAATTAAAGACGCTACTTGCCGGCAAAGAGCCTTGGCTCGCCATTAGTTATTATGCTGATTCTTGATGGTATTCAACATTCTAATAGCAACGTGTTCATGGCTGTTAGGACGGCAATGTTTTTCATAGACATGGAAGCAGCGAAATTATCTCGGCAACGAAACCCCGTTGAAATTAGCATTTTTCTTCGTTGTTTTCCGCATCTATTTTCATTTTCATCGCATGCGCTGGCATCCTGTTGCTATAAACAACATAGACAACATATTGGAAACCGGGAATTCAAGATCTTGCAGTTTCAACTCGACAAGGCATTTAGTAACTCTGCCATGTGGCATAATTTAACATTTTAGCTGCAGCTTTAACCTTCGAAAAAGCTTTTTGTATTACACACCTACCGTAAATCCTCGAACCCCCGGGGGCATGTTTTCAAATACGAATTTCTTGGTGGGGGCTTATTCGAGGGGAGGGCTTATTTCAAAATCTATAGTTGCGGTATGTTTTCAACCGAACAGAAGAGAGAAAAAAGATAACTCATCTATACAATCTAAAGCAGCTGCTTGCCAACAGCCAATGGCTGATTATTGGTTGAATTCGTAGTAAAACCTGTCAGCACAAGCTTTCCAATATTTTTAATTAGTTGAAAGATGCATTATAGGCAAAAACAAATGCATTAGGCCTTCGAAAAATTCCCCATTAGGACTTATTTGAGAGGAGGGTTTATTTGCAAAAATGATCTTTTAAGGTGGGGATTATTCGATGGGGGGCTTATTCAGAAATGGGGGCTGATTCGAGGATTAACGGTACAGTCATTCATATATGTTAGTCGACAACCCTTTATTGTTTTCTTTTGTAGCAATTGCAGGCTCGTACGAGAAAGAAACAGAAGGCGAAAAATGTGAATCACCGACTAAAGAAAAGCTCTGTAATGGGCGGAAGTTTTCCATAAAATATTTCGATGAAGAGCAACAAACACAAATAAAATCACTTATAGAGGAATTTGGTGGTCAAATAAGCAAAACAGAGGCAAAAAGTGATCATATCATTGTACCTCTCACACATGAGAAGAAGCGAAGAACTGCTAAAAAGGAGGTAGATATGAAAATATATCCAAATGGGCATACAACTTCATAATAATAATTTCAAAATTGCGATGAACAGCGGAAACATTTTCGGGCATGCTTAAAAGCTTGGGTAAAACAGCACGTTCCTACCAACATTGGTAACCTCAACTTCGGCAAAGGGAGCAACCACCCCGCAACTCTATGCAACAACCCACCCTTAAATATGATTCTGCCGTAGAACAACATTTATTAGTCACCCAGAGTGTGCGGAAAATTACAACGAGCATTGTTTAGAATAACTGGCAGGGCTAGATCCTCGTTTCATCTCAGCGTTTTGCGATCTGTCCACTTCAAAACCAAAAAGCCGGTTCTGTGTAGACAGAAAGAGTTCGTTTTCTCACTTGGACTCTTCAGTTATTTTTCATTGTTCTTCCCGCCTAAAGCTGATTGGCGTTTAAAACACAATGTCAATTCAGCTTTTCTTTCTGCTTGGTGCATTTCGAGCCGCATCTCGGTATAAATTACGCCTTGGTCTATTGTTTCGGTCTGTTTCTGACGTTTATTCTCTGAGGAGTGTCAGACGAAATAAGCATGCCCGAAAATGTTTCCGTTGTTCATCGCAATTTTGAAGTTTTGTACAACTCAAAGACTATTGATAATAATAAAAGGTACCCATTAGCCATGTTTGAAGAATGAGATCATGCCTAGGAGATCGCGATGAACAGAATAGAGTTGCCACAAATTTCGGTCCTTTTCTCGCCTTTTCACTCTGATTCCAACTGAATCCCTGTACCCCTCGACACATATGTGGCCAGAAGCTTTAACATGTTTAATTTGAATAACAAACGAAAGATGACAAATTTTTAATGCTATTCGCTGTATTTTTAGCAATTAAAAAGATAGGAAACTAATAGGCCTAAAGAATTTCGAGGCTCAAACCAAAGAAAAAAGTTAGGAACTTGAGGCCCAGAGCAGAACTAGGGTTCCTTAAAGAAAAGACGTGTATTCTAAGGCCTTGTCGATACGCTTCTCCAAGATCTGAAATCAACTAAAATGAAAGTAGAGCGGAAGCGACAATGTAATGTTCGATAGCTTATGAGATGTGTCTCTTTTACAGGCGACTTTATGCTGGTTAGAACAGTCTCTTGAGAAGGAATCCATGTTGTCTATCACTTCAGATTCTCTCTTCCGTCCTTTCTATTTACCACAAGATTGCTTGCCGCTTGCAGACTGCGTGTTGACTGTCAGTCAGTTCTCTGGTATTGAAAGACAACATCTCAGTTTACTTGCTGAGCTTCTGGGTAAGTTATCCTCTAATTACTGTATGCCTGACTGGAAGGGACAGATGCAAGGAGAGCCATGGACTGTATGACTGGGAGAGTTACTCGATAGCTCTATAGCTCAATGGAAACGTCGTTGGCTCTCTGATCACACAGTCCAGATTCGAATCCCATCTAATGTGGCATGCCACTCTTGGAAAAATCTATTGTGTTTGTCATTCATGAATATAAAACAAATATGTATGGTACTGAAGAAGGCTTTTAGGCGAAACACAAAAAGCCAAGCCTTAGAATGTATGACTTGGAGAGTTACTCGAGGATTGAATTGAACTCTTTAGCTCATTTGAAACTTCGTTGGCTCTCTGGTCATGCAGTTAAGGCTCGAATCCATCTATTGTGGTTATGGCACTTGTGGAAAAATCTATCCTGCTGTTAGCAAATCGTTAAAGATTTATACAAATATGTATTGTACTGAAGAAGGCTCAACGTTACCGAAACGCAGAAAGCCAAACTGGAGAAGAGTCTTGAACTGTATGAATTGGAGAGTTGCTCGATGATGTCATCGAGCTCTTTAGCTCAGTGTTTGTGAACGTCGTTGGCTCTCTGATCATGCAGTCCAGGTTCAATGCACTCTTTTAAGTGGAAACGTCATTGGCTCTCTGATCAAAACGAAAACCGAAGAACGAAGAACAACAAAACGAAGACCGAAGACAGAAGACAATATCCAAATACAATACAATGAAATACGCTTTTACGAAACATAATCAACGATCAACACAACAAGCAAAAGAAATAGATTAAACCGCCAAGATGACTAAAGTCGATGTCTTCGTTTTAAAGAAAAATGGCCAAAATCTTTAAAACGAAGACATCTCTATAAAACCAAGAAAAACCGCAATCTTTGGTCTAAATCATGAATACTTGCATTTATAACGTCCAGAGCACCCTATAAACCAAATATCACAACTAACTAAGCTCGTGGGGATGACTAAAGTCAATGTCTTCGTTTTAAAGAAAAATGGCCAAAATCTGTAAAACGAAGACATCTCTATAAAACCAAGAAAACCGCAATCTTTGGTCTAAATCATGAATACTTGCATTTATAACGTCCAGAGCACCCTATAAACCAAATATCACAACTAACTAAGCTCGTGGGGATGACTAAAGTCAATGTCTTCGTTTTAAAGAAAAATGGCCAAAATCTGTAAAACGAAGACATCTCTATAAAACCAAGAAAAACCGCAATCTTTGGTCTAAATCATGAATACTTGCATTTATAACGTCCAGAGCACCCTATAAACCAAATATCACAACTAACTAAGCTCGTGGGGATGACTAAAGTCGATGTCTTCGTTTTAAAGAAAAATGGCCAAAATCTGTAAAACGAAGACATCTCTATAAAACCAAGAAAAACCGCAATCTTTGGTCTAGATCATGAATACTTGCATTTATAACGTCCAGAGCACCCTATAAACCAAATATCACAACTAACTAAGCTCGTGGGGATGACTAAAGTCAATGTCTTCGTTTTAAAGAAAAATGGCCAAAATCTGTAAAACGAAGACATCTCTATAAAACCAAGAAAAACCGCAATCTTTGGTCTAAATCATGAATACTTGCATTTATAACGTCAAGAGCACCCTATAAACCAAATATCACAACTAATTAAGCTCGTGGGGATGACTAAAGTCGATGTCTTCGTTTTAAAGAAAAATGGCCAAAATCTGTAAAACGAAGACATCTCTATAAAACCAAGAAAAACCGCAATCTTTGGTCTAGATCATGAATACTTGCATTTATAACGTCCAGAGCACCCTATAAACCAAATATCACAACTAACTAAGCTCGTGGGGATGACTAAAGTCAATGTCTTCGTTTTAAAGAAAAATGGCCAAAATCTGTAAAACAAAGACATCTCTATAAAACCAAGAAAAACCGCAATCTTTGGTCTAAATCATGAATACTTGCATTTATAACGTCCAGAGCACCCTATAAACCAAATATCACAACTAACTAAGCTCGTGGGGATGACTAAAGTCAATGTCTTCGTTTTAAAGAAAAATGGCCAAAATCTGTAAAACGAAGACAGGGCGAAGACATCTCTATAAAACCAAGAAAAACCGCAATCTTTGGTCTAAATCATGAATACTTGCATTTATAACGTCCAGAGCACCCTATAAACCAAATATCACAACTAACTAAGCTCGTGGGGATGACTAAAGTCAATGTCTTCGTTTTAAAGAAAAATGGCCAAAATCTGTAAAACGAAGACATCTCTATAAAACCAAGAAAAACCGCAATCTTTGGTCTAGATCATGAATACTTGCATTTATAACGTCCAGAGCACTCTATAAACCAAATATCACAACTACACGTATTTTTGTTTATAAGAAACTCGTTAGAAGAAACCCAGACTCTCGAATTGCCAAAACTTTAAGCAACTCTAGTACTGGAAAATTTTTAGCCAAGAAAGTTTTCACCTCAGCCTGCTAAATATTTCATTAAATTTACTGTGTTTTGCCCGCTCTAAAAATTTTTGTGACATGGAGACAAATTAAAAAGCCACAAGCATCCAAATACGATCGATAAATAGGTTTAAACGTCATTCAGATAAAATAACTGTCACTAATATAGATAGATATTCAAGAAACCCGTAAGAAACTTTCAGTGCCCAAAATCTGAAAATTTCAAGAAACTTTCACTACTGGATCAATTTTATAGTTTCTTATAAAAAATAAGTGTAACCAATCTAGTGTGCTCTGGACGTTATGAATGCAAATATTCGTGATCTAGACCAAAGAAATCGTTTAAAGAATGCGTTTTTTTGGTTTTATAGAGATGTCTTCGTTTTACAGATTTTGGCCATTTTTCTTTAAAACGAAGACATTGACTTTAGTCATCCCCACGAGCTTGGTTAGTTGTGATATTTGGTTTATAGAGTGCTCTGGACATTATAAATGCAAATATTCATGATCTAGACCAAAGAAATCGTTTAAAGAATGCGTTTTTTGGTTTTATAGAGATGTCTTCGTTTTACAGATTTTGGCCATTTTTCTTTAAAACGAAGACATTGACTTAACTCATCCCCACGAGCTTGGTTAGTTGTGATATTTGGTTTATAGAGTGCTCTGGACGTTATAAATGCAAGTATTCATGATTTAGACCAAAGATTGCGGTTTTTCTTGGTTTTATAGAGATGTCTTCGTTTTACAGATTTTGGCCATTTTTCTTTAAAACGAAGACATCGACTTTAGTCATCCCCACGAGCTTAGTTAGTTGTGATATTTGGTTTATAGAGTGCTCTGGACGTTATAAATGCAAGTATTCATGATTTAGACCAGGGATTGGTTTATTTTTGGTTTTATAGAGATGTCTTCGTTTTACAGATTTTGGCCATTTTTCTTTAAAACGAAGACATCGACTTTGGTCATCCCCACGAGCTTAGTTAGTTGTGATATTTGGTTTATAGGGTGCTCTGGACGTTATAAATGCAAGTATTCATGATTTAGACCAGGGATTGGTTTATTTTTGGTTTTATAGAGATGTCTTCGTTTTACAGATTTTGGCCATTTTTCTTTAAAACGAAGACATCGACTTTGGTCATCCCCACGAGCTTAGTTAGTTGTGATATTTGGTTTATAGGGTGCTCTGGACGTTATAAATGCAAGTATTCATGATCTAGACCAAAGATTGCGGTTTTTCTTGGTTTTATAGAGATGTCTTCGTTTTACAGATTTTGGCCATTTTTCTTTAAAACGAAGACATCGACTTTGGTCATCCCCACGAGCTTAGTTAGTTGTGATATTTGGTTTATAGGGTGCTCTGGACGTTATAAATGCAAGTATTCATGATCTAGACCAAAGATTGCGGTTTTTCTTGGTTTTATAGAGATGTCTTCGTTTTACAGATTTTGGCCATTTTTCTTTAAAACGAAGACATCGACTTTAGTCATCCCCACGAGCTTAGTTAGTTGTGATATTTGGTTTATAGGGTGCTCTGGACGTTATAAATGCAAGTATTCATGATCTAGACCAAATTTTATAGAGATGTCTTCGACTTTAGTCATCGACATCGATATCGACTTTAGTCATCTTGGCGGTTTAATCTATTTCTTTTGCTTGTTGTCTTGATCGTTGATTATGTTTCGTAAAAGCGTATTTCATTGTATTGTATTTGGATATTGTCTTCGGTCTTCGGTCTTCGTTTTGTTGTTCTTCGTTCTTCGGTTTTCGTTTTGTTGTTCTTCGTTCTTCGGTTTTCGTTTTGTAGACTCCTACTCGGATGAGCGGAAACTCAAGGAATTTCTGGTACTGGATTGGAGACTACTAAGGAATCTGTGACTTTCTTCTTTACTATTTCTATTAAAAAAGATTTGATTAAACAGAGCAAGCAATACTTATCGCCAATGGTTTTCAATCAGTGTTCATTTCTACTCGTCTTCTAACACCTGTATGACCTATATTTCCTTGACCTATGTCTATTTTAAAGAATCACAAAGTAAAATTTCAAGGAATTGCCAAGTAATATTGAGCACTCAAATTTGGCCGTCAGTTAAGGATTTTTTCGTACTGAGTTTGAGCCGAACTTCCTTATAAATAATGCGTGTAGTATAACAACGGACTTGTCTAATAGTATGCACGTAAACGGAGATTCGTGTGGCTGATTGTTTAATTGCTATGTGTAATTGTTTGGCTGTGGATTGGCAAGCAAAAAATCCTACGTTAATTTGCTGGCCTTGTTAACTTCGTGTTCCTATTTTGAGCAAAATTCAGCCTTGTAAAAAATAGCGCAAGCTTCTGAATGATTCTTAATCGTTTATAGTGAATGAATGGTCTGTTAGAGTCTAGTTGAAACAAGCGGAATTAAGAGAAGCAAAATATCTGTCTGGTGTTAAACAAACTGCTTTAAAAACCGACTGAAGTCTCAGATTTATGGATTAAATGGATTGATGTTAATGCAGAAGGAAGTAAAATAGTTATAAAGGAAATGAGAAACGGATTTAGAAGTTTAATTTACGACTAACTTTTCCATGGGTGTGTCCTTTGATAGATCAGTGAACTTCTTTAGGTCGATCTCTTAATACGGAGGAAGGAGATTTGTTATTATATGATTGCTATAGTAACTCGCACAAGCGTAAATGAAGTGGTTTGAGTTGTGGACACTTCGTGATTCTTTTGACGCGAATCAGAGGTTTGCTTCGCTTTTTTGGTTCTTAAGACGTGGAACCGAAGCAAAAAAGAAGAATTCATTGATTCGGTCTTCCAAGAAAATTTCAAGTTTCAAAGAAGTGTTTATCCTCTTTCAAGTAGGAGTCGCTGCAATCTTTTAAAATCCATGCTAAGAATCAAAATTTTAGTCCAACAACTGACAAATCTTGGCACAAATCTTAAGATTTGGTCTCCTCTCCCCCCATTTCGGAGCGAAAATCTGACTCGATCTTGTCCTAAATTTTCACTTGAGCTAAACAGGCACCAAGTAACAACAATGAAAAAATAATCAGCTCAAAAAACAATACGGAAAGCTTGTATGCTTAGCTAAGCAATAAATTCGAACTAGCATGAAAGCAATTCGCTTGTTACTGCAATGAAAAAGTACAATGTAGAATAAAACTTTTGCTTTGCTTCAAAAAATAAATAAATAAATGAATGAATAAGTAATTGAATGAATGAATGAATGAATGAATGAATGAATGAATGAATAATGACTAAATGAATTAATAAAAGTTCTTGGATAGCGAAAAAGAGCGGGTATACCTTTGGTTATACTTTGAAGCTTTTTCTGTCTGACATTTCTCAAAGCAGAAACGCCAGAATAAGATTTAAATAACTTTATAGATTTATAACGAATGCTTAAACCTAAAAATTGAACAAAAGTGAGATCTTTTAGAACTTTTAGATGACAAATTTTCTGGAGAAGCCGAAACGTGATTCTGTCTGGATGAACGAAAGCTTTCTTATAAGAATTCGGTTTGAAGAATTGAGCTTCTTTTTGGTTCTGTTGGCTCTACTCTTGTTCTCACTTTCAAATAAAAGCTTTGTATTATTATCTGCTCTTTGACTAGTACAAGATTTTAAAATTTTGGACACTCCTCAGAGTATAAACGTAAGAAACAGACCGAAACACTTGTTATTGTTTCCATTGTGGCGTTGTAGAACTGATTGGTGTTGGCCCCCTTGTCAACCCCCGATTTCCTGCTACCTCTGGAGGAAAAGTAGTTTAAGTGTTCCAAGACTTTTGGCAGGCAGCAAAGGGTATCCTTTGGCAGGTATCGTGTTCTTCTAAACCAATTCTTTTTCCGGTAGCCTTCTTTTTTCGAATGTGTGTTTTTCGAAGTCATTTGGAGCTCTCTGAGTTCTTCTGCTGTCTTAAGCAGGAGGTTTCTGAGAATTTCGAGGGACTCTCGGGTTGAAGGTCAAACGAGACTGCCATTTCACCAGTTGCCAGGAGACATTCCACAAAAGAGTCTGGGGACGACGGAAGCAAGAATTTTGGCGCAAAAGTTTTCGGATTTCCAGAATTCCTGTTTTTCGAAAATCGTGGAGTTTTTTTCGAAGCTTTCTGTTTTTGAAATTCCGTAGATTTTGGAGGTTCAGAAGAACACGTCCATAGAAAGCTGAGCAAAAGGTGTACAGGGCAGAGTGAGAGATATAGGCTTTGCTGTAAAAAGATTTCTGTCTTTATGATTTATGATTATCGTAATATGTTTTAATGTATGTTTTTAGTAGAGGTTACTCACTGTACCTATTCAGATCATATTTTTTCTTAAATACTACCAACTCTTCTCTCTTTAGGAGCTTTTGTCCAAGAAAACTTTGTCCGAAACGCCACTGGAGGCATGCGTGCAAACACCCATTTGCTCTTAATGGAGGCCACAGGAGCGAAATACGAGGCTGCACTGAAATGGAATGTAATTTGTGTGTCTAAAGAATGGTTATTGGCTTGTGCAGCCAAACGAAGCATGGTACAACCTGAAAAATATCCACTGAAAAATGCTTATACAGAGCAGGTAGATGAAAGAGAATCTACAATTGGCGATCAACCAACACAAGACTATCAAACGACTTATAATATGATAAGCAAAGTTGACTTAACTTTTCAGAATGAACTAGAGGCTGAAAAGATAGAGGAGAACAAGGCCGGCAGGCAAGCTGAGATAACGCATGAGAATATCGAAAAAGCTGCTCAAAAAGTTTCTGGAGTGGAAAATAAGACAAAGAATCCCATGTCAGCCCCAAATAACCCCATGTCAACCCCACATGGAGGAAGATCGGTAGCCACACCAGGATCAACATTTAGGCCAGAGGTGCGACTTCACTCCGGAAAGCCTTTCAAGCCATTATTTGATATGAAGGCGACGGCGGACTCCCTAAAATCGCCAGCAATTGTTTTTGATAAAAGAAGAGAGAGTCGTGCTAGCAATGGCGAATCGTCGGTTGATTTTTTCAATGGCGCGCTGAAGAAAGCGTTAAAATTTACGGAGGAAAGTGGACCTTCAACTGACAAAAAGAAAAGAGAATCAACTGCAGAGAAACATATGAAAAATCAGGTAAGCATTCAGTGTTTTTGTATTAGAAGCCAACATCGGGTGGGCCAAAAAGAACTAACACCCGAACTAAATGATTGATATGAAATGTTTCCTGCCTTAAAATCTGACCAAACTTTATTAAGGTAAATTTCAACCTAATTGACATCATTCGTAGAAAAATCAAAGCCCTAACTGTTTTTTTTTCTCAGGTTAATTCAAACTCTAAAATTTGTAGTTGCAAATACGGCTTATAACGAAGCCAGAAAGCTTGCTGTATCAGCAGTATCCTACTAACCGCTAAACTAAAAATATTGAAAACTGACTTCGTTTTGATTGCGAACAGTTTTGCCATATATTGATTTGCAGGTCGGAGAGAAATGTTTTTTCGTCATCCAAGAGTTGAGAGAGCCCCTTCTTGACTTGCCTGTTGGGCCAAAGTACTATCTTTCGCTCCGTGAGGGTCAGAACTAGGGTCCTACTGCCCCACAATTTAGTGTGTTAAAAATTCCCTATTGTTTTTTTATTTATTTGCTGAATAATGTCCTTCATTTTTCCAAATCTTTGCAGTCAGATGCTTTGAAATCAGAAGACACCACAAGCAACAATGACCTTCTAAATGGTGTTGTTATTGCAGTTAGCAAGAAATTAGCCAATCGACGAATAGAGCTACATAACCTTGCCTCAGACCTCGGAGCAGATTGTCGTTTTGTTTTCGATGAATCCTGCACACATCTCATACACCAGGTAAGGTCGCCTTTGGGTTTGTATGTAATTTGCAAGGTTTATGTACTTTTGTTATTTTGCTCCACTATTTTTACAACAGCAGTAAACAACAACAGAATTAAGGTCGGGCTAAACTAGGAGACCTGTCGCGCGTGATATGTTCCCATGATGCCTCTCAGTTTAGCACGTTCCCGCGATGCCCATCTCTGAAACTTTGTAGCGCACGACCAAAATTTGTAGCGAGAGACACACAGATATTCTGGGAGACAACAGAGGCGTTTATTTTGAATCCATTTTTCTTTTAGTATCATTAATCAAGTACTGAAGGTCCTAAATTTGAATTTGATGCCCATTCTTATGTGAAGGAAAGAAACACCCAAGAGAAATAAAGGCCTTTTTCAAACTTGTTCCACATTAATACTGAATTCTAATATCGTTGAGTTAGTTATCCAATTTTTTTCATTTCATTTCGCTATTTTATCAACTAGTTATGGTTCTGATTTATCACATTAATACTGAATTCTAATATCGTTGAGTTAGTTATCCAATTTTTTTCATTTCATTTCGCTATTTTATCAACTAGTTATGGTTCTGATGAATAAAATACTAAAGCATGCACGTTACAAAGCAAATAAGAAAAAAATAATGATTAATAGTTACATAATGCAGCTTATTAAGCTAAAATATCATATGGTACATACTCACTGAGAGGCAATTCACTCCTTGCAAACTGCGTTCGAGATCCCAATTGAAACAAAAGGATTGCCAGAGGACTTCTTTGAAAACAATTGAAATCCCAGCAGGTTTGTACGAGATTCCAAGAAGTGAATTGCCTCACGGCTTTTTCTTTCGTTCAATTAACGCCGTTTAATAGAAGAGGGCTTGTGGCGTCATGATGTATACCAGCTGACTCTTTGTGTCAGGAGCTCAGGATTCGAGCTCTCAGCCACAGTAGCATCAGAGCCAGGGTCCAGGTCTCGATTAGTTAACCTACTACTAAGATCAAGGCGACTTGTGAGAAAAAATCATTTCATCTTCCCATATCTACAATATGGAATAATTCGTGTCTTGTTGGCCAAAATGTTGGCACGGTTCGCTATAGATGTTGTCCAGACAAACAACATGTTGTTAGCGAAAAGAAGTTGGCCAGCATTTTTAAACACGTGGGTATCGTTTGCTACGACTCGCCAACATATTGGCACAACATTTCCGATTTCGGTCATTATTTTGGAGACCTTGAAATGAGAAATAGACTTAAGCTGACAGTTTGAGTTGGATCGTCGTCAACCAAAAGAGCGAGCAATAAACAAACAGCTGCTTCCTTTTCGGCCATTTTTGCAAAAGATCATAGGTAGATGACCTCGGCAACCCAAAACATCTCAGATGTTTTGATGGTATGGCAAAGCGTACCGACATGTTGGCCTATTTTGAGCCAACATGCTGGCCAATGCTTTTCACGATTTGCGCCCACCTTATAATCCAAAAATGTCCATTGAAGTTATGCCTGAAAAGATCAGAAGAGAGTCAAAGGTAGCTATGCTCAATTTGTAACTGTTTGTTATGTTTTTGGAAGAGCCAATGAAATCGAATCGTAGATATGGAGGGAAGCTTTCATAACACTCGCCCGGCTACTCATTCTGAAGCTCTCCTTCCACTCTTCCGCTATAACAAACTCTGCCTTTAAATTTTCCCACCAAGCGCTCGTTCTTCCCTCCTCTTGTCTCGTGTCGAAAATCTTCGAGCCCATGTTTCCTATCGCAGTCGTTTCACTGGCTTTCTTGCATCGAGAAATACAATTTACCGAACAAGATTGGTTTTTCTTCTCATATTGTCAGTGTGCAAACTCATCATGTCGATTTTGATTTGGATGCATGACAAATTAACAAAGCAAAAAAGAAGTGAAAACAGACTGTCTTGAAATCGCCATAACGGAGCTCGAGATATGTGTCCTGTCATTTTAGTTCCTTATTACAAATAGGGAAGAGGCTCTGATGTCATTTATTCATTTATGTTAAAATTTATGTAAACAGGTTTCGGCTTCGTCATCAAGACTAAGGGAAAGAACATTACATGCGCCGAGCCCTTCGATTATAGGCAACGACACTCGATCGTCGATCATTGGGAAGCTGAATGGTGATACAACATTATTTTGTGATTCTGATTTCAACTCTAAATTGCTTGAAGAGTCTAAAGAATTGGACAAATTGCCGATTGATGATGCTGGTAATGATGATAAAGGCACTCCGAAGAAGAGTGAACCATCAAATGTTGGTATAAAATCTCCACCAGCGTTTCTTTCAGATGCTTCGTCGCTTGATGCTAGGATTGAATTCAAACGACACATGGAAGAGATCATGGAAGCAACGAAGGTAAGGTTACCGTATTACTTCGATTAAAAGCCCCCGTCTTTCAAACGCCTTCCTCGAAAAAGTCCCCCTCGTTGGCATATTCGAACCTGGTATCGGCCTTGTTAATTTGCCTTTTTACTGACTGCTCAAGCAAAAGAATTGATTGGTTGCGCAAATACATCAGGGCTACAATCCGCAGTACATTGTTCCTGACAATTGTCAATGGAACTCCTTCCTCAGAAATCTGCTTTTGGAATCTACGTTTTTTCGTTGTCTTGGTCAATATTCCCAACATTTTGGCAATTTTTACCGTTACCAGGTCCAGAGTCTATAGAAATTCGAGGAAAAGGGTATGGGGGCGTTGGTACAAGGTTGACCAAACCTGTTCTGCCTTTTTGGGCATCCTTTCCTGAATCTGTGGATATTATTGTCAGTCTTCTGCTCGTATTATCTAACTTTGCTTTAATACATTTAGCACTTTGTACCCATAATCAAAGAATGACGTGCTCCATACCCACATTCCGTTTCATTTTACTTACCAATTGCTACATCTTCCACTTCAAATAACCTTCACGATATTTTATTGCAAGGGTAACAAAGAAGGAACGAAACGAACTCGAAGGCCTCTTCCTGCAAGAAGACTTCGCTCAAGACAATCATCGCAGGTATGGGCTCTTCTGAATACTGCAGCGCATCTATTTAACACAGTACCCAGTTATAACCTGCACTGATTAATTCGCGTGAATGTCTGTTCATCTTTAAGTATATAGGGTTGAATTAGATATATCTAATAAATCTTCGGTGATGGCGAAAGTATTATTGTACACAGTACCCGATTCAAGCTTGTGCTTATTAACTTGCGAGATTTTACTGAAATTTTGTTCGTAGAGAGCCAGCAGTGAATCTTCGAAATCGTCGAATGAAAAGAAACCCCATCATGAAGTATTTGTTACCCATGGCATTGATCCATCGCAAGGTGATGTTATCACGTATGATGATCCAACTGGTCGTATGGAAAGAGAAAGGATACTCGCCCAGTTCAAAGCTGCTAGCCCAAGTCAAGATATTGACCAAGAATTTGACCCAGTCAAGGTATCTTTACCGTTTTAAATCATTTAGCCGTTTAGCATTGTCAGATCTTTCGAATATAAAATGATAGATAAAATCATCTAGCATCATGTTACAACTCCATGATTTAACTAACATTGAAAACCTGTAGACTATTTACTACATAAAAAACAAGTAGCTGGTTGGATTAAGAGATTGGTACGGAGCTGGATTGGTGCTGCTAGGGCTGATAGAAAGCCTGCGGTCAGGTACTCTTAGGTACAAAATTGATAAGGGGATAAGAATAGGCTAGGGTTTGCTACATCATTCAGGATCTAGCGGCAGGGCCATATAAGTGGAGGGATGGGAACAAGAGTAGGAAAGTTGATAAGGCATTCGCGTGTAAGCTAAGGGTCACACATTTTTGGATTCTGTGAACCCATTGTTTCTCCAAATATAGTTTCTGAACCCTTAAGCTGAATTTCTAATTATATTTTTGGTAACATTGTAACGAAATTTTAAAAAGTGCAAGGGATGCTTTGATTGGCAATATACAGGCACCTTTAAGACATCAGTCCATCTCTATGATTCAGCCAAACTTGTCTAATGGCATATATGACGCTATACTGCTGTTTGGTGAAAAAACTCGGCATGGTCGTTATTCTTGACCAGTGTAAGGCAATAAATGAAATAGAGGTAATAGATGTAATAGAGGTAATGTAGGTGGAAGAAGTAGTAGAAATAATATTAAAGTAAAGAGATAATAGAAATGAAGTTATCGATGAATTAAAGGTAACAGAGGTAATAGATGTATTAGGGGAAGTTGTGGTGATGGATGTAAAAGGGGTCATCAAGTAATAGGTGTAATAAACGTAATAGATGTAGAAGAGGATGTTGAGGATAGAAGAAAAAGAAGTAATAGAGATAATAGAGGTAATAGAGGTAATAGGTGCAATTGAGGTACTAGAGGTAACTGATGTAAAAGAGGAAGTTGAGGTAATAGATGTAAAAGAAATAATAGATGTCACATGTTATATAGGTAATAGACGTAATAGGTGAATGAAAGAGGTAAAAGATGCAAAAGATGAAATTGAAGTAATAGAGGAAAAAGATGCAATATAGGTAATAGATGTAACAGATGTTATAGAGGGAATGGAGATAATAGATGTAAGAGGCAAAAGATGCAATAGATGCAAAAGATGCAATAGATGCAATAGATGCAAAAGATGAAATTGAAGTAATAGAGGAAAAAGATGCAATAGATCCAATATAGGTAATAGATGTAACAGATGTTATAGAGGGAATGGAGATAATAGATGTAAGAGGCAAAAGATGCAATAGATGCAATAGATGTAAAAAATGAAATTGAAGTAATAGAGGAAAAAGATGCAATAGATGCAATAGATGCAATAGATGCAATAGATGCAATAGATGCAATAGATGCAATAGATGCAAAAGATGAAATTGAAGTAATAGAGGAAAAAGATGCAATAGATCCAATATAGGTAATAGATGTAACAGATGTTATAGAGGGAATGGAGATAATAGATGTAAGAGGCAAAAGATGCAATAGATGCAATAGATGCAAAAGATGAAATTGAAGTAATAGAGGAAAAAGATGCAATAGATCCAATATAGGTAATAGATGTAACAGATGTTATAGAGGGAATGGAGATAATAGATGTAAGAGGCAAAAGATGCAATAGATGCAATAGATGCAAAAGATGAAATTGAAGTAATAGAGGAAAAAGATGCAATAGATCCAATATAGGTAATAGATGTAACAGATGTTATAGAGGGAATGGAGATAATAGATGTAAGAGGCAAAAGATGCAATAGATGCAATAGATGTAAAAAATGAAATTGAAGTAATAGAGGAAAAAGATGCAATAGATCCAATATAGGTAATAGATGTAACAGATGTTATAGAGGGAATGGAGATAATAGATGTAAGAGGCAAAAGATGCAATAGATGCAATAGATGCAATAGTTGCAATAGATGCAAAAGATGAAATTGAAGTAATAGAGGAAAAAGATGCAATATAGGTAATAGATGTAACAGATGTTATAGAGGGAATGGAGATAATAGATGTAAGAGGCAAAAGATGCAATAGATGCAATAGATGCAATAGATGCAAAAGATGAAATTGAAGTAATAGAGGAAAAAGATGCAATAGATGCAATATAGGTTATAGATGTAACAGATGTTATAGAGGGAATGGAGATAATAGATGTAAGAGGCAAAAGATGCAATAGATGCAATAGATGTAAAAAATAAAATTGAAGTAATAGAGGAAAAAGATGCAATAGATGCAATATAGGTAATAGATGTAACAGATGTTATAGATGCAATAGATGCAAAAGATGAAATTGAAGTAATAGAGGAAAAAGATGCAATAGATCCAATATAGGTAATAGATGTAACAGATGTTATAGAGGGAATGGAGATAATAGATGTAAGAGGCAAAAGATGCAATAGATGCAATAGATGTAAAAAATGAAATTGAAGTAATAGAGGAAAAAGATGTAATAGATCCAATTTAGGTAATAGATGTAACAGATGTTATAGAGGAATGGAGATAATAGATGTAAGAGGCAAAAGATGCAATAGATGCAAT
>JACTAT010000202.1:294379-310214 GCA_014526335.1 Chrysaora quinquecirrha
ATAGCAAATTGTTGTCGTCGCAGCATGCAATTTTATCTTCGGCGATGAAAATTATATGCGCGTTTGCCAGGGGTGTTCGCCCATAAAACCAAATTTTTTTCACAAGAGAACGATTTTCGAGAGAAAAAAGTTTCATTTTTGTCTTCTACGATCCAGAAAAAACTCTGCATTGTGCGGTGTTCACTGACAAATAGTATATATTCGCTGCCACGTTGTCCTCCCCGTTAATAAGGAATTTTCGTCTCTTTAAGCAGAACGGAGCTACGAAGCAGAACATACCTTCCTCAAAAATGTTATCAGTATAGAAAGATAATAATTTTCTGTGGACAAATGTTCGACATAAGGTAGAACAGTGCATCGAAAAATTGTTCCACAAAAGCTAAGTGAGGGAGCTAATGCCTCCTACCCCTCTTTATGCTTTCTGTCTATCAACGTGGGTACGTGAATATTTGTACGTCATACTAACTAGCACTTTCTGTTAAAACAAAGTTGCATGTAGCTACAAAGTTTTCGATTTTATAAGGGCTTTGACCGTGTGAGGTAAAAAGTTTCACCAAGTTCATTTTTTGCGGTCAAAGCCTTAATGAAATCGGGAACTTTGAATGCTCATAAAATTAAGAACACAAGCGCTAGGACAGTGAAACTTTGTACCTAGACTAAGTTTTGGCTGCTTTATATTAAAAACTCGATATCATGTAGTTTCGAAAAATGTTAATGCTGTCTGACGTCATACCGAAATGAGCCTGAATAAGCTAGGGAATTTGCGGTTCGCCGCTCGCTTGCCAACAGAACAGAATACAGCCTTCGTGGTCTATTTTAGGTGACAAACAAAGTAAAACTTTTGCGAAAGCTTGAGTCTGATTTGCAGCGGAAGTGAAAGTCGCTATGCGTTTGCCTTTTCTTTGATGGATAGGGAACAGCGAACAGCTAATGCGAACGAAGTGGAAATGGGCCTCCAGGATGATAACATGCTAGAACACATACGTTAAATTTAAATGAAATAGCTGTTCTTACTATATATCTATGCCACTGGGCCCTTGAGCTGCAAGGACTTGTTAGAGTTGCACAGGATCTACCAAAATCACAGCGTTGTACAAGAAGTAATCAGTATAGGCTAGCTCCTCTTTTATTTCAAGAATTACTGTGAAGGTGGATTGTTGAAAAGAAAAAGTCGGAAGTAAGACTTACTTGAATCATGAACATTCTTTCCTGCTTTAAGTTGTTTCCATTTCTCAAGAAGGGAATCTTTGTTTTCATCAGCAGGGAGATCAATATCATTATTTTCATCATTTGTCTCTGATATACTGCTCACACTTTCGATACTTGCTGTGGAGGAGCATTCAGCTTCTTTAATTGAGAGAAGATCAAAACTGCTAACACTTGCAGACTCACATATTGAGCTGTCTGAAGAGCACCTGTCCGACTCTTGTATCTTTTCTGGAGCAAATGGGTTTAATTCTGATGCAGGGTTTTTGCTCACTGCATTTTGTTCTTTTACTCTGCTATTTGAAACAGTATTCTTCTTTCTAGCAAACTTGTGAAAATTGAAGCAAGGGATGAGTAAAGATAAATCCAAGACTTCTGGCAAAAGTTCTGTTGATTGATCATCCTTAAAAAAGAAGATAATAATCACGGAATCCGCAAGAAACAGATAGTTAGAATAGATAGTTAGTACCAAAGTCCCCTGACAAATAAGTGCAAGGAGTTATAAAAGCCAGTTATAAAACTTTCTTGTTTTGGGATGCCGGGGCAAGGTACATAGAAATAATTGTTCAAATAATTTGTAATGCTTCAAATCTAATTCTGACTGGATTCTCACTGGATTCTCTAGCAATGACTGGCTCAACTCCTAATAGAGGGTTAAACTTTGTTATTGTTTGTAAAACAAATAAACATAACCCCCCATCCTGCTTATTGGCAAGCAAGAGTTCCAGAAAAAGTTTGGCCTTTTATGATCATTGAATTCTCTCAAAAAATGCAACTGGATCAGGAAGAGTTTATTCTAAGTAGAAACGAAAAATTGTCGAACAGACTAGAATACAAACTAAATTACAAAATGAGTACAAACGGGATACTCAGTGGTTTATTTAGCATTTAAGAGCACATCGGATCACCCTGGGTGTTTGGATAGAGACTGACAGTATAAGTTACTGGTACATTTAAAGAGCCTGTAGCCAGGAAGAACAGCTGATAGAGAATTGACAAAATATAAATACCTCTTTCAAGAGAAACTTGTCCATACTCTTCATAAAAATTTGATGAAGTTTTGACTTTGTCCAAATCACTTGTTTGAAGTGTTCTTCATTTGATTGAAGCATCTTCCAGAGACTGAAAAAGACATTTGATTGAGTATGATAATCAATGATCAGGGTGATGTCGATCATGATGCTGATGACAATGATGATAATGACAATGATGATGATAATGATTACAATGACAATATGAAATGCTCATGATGACGATTAACCTGAACGCAAAAGATGATAATAACAAGGTTGATGATGATTATAAAGATAATATGATGATGATGCTCATGATATTATATTGAGGATGGTGATGGATGATGGTGATTATGATCATGTCGATAATGACAACTATGATAATGATGACAGTGAGGATATTGACAATGCTAATGATTATGATAAACCTGAACGCATAAGATGATTATGACAAGGATGGTGTTGATGATGATAATGATAATGCTGATGATGCTAATGATGGTGATGATGATGACAATGATGATTACAATGATGATAATGCTGATAATGATGATAAACCTGATCTCGAATGATGATGTTGACAAGTCAGATGATGATGATAACAATGATAATGAGTATGATGATTACAATGATGATGACAACAATTATCATGATGATTATCATGAATCACAATCATTATGATGAGCATGATGATTGTGATGATGATCATATGATGATAAACTTGATTTGAAGGGATCATGCTGACAAGTGAGATGATGGTGATGGTGATAATGATGATATGACGAATTTGATGATCACAAAATGATGAGCAAGACAATGATCATTTATGATAGTTTTGAATCATGATCATGATGGTGAGCATGATGATTGTTGTGATGGTTGAGATGATGATAATAGGATGATAAACCATATTGGAAGGGATGATGATAACAAGTGAGACAATGATGATTATGATGAAGACAAATATGATTATCACAATGATCATGAAGATAATGATCATGATGATGATCATGAATTATGATCATTATGATGATTGGTTGTGATGATGATATGATGATGATGATGAGAGGTTTTTCTTTGTTTATGAGTCAGATTACTTTTGACTATGAAGTATAAACTCATCCTGATGGGTACCTGGACATTTCTGTCATAGTTTCGAGATTATTTTCTTCAGACACAGATACTACTTTTTCAGTAGACAGCTTTTCATTCTCTGAATATTTAAAACAGTCTAGCAGAAGACTAGCAGCTGAGGCTGAGTTTCTTATTTCATACGACTGTGTGCCTTCTTTTCCAGCACCAATAAAAACATCAGCTGCATCCTGTTTAAAATCAAAATTTCCAAACGTCCAATCATCTTGAACCTGGGTGAAGACTTGTTGTTTCTCGTTGCTCAGTTCGTGATGGAACTCCGGCTCTCCGCTCTCAAATGATGCAAATTCTGCCCAGCCAATTCCCTCATCCGTTGAAGAAGGATCCATCTCAAAGGATGGGCACTTTGCATTACTTTTCTTTCAGCCAGATTTAACATAATCTTCACACTTCTCGTAAGCTTCCGTTTGGCTATGGCGTTTCCTACTTGTTGAAAAATAAAAGCCCTTGGGCCATGCTGAAACAGTCTCTTTTCAATGCAAGCCTCCTTCACGGTAAACATGCGGCGGGTTTTGGTTTTGGGGCTTGGGGCTAGGAGCAAGGGTTCAAATCAAATCTGCAGGTGCACAGAGGAACTTGGTAAGAAGAAACTACTAATTTATTTCATATTTGATAATTATTTTCAAAAGAGTGATGAAACAGTAACTAATGCTTGAAATAATTATAGTCTAGCTAGATACCTAATTCATTACAATTACATACATTTCTAGACGCTATACCTAAATGCTCTTCAAAATTTCTTCCAGTCAAGTTCAAAGTTTAATAAGTTGCATTCTAAATTGAATTGAATCCAGGGGGTATAGCAGTATAGAGGTCAGCACTCCAAGAAATTATTTCTGGCTGTCCCCTCCCAAATGATTCCCTGCTTCAGCAGCTAAGTCAAATTGACAAAAAGTCACCCAATCTGGTCGCGTTTCCCAGTGTATAGGGCAGCCAGTGAATAGGGCAGCGCCAGCGTATAGGGAATTCTATTTCTGTATAATCCGATATTGATTATGTGCTACTGTCTGTCGCATTGTGGTGGGCGTGCGTTATTATAATGAGCGGCGCTTTTGTGTCTAGGTAAACGTAAAACAAGGTACGTAGGGCAATAAATGTAATGATGCACTGTAAACAACTGAAACTGATTCACCTTTCTCTTTTACACAATTTGAAGGCCTGTTTCCTTTTGCTTGGCTTTCCTTTTAAGTCTTTTAGAAATAGTTTGCTTTGTTTTTTGTGGTTAGAGAAAGACCGAAAAATTTATTTTTTTACTAAACTCTTTATGAGAAACCCATGCTTTAGAATACACAATTTTTTTATAAGAAACTTACTATAAGAAACTACAGTATATCACATTTTGTTATAAGAAACTAAACTCTGAGCCTTTCTTATTAAGGTTCCTTAACTTGGAACACAACTGGTACAGTAAAAGTTTTTCAGAGTTTCTTAACTTTAGAATCCAAATTTTGAAAATACTGTTTTGCATAAAATGTGTTCAGATTAAGCCACGATGTTAGCAATACAGATATTTAAGAGACCGAAACCCTTAAGAAACTCTCCGTACGAGAATCTGAAAATTGTATGATGATGCGAGTACTGGACCAATCCTTCATTTCATTATAAAACAATACGCGTATTGTAGATAGAATGCACAATTTCTCAGATCTGAAGAGAACTCTGTTTGGATTGTCGACTGTGAGCCGATGACACATTGACGCAATACTGTTTGAAAAACTTCCGTAGAAGGAAATTTGGATATCAAATGACGTCCTTGGTTGTTTTGGGAGGGCTATTAGTAATCACCGGCCCCGGCCCTGCAGCCCCGGCCCCGGCTCCGTCCCCGGCCCTGGCCCCGGCCCTGATTTTTCATCATGTAATTTTTTGTAATATACGGCCCCGGCCCCGGCCCTACCTTTTTGACGTTGGTCCAGCCCTCAAGAGTTGCTTAACATATCTAGGATTTCAGCCGTCGCAGAATGCCTGGTACCCCCTAAAACCTCTTATTTTGGCTCTTTTCTGGCTTCTCAATGCAATTGACAAGTTTGCAAGGATGTACAGTATAAAGAAAGCTATTTCACCAGAAATTTTAGCGCAATCTCAGCCCTGGTTGCTTATTGAACAGTTGCTTATTAAAAAAAAGAGTGTATTCGTTTTAGCAAGTTAGCGTGGTTTTTGTAGCCTGAGCACAGGCTAGGTTTTTGTTAAGTTAGTGAAAACTGTTAAACTGCGTAAAAATGTTAAACTGCGTTAAACTTTGTACTATAAGGACGCTCATTTGTATTATGTGACGAAGCCACGAGATATTGTTTGGTTGAATTGGTCCCACTAATTGACCCCACTTCCTATCCTCTTCATATTCTTTGTCACTTCCATCATCAGTCACATGTTTGCATACACTTTTATTTGTCTTTGCAAGTTTTGAGTTCTTGAAAAGGTAAATCAAAAATATAACAAACACCGGGCAGGAAAACATCCGGAAAGCAGGAGAAATAAAATCAGGGCGGCTGCCGGGGCTGCAAGGCCGGGGCCGGTAATTACTAATAAAAAATTACATGTTGAAAAATCAGGGCCGGGGCCAGGGCCGGGGACGGAGCCGGGGCCGGGGCTGCAGGGCCGGGGCCGGTGATTACTAATAGCCCTATATAAGGAGGTGCGACAATTAGAAAGTTTAGTTGCTCGTTACGCGCATCAGTTTTTTGCATTGTCGTTTTTGCTAAGTTCATCGAAAAATTAGAAATGTACAGACTTGGGTCAACAAGTACAGAGTCGAGGTACTATTTTGAGTATGGAGTGGTGAACGGTAGAGGAACTGGCTGGCGCAAGCCAGTCGGGAAAAAAGACGTATGGAAACGTGGAGTTAGTGGGAAACAGAACAAAGCCATCATACCACCTAATGGATCAGGGCGCGTAAGTACCGTTGAATTTTTCTTCTTTCTATACATAATATCATGAATAGCTAATATGAGGATATTTCAGTATTGTCGATTTTGTCCTTTCAGATTGCTGTTTTCGGAGACTCGCAATTGCGCCCTGTTATTGATAAGTATTTCGAACATCTATTGGGCTACACATCAGATGATGAAAACATGAATGCTTACTGGATTCAACAGCTGTCCCTTACAAATCAAGAAAAGGCCATCATTTCTTGCGGCTTGCCACTAACTACACCAATATTGAATGCCGCGATGAGGATTTTGAAAGAGGAAAATGATAAGTTTTCTGGGTTTCAAGACATAACGCAAACCAGTAACTTTGCTGGTGACGGGAGACCTTTCATCCAAATTGTTCCACTAGCAAGCGTAAGTGAGAGAGATGATTCGCACTGGGGAACATTATCAAACGTAAAAAGTAGCCCCAATAATGTTAATCTATATGACAGTGCACCTAGACGGCATTTCAAAACCAGCAAAGGCTCAGAAGTAAGATATCATAGAGATCTCGATGGCTACGCTGCTAGTTTAAGGAATCTTCACGAAGAACAGCTCTCTCTTTGTGTGGCGGATGTGAAAACAATCCTAAGAAACGCAAACAGCGGAGTTGCAGCGATTTTCTATGCACTGACTCTAAGTAGGGGCTTAAATCCAATGAGCATTAACTACAATTACAAATCACTGAGACAGCAACTGATTGACTGCCTAGCACAACAATCTTTTAAAAGTGTGCAGTTCTCAGATAGTCCACGACAGAATAAAGGCATTTTATATGAGTTTTCAGTAGATTTGTATTGCCATTGTTTGATGCCTGATCTTGGTGGAGTATTTGTTATATGCGACAGTTGCTCGAAGCACTTCCATGTTAAATGCGTGAATGTCGATTTGAATAGCACACAGTGGAAATGTACCTCTTGCTTAGATGGTAATCAGATAGAAGGCGATGGATGTAAACAAGTTGATGGTGCTAGAGGCAGTAGCGAGTCAAGCGGGAAGGGATTAGATAATGCTCGACGTGCTGAGTCGAGCAACAAAGGCAAAGGATTGAGTAGTGCAGGAGGTAGCAGTGATTCAAGCGGCAAGGGACTAGGTAACGCTCGACGTGCGGAGTCAACAAAAACGGGATCCAAAAGGTCAGTTGAAGAATTATATTCAGAATTCTTTAAGATATTGAAGATACCCTCAAAGCGAAAAAAATGGCGAAAAGATAAGTGGAATGCAAAGCTTGCAGAAATTAGAAATCATCAGGAGTGCTTCGATATCGAAGAAGTCGAGTTGGATGATTTCCTTAATAGTCTATTTAGTAGTGGAGAGTTACTGAGTAGTATATTGCGTCTAGAAGGTGTAACCTTGGCTGAAGTTAAAGTCTATACTATATTAGAGGAAGCTGATGAGGATGATAGGTTAAGAAAGTTATTCGTTCTTGTCATGAGAAATACGAACTAGCACGTAAGCAGATACTTTCTTTTCTTCTTGACAAGTTCCCTGAGAGGTTTCCACCTGGCCGCAGAAGCTGTGATTTACTTTCTGTTATTGTTGCCAACATTATTGAAGAGTTTCTGACTTTGCGAGGTGATATCCTGTAGTCGACATAAATAAGCTGTGAATGTGGTACCTATAAGGGCCTTAAACCCAAGATTATCTGCCACTACTTGCGTTGTTTGCATCCTCTCCCCTCCTCTTACCTGCCTGAAAATTGCCTCCTAACCAGTTTTGAACATTTACGTCGGTCTACTCAGATTACGCCTTTGCATTATAAAGTTAGCGCATTATTAAGTTGGTGTTTATAGAAAAATAGTTAAAGCAAGAACGTCTTTGGTTCGAATTTCCCTAATCTAGCAATTGTATCACTAAAGTAACGCATTGAGACTAATTAAGACTATAGCAACCATAATAATATAGAATATCCAAAGAAATTAGTTTGCAGTGGCGTCGAAAAACATTCTGAAAGAGCCCCCAATTAGCTGCCAAAAATTATAAGGGTAACGTTTGCAAAACAGATATACCATTGATACCGAAGCAAAAATTAAGACAATTAAGTTTTTTGATGTTATTTCAATGTTTTGATGTTATTTTGATTTTAATGTTGGAATAAAAATTTCATCGTTGTTAATGCACTTTACATTGATATGAATGTTTTACTGTATTGAGGAAAAAGTTGCTAAGTAATATACAGCCTACGTAGGTATGGTACATGTAGTTTATACATAAAAGCCCAGTAGCTATCAATAGAAAAGAGTAGAACTGAAGGTAGAGGTACGAAAAAGTAGCTTTAGGCTAAAGACAATGCAAAAAGCAGTTCCTTGCTTTTTGAAAAAATAATTCACCTTTGGAGATTTGAAAGCTATCTACTTTTGAATACTTCAACCTTGCATGATTTATATTTCCACGTAGCTACGTACTTAGCCTGCAATTCGCAACATTGAGTTACTGTATGTAATGAATAGAAAATTCTGGAAGTGTTACTGTACTCTAATGGCTTTGTTGTGGAAAAAATTTAAATTAAAAGTACGGATGCATTATTTTCTTTTTCTTAACATGAACATATAAATTTATGTAGCTACTGTAGTAGAATGAATAGAATGTTATAAATATGGCATATTATGAAATGAACATATTGAAAGCATTGGCGTCATGAATGGTGTTGTATTTTACGAATAGTGACCCTATACACTGGCAAGTGCGCCCACCGCGCTCTCGGGGGTCTATGATTTGGACAAAGCTTTTTATGACATATTTAGCCTATTTGTGTGTAAAACTAAGGAAGAAAATAGTTACAAGGTAAAAAATATTGAAATTATACCGAAAAGTAACTCATAAATACGCCGATTATGACGAGTGACCCTATACACTGGCAAGTGCGCCCACCGCGCTCTCGGGGGTCTATGATTTGGACAAAGCTTTATATGACATATTTAGCCTATTTGTGTGTAAAAATAAGGAAGAAAATAGTTACAAGGTAAAAAATATTGAAATTATACCGAAAAGTAACTCATAAATACGCCCACTATAACGAGTGACCCTATACACTGGCAAGTGCGCCCACCGCGCTCTCGGGGGTCTATGATTTGGACTAAGATTTTTATGACATATTTAGCCTATTTGTGTGTTAAACTAAGGAAGAAAATAGTTAAAAGGTAAAAAATAGTGAAATTTTCACGAAAAGTAACTGATAAATACGCCCACTATGACGATTGACCCTATACACTGGCAAGTGCGCCCACCGCGCTCTCGGGGGTCTATGATTTGGACAAAGCTTTAAATGACATATTTAGCCTATTTGTGTGTAAAAATAAGGAAGAAAATAGTTACAAGGTAAAAAATATTGAAATTATACCGAAAAGTAACTCATAAATACGCCGATTATGACGAGTGACCCTATACACTGGCAAGTGCGCCCACCGCGCTCTCGGGGGTCTATGATTTGGACTAAGATTTTTATGACATATTTAGCCTATTTGTGTGTTAAACTAAGGACGAAAATAGTTAAAAGGTAAAAAATATTGAAATTTTAACGAAAAGTAACTGATAAATACGCCCACTATGACGATTGACCCTATACACTGGCAAGTGCGCCCACCGCGCTCTCGGGGGTCTATGGTTTGGACAAAGCTTTTTATGACATATTTAGCCTATTTGTGTGTTAAACTAAGGAAGTAAATAGTTACAAGGTAAACAATATTGAAATTATACCGAAAAGTAACTCATAAATACGCCGATTATGACGAGTGACCCTATACACTGGCAAGTGCGCCCACCGCGCTCTCGGGGGTCTATGACTTGGACTAAGATTTTTATGACATATTTAGCCTATTTGTGTGTTAAACTAAGGAAGAAAATAGTTAAAAGGCAAAAAATATTGAAATTTTAACGAAAAGTAACTGATAAATACGCCCACTATGACGATTGACCCTATACACTGGCAAGTGCGCCCACCGCGCTCTCGGGGGTCTATGGTTTGGACTAAGATTTTTATGACATATTTAGCCTATTTGTGTGTTAAATTAACGAAGAAAATAGTTACAAGGTAAAGCGTATTAAAATTGTATCGAAAAGTGGCTCATAAATATGATAGATTTATGGTCTTCTAAATCTGTCTGATGTTTGCTTTTATTTCGCTGCACATTCGTTCTTTCGTGATCGGTTTCGGCTCTTTGCATCCCCCCCCCCCATTCTGGATTTACTGTTAGCAGAAGGTGAACTGTCTACACTGTGTGTGCAACACTGCAGTTACAGCCCATTCTAACAAAATATTCCTTTTGAAAACTGGCTAGAAAAAGCACTAGAAAAAATGGGTATGCAGAAAAGAGTGCACATCCCACCAGCAAAATATATTATTAGCCCCCCTCCCCATCTGGAATTGAATGCATAACTACCCCCAGGCTAATTCATTAATATTTCAAAAATCAACATTATATAACCTATCCAACTATGGAATTTAATTTAATTTGATTGAAAGTATTGAAGTCCATCATATAATGGATTGATTTAAAGCAGAGTTTTAATTTAATGTGAAAATTGATTGAAGCCAGTAACTATATTTGATGAAAGTGCTGACACCCATTCCATTTGAAAAGATTAGGGCTTTTGTTTGCTGCTGATCAATCTGTAATTTGCACTGGTATCATTACACAAACAATATCAGTTGCGTTTTCTTCATCTATCAATGACAATTCAGCTTCAAGCTTTAGCTAAAAAAAGAAAAATAACGTTGCTAACCGTATGTTATAAAGGTTAAAATCACCTGAAATCACCTGAAGTCCGTATGTTATAAAAGTTAAAATCACCTGAAATTACCTAACAACAGCACTTATAAGTTAAGTCAAGAACTTGTTGTTTAATTCTGAGGCTAATTTTATTTCTCAGTCTTCATGATGTTGAGTTTTTAGGGATAAAACATTTGAAAATTTTTATGGGATTAGACTGTGGAAAATTGCAACAAAAGGGTAAACAAAATTGAAGACTTAAACTGAAGTGCCAACCCGAATCTGATATCAAACTTTTGTATAAAGAAGTTTCTGAAAATTTTGAAAACAAGCACTTAATAGTTGAAAAGGTGTGTTGTCACAATAATAGCTAGGGTTTATTCAACAGCAAGCTATAAGAAAAATAGCAACGCTGTAGCAATGTCCGAAGGACGATGGTGATGATATAGTAACGTTGAAGATGATGACAATGATGACGAATATGACGAAGAATAAAACAAGGATGATGATAATGATGATGATGATAATGATGACGATGATGATGATGATGATGATGTTGATGATGACGATGATGATGATGATGATTATGATGATGATGACGATGATGATTATGATGATGATTATGATGATGATGATGATGATGTTGATGATGATGATGACGATGATGATGATGATGAAGACGATGATCATGATGATCATGATGATAATTTTGAAGATGAAGACAACTTTGAAGAGGATGATAACGATGATGACGATACTGAAGACCGAGCTGAAGACCGAGCTGAAAACCATGATGATGGATTGATGATGATCATGATTGTTTTGATGTTGATAATACGGATGATGACAATGATGATCAGATGAACCTTTCCTGGAAGAAAGGGAAAATTCCAAACTTTTCAATCGAAAATAGAAAATCTCTAGTCACGCATACCGTAATAATAAATTTAACTATCACAAGAATTCGCATGTAGGTGACTATATATATTGGCATGCAGATGACTATATTCGATAATTAGTAGAACTTAGAAGAATTGATTGCCAACTTTGAGTCATTTATGTTTAGATGATTCTCGAGGCCGCAAACTATTTTGAAAAAATATGTCAGACTTGGCAACAATATCTACTGCGCCACAATTTCCTCCTCTCTTCACACGAAAATATGTTACACGTTAGAGGACTTCTAGAAACATCTGACAAAAACAACCCGATCAAGAATTGAATTAAAATACTTTAAAATAAAAAATAAAATCACAGTAAATTTGAGCAACATTTTGTAATATTGTAGTCAAACCTTTTCTTGAAGCCTGACCGAGCCGTCATTTTTGCGAGAAAATCATAGTTCCAAATTTTTATTCTCGAAAGTTTTGATGTTATAGAATGTTCCTGCATCGTGGATCGAACTCACAATCTTTGGCCCAAGGAAGAAGCGCATTATTCCACTGCGCTACACTAACAGTTGATTCTAATTGATGTTTTTGGCAAGCAATTGCATTTTGGTAATTATGCCCACTAACGACAACACTTAACGGCCATTTCAAAGTTTAATTCCTATCATTTGTCGCACTTACCTTCTCTTCTCACCAACTTCTTGTTCAAAACTGATTAGAATAAAATTGGCAACAATTTCTGCTGCGCCATAACTTCCTCCCATCTTTACACGGAAATATGCACAGCACACGTGAGATCTTCGAGAATATTCGGACAACAACGCAACAACCCAACCGAAATAAATATGACATCAACTGATTTGAAATTGGCAACAATTTCTGCTGCGCCATCAATTCCTCTCATCTTAACACGGAAATATGCACGCATGATAAATTCAATAATTATCAACAAATTGAGCTTCGAGAATCTGTTTTGAAAAAAATTCTCCTGTCTAACTTGGCAACAATTTCTACTGCGCCACAATCTCCTCCTCTCTTCACACGAAAATATCTTACACCTGAGACGACTTCTAGAAACTTCTGACAATAACAACCCAATCAAAATTGTATGAAAATATTTCAAAATAAAAAATCAAATCAAATTAGATTCGAGCAACATTTTGCAATATTGTAGTCAAACCTTTTGTTCGAAGCTCGACCGAGCCGGCTTTTTTGCGAGAAAACCATGGTGTCAAATTTTTAGTTTCGGAAATCTTGATGTTAGAATGTTCCTGCATCGTGGATCGAACTCACAACCCTTAGCCCAAAAATCAAGCGCATTATTCCACTGCGCTACACTAAAGTTGATACTAATTGATGTTTTCGGCAAGCAATTGCAGTTTGTTAATTATGCCCACTAACGACAACACTTAACGGCGATTTCAAAGTTTAATTCCTATCATTTGTGGTTTATCTTTTGTTACGCGGTTTGGCAAGAAAAAGCGTCTATATGCCTGCCTACCTATCTATTCTCTATGCCTACATGCGTTCCACGACACCCTCTTAATATGTCCTTCGGACATAAAAAGGAAGAGTAATTTCATGCCCGTTAACACCTTATACACGATTTTTTATAAGAACAACCTTTTAGTCTTAATCTATAATAGAATTACTTAATGTTAATATATGTATCATATCAAGATCAATGTCATTAGTTGTGCAGCTAAGTTAAGGTATGCGGGTAACAAAATCCTTGCTGATAACTAAATCTGGAAAATACCATATTTCCTTGAAAGAGCCCCCTGCCCTGAAGGAGGACTTCCCTAAAACAAGTGTCCTGTAAACAATTAAATTATTAGATTTTATGAGTAACCCATTTTAACCTTATACTTCATTGTATTTTTAAAAGTTTGCTTTTGTCTGCATTTTAAATGGAAAATGTTGCATTCATTATTAACATAAGAAAGGCTATGCAAGGGCTTGGACAAAAAAGATGTTGAGGACTTTGAGAATGAACTTTGATTGACATATCAAAGAAGGAAACCAGTTTGACTGGCTGTCATTTGATAACCATGTGATCATATTGTGCTTTTGAGCTCAAAAACAAAGGTTTTTACTTTTTACACTTTTGTTCTCAGCCAATGAAAAATATGGACTAAAATAGCTAAAAAATAAAGAAGTTGTCAGCAATTAAACTTCTTGACAGGAAAAGGGTTTTCTTTCCCTTTTTTTCTCTGTCAGTGAAGCTTTTCAGTGAACAGTGAAGAACATGTCCCATATATGATGCTTTTAAAACCTTGACACTGCTTGCAAAAACTGCAGAAAAATTTTCGCAACTTTCAGATTTTTGTGTCTTGTTTTAAAAAATAATCTTAGGCAGGTTCATTTGCTGTCGACAAATTTATGCAAGAAGATTCCTAAAGCTCCAGGGGCATTTCATTCCTGCAGAGGGTTGAACAAATTAAAACAACGAGATTTCGAGGAGTTGTAATAGTTTCTCCGAAACAATAGGGTTGCAATAAGGGTGAAGGAGATTTCTTTGGAGTGAATTGCCCCTTGCAAAATGTGACCTGGGAAGTGGGCGTGTCTAGTTTTTTAAGTATCAAGAAGCACCCCATTTACTGTATTGATAAAGGGACCTGAACTTGACATTATATTTTGTTTAAATTACAATCAGGTGAAATGAAATAAAGCTGTAAGATTCAGTAAAATACCTGATATAAAAGAAACGTCAATGGACGCATTTGTCCCTCTCACCAAAGCACATGGTTGAACTTTACATGGACTGATTTCCACTTTGACAGGCTTCCCCAGCTTTGAACCTTGCGAAAAATGACAAAAAAATCATCATCATCAATCTTAAACAGTACCTTTTGTTTGCTGCTTATGACCGAGTGATAAACAACCCGCAACAAACAAACAAAATAAAAGCCATAACAGGAAAAAAACATGTTTTGTACAACAAAAGACCTTACCACAGTCTTTGTAGTCAACCACCAAAGATTTCACTGTACAGAGTAATGCGAAGACAACCACAAGACGAGTGAAGGCCATCTTTACGCAGAAGAATCTTCATTTATGAACAAAACCAAGCAGTCGAAAGCAACGTCTGTGTCCAACAAGGAAAACCAGAAACTGAAAAACAAAGGGGTTGATCGAAATGTATGTTATTGTTCTGGACACCGAGACGGCACTGAATCCTGTCTGCCACCAGCCTTTGGCCCCTTTGTTTTGACGAGATGAGAATGGATCTTTTCCGGACCATGGAATTGAACGGATCAAGGAGGAACGCACTTCAAAGTTGTCTTTTGTAGTGATACAGGGTTTTGGTTTGGCCACAATGTCAACAGTAATCCGGTCCCAGTGAGTGCAACAGTGCAGTGGTCCCTTTAGTGGTTCTTTAAGTGTAGTGGTCTTTCTAGTGGTCCCTAGCAGTGGTTACAGTGGTCCCTTTCCCTTGAGCCCTTCAGTCCGATGCCTTTCGTTTTGCTTTATGTGAAGCAGGTTGTTGTCTTTTATAGCAAATATATATACGCAAACATACCTATAAATTTGCATACTAACACTGATCTACATATAAAAAAACAGCATTTTTGCTTTTCGTGCATTTTCATTGACCTTCCTAAACAGTTGGCTGCCGTTTCGGGTGGAAGTCGAAGCCAAAAAAATTTAATTGATTTCTTCATTTCTCAAGCTCAGTCAAAAACCACTTTTCTTTCTAAATCTGTTTTTCGGTCAGATCTCTGTTTTTTTTCTTATTTTATTTCATGCAAAGGCATGACCTTTCATTCATTCACTTCTTTTTTTTTCATTTGGATTTGCAATTGAATATGTTTTTGACGTTTTTGATCTGTGACGCCTGAACGTGTTTCAACCAAGCTTCGACGTTCTCATGTGCATTTCAACAATGCTTTACTGTTAAAAACGGCTTATCAAAAGCCTCAAAGCCCTAGTAGGTCTTGAAACCCTCAACCTTC
>JACTAT010000202.1:314544-381866 GCA_014526335.1 Chrysaora quinquecirrha
CACTCTAAAATAACCTTCGCGTGGGCACAAGTTGCCTGTGCAGATAAGCTCTGCAGATCTCAAAACCCCCGACTTGTGTTAACAAATATTGATTGCTTGCTTAAACCTTGTTTTTATATAAGAAAGTTTCTTTTGGGCCAGTATTGAAACTTTCTTAGATATTTCATGTTTTCAGTACCAAAACGTTCCTTGTGACTTTCTTAGCAAAAATTTTGGAATGCAGTATTTCTAAGAATGCACAGTTTAAGGCACTGTATACATTGCACAAATACCACGTTTTTCAAAGAAAATAATCATTAGACTCTTTTAATTGCAAGATGAACGACTGAACAGAAGAGCGAAAATAACATACAGAACATTTGGAGTGAAAGTATGAAACAGAACGTTCTTAAGTTTCAAGAATCCAGTATTGAGTTTTCTTACATTTTTGAGACGTTGAGCCCTATAAACGACTTTCTTATAAAATAGAAAACGTGTACTTCCTTTGCTTAACACCTATAGGAGCTCATCAGTGTCATGTGAGGGTTGAAACAGGTCTCCTGCGTGAAAGGCGTATGTTCCTATTTTGAAATAGCACTCAAGAACCTAAAACAGCCTTCAAGCTCAAGCTGATACTGACTTTTCTAACAATTCCTCCATAACCCAAAATTTGTCAAATTTCCATCGAAAAGTTTTTTCTACTCGAATTGAGCTAACATTTGTGGTTTCAAAAGACGAGGTTACTCGACGGGGCGTCCATTCGAGAGGAACGCTAATTTTTTGTCCGACATTAACGGCAACGTTAACCCGCTTTAGCGCCCCTGTTTTAAGTATGTTTGATCCGAGCAAAGTAATTCGCAAAAGAGGGGGAGGCAGTCAAAAAGTCTTGATCCTAGTTAGACGCTGATTCGAGCGGGCCAGCAGGGGTTGATCCAGACTTTCTTCAGGCTGCTGCACAAATGAAACACGGTGGTCTTTATGCTGATTCAAGGGCACCCACTACATCTATTCTTAAAGATGGTGATCATTCGATGGAGGCGCCCTCTCGGGGCTAGGCGCTCTGTCGAAGAAATACTATAATTGTAATTGGTTTTTTCAGTTCAGAGAGTGATGAGCCTCAAGATGAGGATGTTATTCTACTTTTAACTCCCAAAGCCTATTATGTTGGAAGGTAATTTGTTACACTTTAGCTTTTCCTTTTGTCATCTTATACAAGTACCTGGATGCGAGGTCTTTTGCCTTGGCCGTTATCGTAGAAATGGTTTTCGGTTTAAGGAAAAAATTAACTCATGACAGAGATCAGCAGAATTCTTTTAGTAGCAGTTACCAGAATTCTTTGCTTAGAATATCTTCTTTTGACGTCAAAGTTTTGCTTGAATGCCTAGGCCAGATTGCCAAATTGTGGCAAATTTTGTGTCAAGTACCAAAGCATTAATCGGTGACGGTTGCTCATCTAGGAGACACGTTTTGAATCTGCGAATGAGGTTGAATAAAGCTATGGCTAAACTAGGAGACATGTCGAGTGCGACATTGTATTCAGCTTATCTCCCAGGGTGGCTAAACATGCGAGTGACAAGCGGGTCACGGAGAAAAGAAATGTTTCTGTTGTCTCTCAGAAACATTTGCGTGTATCTCGCTACACATTTTATCGCGCACTACAAAGTTTCCAATGTGGATAAACTGGGAGACATCGAGGGGACATGTCACATGTCACGTCTCCTAGTTTAGCCAGTCCTTAAGGCTCCTAGAGTAGGATTTTGTTTGAATTTTTGTTGCGAAAGTTGAAGTCTTAATCTTGTTCCATTAAATTGATTGAGTTTAGGCGAACATTGTGAATAAAAGAGTAACTTTAATGAAATGATCGCGAACAACAGGATTAGCTGCAGAATCGCGATCAATACAAACTTAAAACCAAAACAGCATGTTCTCTCGATTTAAGAAAAACTGTTTTAAGGGCCATCTCGGCCTAGATACTTGAATGTAAAAAAAAAAAAAATAGGTTTCAACTTTTGCTTCCTATCACAGCATAGATCCTCAGGGTATAAACGTTAGAATCAGAGTATTAACATCAGAAACCGACCGAAACAAATGATAAGGCGGTATTTATACCCAGATACGGATTGAAGTATATCAATGCAATCTAACTTTACTTTTCTATTGGTGCATTTCGTCCGCATCTAGGTATAAATACCGCCTTAGTCATTTGTTTCGGTCAGTTACTGACATTTATACTATGAGTGTCAGACTAAAAAGCTTCTAAGTATGACCAAAGATGTTTCCGCTCTTTCTCGCAATTTTGAAAGTTTCAGCAGTTTAGTTTGAAATGTAGAATAGACCTCTCAGATTCTCGATGGTGTGCCACTTTTCACCTAGGTTAAGATTCACTGGGACAATATATCCACAATGTTCGAAAAAATTGGTGCACTGCCCTGAACCTATGAAATAGTGTGCCGTCTAGACCAGTTAAATGGTCCGCCACACAGACCTGTGATCCGTGACCCAGGTGGATATGTGAGCCAGAAATTAGCTGGCGTTAGTTCAGGCAAATTTTTTAAATATATTTGTCTTGTCTTCTCAATTATAGATATGATGACACCATAGAAAGGCTGATTTCATACGAAAGAGTTTCTCTGACGGATTTAGAAAAAATAGAAATTGGTAGGTAGCTGTTATTTTTAAATTTTGAAAGCTGCCTGAATTTCACTCGAACGAACAGGATGTCTTTTAGCTTCTTTTTTGAAAAAATTGCTTGGGTTTGTGCCCCTAGGTGGGTGTATTCATGTAATTCAGCTCAATTGACCATGATCACGATCATCATCATCATAATTATCATCTTAATCATCATCGCATAGTAAATTCATCTTCATAATCATAATCACTATAATCAACATCATCTTCATTGTCCTAAACATCATCATCACCATCATCCTCCTCATCATCATCATCCTCATTATTGTTCATCATTCAATCATCATCATCACCATCATGAACATCATTGTCATCATCGTCAATGTCATCACCGTCATCATTATCATTATCATCAACACCATCATCACAATCACCGTAATCATTATCACCATCATTTTCATCGTCATCATTATCATCATCATCTTCATCAACATCATCAATTCTTCATCATCATCATCATCATCATCATCATCAATGTCATTATCACCATCATCATCAGCAGCATCTTTATTGCCACCATCTTCATCAACATCATCACATTATTATTATTATCGTCATAATCGTCATCATCATCCTGATGATCAAATAATTCAAATTTCATGTTCTTATGTTTTTGAAACTCGTTATATGTGAACTTATCATTTGCCATTTTATCCTTTGTTTTCTAGGACCTGAATGTCATTATTTCAAGGGAATGTACACATTTATGCGTCTTCATCATCGCTTTAGTCGATCTACTGGCTATTTCCATACAGTCAGAACTGTTCAGAACAGAACTGTTGAGGAAGCTAAAGGTACAGTACAGTATATGTTATTTGTTTCGAATCCCTTAAGCCAGGCTTCTGTTGAGAATGCACACAGTCAGAACTAAGTGCCAACTGCTGATCGGGGACTTTCAGAACTAATTTATCGTAAGTGACAGATCGAATGAATGCTGTCTGCTGTAGGGACTAGGGCCTATGTGGAGGCAAAAAATAGCCGAATCTCTTCTAAGTTAAATGATTGGTCAGTCCAGTAAATCGTACTGATTTGACTGGTGAGCTAATCTGTTTCAAATAAAGTCGGTTTGGTTGTGTCGCATGGAAAAGCAGCCTTTTGTTGGAATTAACAAGGCATAGCTACGAATAATAGTCTTGTCGAAATGTGCTTATGCGGTATGAGCCCTACTATGAAGCTATTCTTTATCTTAAGCCGGGCTTATTTCGACATTGCGCACAGTCAGAACTAGCTGCCAACTGCTTATCGGCGATTTTTTGGAACTAAGCTATCGCAACTGACCTAGACTGATTACATGAGTCCCAGTTATCGCTCATGAGACCGAGGCTAGCACTAAAAGGAGATCGCTCAAACTTTGAGCGTCCAGCAATTCAATTCAATAGCGAAACTACGACTCAGGTAATCAGTCTACAACTGACCTGTCGACATAAAAGCGCTCTGGCAACTAGTTGGCAAATAGTTCCCATTTGAAGGCAACTAGTTCCAGATAGCTGGGCATGTTCTAAATTGGTTGAAAACTATTTCCCGTCAGTTGCAGTCGACCTGAGTGCTCTTGCGAACGCGATCAACTGTATCCGATCAGTTGTTGTCATGTCGACATAAGTTAGCAGTTACAATTATTTAGCGTTAGTTCTATCGTATCATAGGTCGACACAAGCCTGGCTCAGACTGGATTATAATTGCCAAGATACGCATGTGTATCCGTATCAATGTTGTGCAGTTGTGGTATTTGCCAAACTGTGATACATTTGCGTAACTTAGGCTGGTCACAGCCTGCCATCGTTACTGGCTTTTAGAGCTCTTGGACTCGTGCTTATTGTGGTATGACTCAAACCCATCTCAAACTGTGAAGTCTCTGCTTATTAAGTCGACGTAAGACTAATGATAAATTTCAGAATTCCGTTTTACATTGATTTATAGCCGCCTTGGTGCAGATGCAATTTTGCGAATACCTTCAAAACGCAACGAAAACAATGTGCTTTTTTATTCGAACGGATGACTAATACATCAAAAATCCTAAAACTAACCCTAGCCCTGAAACCCTATCTTACCCTAACACCAAACCCTACCCAAACCCTAGCCCTAAAACCCTACCTTAACCCTAGAACCCCTTTCCTAACCCTAAAATACCACCATAACCCTGAAACCCTTCCCTAACCCTAAACCCTTCCGTAACCCTACCCTAAAACCCCATTCCTAACCCTAAAATGCCACCATAACCCTAAAACCCTTCCTTAACCCTAACCCCAAATCTCTACCGTAATCACATCCCTAAAAACTTACCCTAAAAAGTCCTGATTTTTTTATACACTCTTAAAAGATTTTTACAAATTAATTAACCAGTTGATTGCTTAACGTTTAAGCGATTTTTGTCTCTTTCTTTTCAAAGGAATATTGCTGTCCATTGCTGAAATGTTTGTTGTAGCTTGCAAGCCGTATGGTTTCAAACTTAGAGTGTTGGAACGTAATCTCGAAAAGTAAGTCCTGCTTTCCTTATTTTGCTGGAATTAGTCAACCTCGTCCCCAGGGTGAATAGACCTCTACGTGAAACTCTGCTGGCCATATTCGACTCTGGTATCGGCCTTGTCTATTCGCACTTTGATTGGGTGTCCAAACAATAGAAATTTTAAGTGACGTCACAGTTTCTTCTAAATTTCACACTAAAAAGGCCGAAAATGACGCAAAAATGACGCTACATGAGATATTGTATCTTGCCTTACAGTAATCAATGAAATTCTTTCCATTTCCTTTCTAAGAACACCTGTTTTCGGAATCTACATCTTGTTTTTATGCCTAGGCCAAAGTTGCCAGTATTTTGGCAGATATTTGTAGCCGGAACCAGGGCCAAAATCGATTTGACGGTTGAGATTCAGAAATTCGATTTGGGGCCTGGGGACGAGGTTGGGAATTAGTATTATCCTATACTAACGAAACAGCTCTTACAGGCAACAAAAGCTTTAGGGTAGACGCATTGCTTGGTAGGTTGGATTGTAAACAGAAAGTTTATTTTGCGAGACTTTGTAGCCTGATAACCAAACTTAGTTCAAAGACACTAGATATCAGGCTGCAGAATTGGTTACTCAAGCTCAAATCCCTTCTCCAAAATCTGAAACAGTAGTATCTATTCTATCTACCTTCTAAAAAGAAGATTCTGACAGAGGTGACAGCCAGAGTTGACAGTAAGAAATACTTGATATTCAGGAAGTAAGATAGCCTAGGCTAAATCAGCCCATTATGTTAGAGGAAATGCCCATGAGCCTCAACTGTAAATAATAATCAAATGGAACGTATTGCATACTTTCCACAATCAAATGGAAATTTTTTATTATTTCTGACTTGCAGACTATATGCCCTAGGGTCCCTCGTCGAAAAAGGTGAAAATAAGAGGGGTGGGAAAACGTCTAGAATTCAAATATTTGGGGATGGAACAACAGGGGGGAGAAAAGTAACCACGGTACATAAATGGCCTTTTCCACCGAAGTAACAGTTAAGTATGGAGTTATAAATTGTGGAAAGAGCAGAAACACCTTTGGGCACTCTTAAAAGCTTGTTTCATCTCCTTGGAGTATAACCGTCTGAAGCAGACCGAAACAAATGACTAAGCGGTATAATACGCAGATGCGGATCCAAATGCACCAATAGAAAAGCCAAGCTAGGTTGGTATTGTGTTTTGAACACCAATCAGCTCGCGGGATACTGCGTGATGACCAATCAAATTAATTGAAGAATCCAAGTGAGAAGAGAACTCTTTTTGTCTACACAGAACCGGCCTTTTGGTTTTGAGGTAGACAGATTCTGGGTGGATGCTCTGTGTTGAAAATTGTGTTCATGAATACTAGCTGGAAAATGTGGTTTGATCCTATCCTCTTATCTTTGGGAAGAAGGACTTACGTACCTTGAATCACACTGGCACGAAATTCATATAGCTACAGCAAAAAATTTTTGTGTGGTAGGCACGCAATTCTTGTGAAGGGATGGTAGAACATTCCGAGTGCTAAGAACTTACTTTAGGAAATTTTAGGAAACGGTAAGGAAAGGTTCTCAGAGCGAAACTTGTACAATGCCACAGACCCACAAAGCCCTGTTTGGTGTGTCCCTCAAATTAATAACATCAGAATTAAGTCATTTTTAAACTTATCACATAGCTAATTTTCGAACCCTTCAGTTTACTCGCACAATCTTTAGGACATGATATCGTGTCGAAGGTTGTTTGTTGTCGCTGATAACAGCTGAAAAACACATGATACATATTTAGGTTGCATAAATTCTTAATCATGTCAGACCTACGCTTTTGTCAATCCGGCCACGTTTGTTTTGCCTTTGACCTGATCTACCTTGAGGAAATTGGTCTTCTTCCTTTTCCTGTTGCTTTCACATTTTCCTGTGCAGAGAATCGCGTTTGACCCAATTTTAACTCTATCAATCTGCATAAAATAAGAGAATTTAAGTTATATCTATTCACCGCTACGGAAAACTTTCTCATCAGTTTGTATCTTTCAGCCTTGTTACACGTGCAAAATTTGCCCTTAATCGCAAGGTGGGTGTAGCTTTCCGATCTTAATTTCATCTTTGTTGAAATATTTCAGTTTAGAATGAAACGTAAAACAGCTAAGAAGTTGCTTTAGTCTCTGTTGGTTTTCCGGCTACCCCTTTCAATTCCCTTCAATTCTGTTTCTGCGTTTTCTGTCGAAATCAGTTTTGTCCTTATTTGCGTCGTGTTTGCCAACACACCATCTACGATAGGCATAAAAGCCGAAGAAACAAAGGGGCCACACCTCCACTTTTCCGAAAGTCAACGAAGAGAGCCGCTTTTTCTAGATCAAAGTGCCTGTTGTTTAAAACATAGTACCATACTCTTCAAATTTGAAAGTTGCTTTTTTGTGCTAGCAGGCCCTTTTTAGCTCCTATGAGGTGACCTCAGAGGGGGGATACATGACTGATGGATTGATTGGGATGTGCCCACCCAGATTAATAAACTCTCCCGCTTATAATTTAGACACAGACCCTATATTATGAGTAATATTAAGCGGAATATGACAGTAATGAGACTTTCCGTAGACGTTTTATTAATTGAAATTGAACTAAGAACATCTTTGACGTCACTTCAAAGGTATTTCGCCTGAAATAATGTGAATTTTTTTAGTTTTCTTTAATTTCCAACCCTGTTGTATGGGGTTTTGTGAAAATAATACGCACCTTTATTGTATTTCGGGGCCAACCCTGAAGTCCACTCGTATGGGCGGCACATACCGTACCAAAAGTTCCCCTAATACTAAGTACCCCCTATAGAGGTGGCAGCATGCCTTATTGACGTCACAATAGTGAAACTGATCAAACAACCATCCATCCTTCATTACCCCTCCCCCGTCCTCTCCTCCTCTTCAAAGGAACTTTTCCTACAACCCTGCCATCTGCAGACTTAACTAACACAGTTAAATCTCACAGTAACTGAGATCTAAGCCATTTGCCTTTGTACAAAAGCTGTGCAGTTTCCACTCGGATCGACCTGCCCACTGATGATTACGCCTTATTTTTCACGTTTTTTATGTTATGTAACCATTTTTATATCCCTATCCCTAGATTTCTATGCTTACAATAACAATATTAGGTCTACTCCTTTCAAATATCTTCACAAGACACCTTCCATAACGGACAAATATTTTCGCCCAAAAGCCCATTTCTTTGTAATAACAGTTATCCTTACAGCCGAAGCCCCTGTACAATGGACAATAGCATTGGTCCCACATGGTTTCCGTTTTATGGAGATCCCCCTGTGGCTATGATTTCGTAGATATTCTCTTTTCAGATTTCTATGCTTTCTTTGCCAGCACTATCACTTTCTCTCAAATTCTCTTCCCTCTCTTCTCTGCAAGGTACATATTTTCAGCTTCCACCTTAAGTCGTATGGAAGGAGAACTTGTTTGCATTATGACCGTATCCTGTTTACCTGTTTTTATATAATATTAAAAGAAACTAAAATACAATTATCTGAGTCAGTCATAGCGGGAAAATGCAATGGCCATCTACTCCCCTGTTTACCTGTATGACCTGGAGAGTAGTTCGGTGATTTCGCTCGGGGGGAAACTTTGTTGGCTCTCTGGTCATGCAGTACTGGTTCGAATCCCATGTAATGTGGGATCCCCCTTGTCGAAGAATCGATTTTTATGTTTTCACGTTCATGCTTACACGCCCATATGCCTGGGTTATCTGTCATGGTTGCGGAAATTGAAACTTCAATGTCTCCGAGTTGCTATCATATTTGTATAAACAACTTTTTACAAAAAATAATAAGCTCCTATTCGGCAGTTCTCTGGCAATGCTTCATAACTTGTAGCTTCGATATCATAGAGATTGTTTATTAAGTTTCTTTGTTTGCTGCAACAACGTTTTCCAGCTGTTTCAGAGCTCTTAGATGCTGTCCCTCAGTTGCCTTCCTTACCTAAATATCGCATAAGCTTGCTTCGATGTCTTAGAAGTTTTTGACATTCAGCTTGTCAGTCACATTAATCATCGAATTCTAGGCGAAAAACGAAGCCACCGCCGAAAGTTATTCCATTGTCGTCGAAAAGACGACTCAGTAAATTCAGCGAAATGTCTTTACCGGACATTAACAGTGATGCAACAAGCAGCCAGTTGCCTAGTGTGAAATTACCGGACACTGCAAGCATTTGCCTTGGGGATACTAGCACTAAATGGTATAAGAACTCGACGCCAGAATCACCCAAATCGCCAGAGTATGAGACATGGGTTTCCATGGAACCTGAAGGCGAGGTTGTCGAAAAACGACGATTAAAACCGCTGCCCAAATCAAACAGCGACAGTGCTTTGAATCGAAATTGTCAAGACAGCGAACGATTATCTAAGATAGATGCTATTGTCAATAAAACAAAAAACATATTCAACACCGAGAAATTGAAACGCTCTTTCGATTTGTTTACGAGTGAAAGTTCGCCGCCAAACGAACAAAGTCGGCCCAGCTGGGGTCCTGATAGCGAGGATGACAATAGTACAGCCAGGCAGCCTCGTTTCCGTGGTTTCACTACCTCTACATTCAAAAGTCCACTGAAGGGACTTCAAGAGAAAATTAAAGACAAAATTAATGAACGATCTTCATCTTGCGATGGAGAAACAGTGCAAGATGGCGAAAATGGCCGAACGAGCTCCTTGTCAACAAGACTGCGAATTTTCAACGAGATTCGAAATCGCTTCTCGGTTTCACCGAAACCGTCTCGGAGAATATCGGTTCCTCTTACGGAAGCCGAAATCGAAAGACGAAAGGGTTGTAAAACAGAGATAATTGATGTATAGAAAGTTAATGCATAATAGCTACATAGATATTACATTAAGGACTAAATAAACTGCACGCATCAAATGCTATATCGTAATATATTAACCAGTTATGTAAAATAGAAGATACAGTTGCCTTAACTTTTATTTACACGATTTCTTTAAGATTTATCCATGGGTGGTTAGACACCGCATGTGTGTTCGGAGGAAAAATTTCTTTGCTTCTGTGGAGGAGACGTGGAAGATCTAAAAGAAAGAAAACGGAGCGCAACAACTTTTTTCTCTGTTCTCCCTTTGCTGTAGAACTTTCAAAATGGCGGCTAAGTCAAACTTGGGCTCCTGTTTAAGCTCAATTTGTGGTTTTTCAAGGATATAGGAAAGAGAAAAAGACGATAAAATGCAGAAAAAAAGTCTCTTTCGTATCATAAAATTTATGAACCCATGCAGTGTCTAACCACCCATGATTTATCTCTAATTAACTGAAATTGATATGAGAGATATATGGACGATGTTCAAGGGTAATGCGCTTTCATAGTTAGGCCCTGCCCAACGATCAAACATTTTCCAACGTGAATTTGCTTGTCAAGCAATGTTTGAACGCTTGGTCACGTCTCAAAACTGTGCTTGACAAGCAAAAATAAGCAATATTTTCCTCGCAATGTTTCGGAAGAAGTTCAAAAACATATTCTCCTAAATACGCCCATGCAAAAAATGTTGGAAAAGCAATGTTTTGCGACGTAGCCAAAAGGTGAAACATTATGCTAGATTAGAGAATTTCACACGTTCGATCGTTTGGCCAGAGCCCTTACCCGTTTTTGTTCAAAAATCTTTCGTTGTAGCATTTTCATTTCAAAGCCTATCATCGCTACTTTTGTTGTCGTTAAAGTTTTATGGTATATTTTTATGCCTTGCGTATTGCATCGGCTAGGTAAAAGTTTTAATCTAAAGTTTAGTTTGCAAAAGACATTTTTTATTTCGAATCAAAATTTGTATCTTTGTTCTTAATTGTTTTTAACTTTAGTTTGAAATAGTTAATGTATAATCTTAGCACATTCGAGGGCCGCTCAGGGGGTATTGGTGGATTTGAGATTAGGAACAGGGTGAATGTGACTTGAGACCAATATAGATTTAGAGGGGTACCTTATTTCCCATTTTGCTCAACCATTTTAGATGCGGCGCTTATTGGAGGACGGCGCCTGTTAGAGGGCGGCGCTTATTTCGTAAGTCGCTTGTTAGATGTACTTCCATTTCAAGAAAAAAAGAAAATTGAGTACCTGTGAACTTATACGGTCTTTTCAAAATCCACTTTCCACCATTGTTTCTAATAAGCGCCGCATTTAGGCGTTTATTTTGCTCAATCAATCTCAGGTGCGGCGCTTATTAGAGGGCGCGCTCAACAGAGGGTGGCGCTAATTAGAAAATGCGGTAACGTTTTTGATGATGAACAGCGGAGCCTGTTTTTTCTCAGCGACCGGGGAATACTAGCATAGCAGCGTTTTGGGGAATAGGGGAACAAACAGACTTCTAAATAATAGTGGACACATACACCCCTTATCGGCCCTTAAATTTTACTCATAATGTCTCATTTTAACAACTTGAATTTGGAGTGTTTATATTTTTAAGTATTTTTATCTTAAAGATATTCTTAAGTTTTCGTATTGTATGTTTCTCCAGCCATGGAAGTTAAAATTATTTTAACTTTTACTCTCATATCTAGAAAAATATTTTGATTTAAAAGAAATAGTTTGATGAAACAAGAGAGTCGTGTTTTAGTTCTTGCAGCCTTCTTTAGGATCTTATTATCTTTGCTCTCTCTTTAGTTTGATAAATTTTTAGTTTCAAGATCATTCGTGGATATGTTACCAAGTGGTGAGCCCATTGCAAGACCATCATTTTGATCATAGAATGGTTTTGAAATTGAGAAAAAAACTTATTTTTGTTGCTCTCTATAACTGGATAAATTTTTTGTTCCAAGATCATTCGTGGATATGTTACTGAGGGGTGGGCCCATTGGAACACCATCATTTTGATCATAGAATGGTTTTGAAATTGAGAAAAAAACTTATTTTTGTTGCTCTCTATAACTGGATAAATTTTTTGTTCCAAGATCATTCGTGGATATGTTACCGACGGGTGAGCCCATTGCCACACCATTATTTTGACCATTGAATTGTTTTGAAATTGAGAACAAAACGGTTGATATTTTCTTATTTTTGTTGCTCTCTATAGTTGGATAAATTTTTAGTTTCAAGATCATTCATGGACATGTTGCAAGAGAAGAGCAAAGGGGTAAGCCCATTCCAACACCATCATTTTGATAATGAATTTCACGCAACACCATCATTCTAATCATGGTTTTGAAATCAGGACAGAACTGTTGAAAGAGCAATCATTATGTTTGATTTGAGATCCAGCTGGAGTGGCATATTAGGATAAAGTTCGACAGTTTTATCTTTGGGTATAGTTGTGAAGAACAACTAGGATAATCATTAAAGTTATGTTAGGTTATTTTATCGATTCAGCAAGTCCCTATCCAAAATTTTGTCAAGTGCCGGTGAGAAACGCGAGTATGAAGGCTTGAAATATGCAAGACATTCTTCTTAATATGTAAATATTCAAGATGAATTGACAAAAAAAAAGACAACGCAAATCTTTCATCTTAGCTAATCGATTGAGAAAGACTCTCTTTTAAAGCTTTTCACAGCCTTCCACCTGCCCAGAATTGTTATGTGAATATGTGATTTGACGTCAAAATAGCGCGAACACCGATCCTTCCCAAGATAAGCTCTTAAACTTAGAATTATTTTTAACTTTAAAATGAATTCTTAAAAATGAGTTTATCTAGCCTTAAACTTAGGCCCTAGCATTGTATGCCGGTATGTAGGCGTCGCCGAGACTCACTACATAAGTACCACCACTTCGCTCGATGTTGTTGTTGTTAGTTTCTACAATCGCTCTTTGGAGTGACAAATCAAAATAAGGGGAGCGTAAACTAGAGACTCGTGTCGTGAGTCTGGGCGTCGCCTACCCTTCCATGCTAAATTAAAATTCTAATCAAAACGCTACAGAACCTTTTTGACAAAGACGGTGTGCTCATTGGCGGTCGCATCCTACTGCTAAAACAGTCTATAACCTCTGGCACGGCAGTAGCACGAAGTCTGAGTCAATTAGTGATTTTTACTCTAGCTTAAATCTTGGCACGAGCCATTTTGCCATGTTGCACGATATTCGACGGCACAGATTCAAACCTCGAGCGAGCCAATGCTGCTCTAGACTTATTACTTGAGTCCCAGTTATCGCTCATCAGACCGAAACTAATACCAAACCGAGGCCGTTCAAACTGGGACTCATAATAATACGAGATTTTTTCTGGACTGGCCCGCGCCAAAAAGTTGGCGCGCATTGAAACGAGGCTGGTTTATTGCATCCTCACAGCAAAACATACGAGCCCTATTCGGTACCCGTTTTAGTACTAAATCACGCAAAAAGTTTTGAATAAATATTGAAAAAGCTGGGTTGGTAAGAGCTTTCTGTAAAACAATTAGTAAGTTAAGTTGTAAGACGAAGAAACATTGTTTTTCACAGCGTTTTAACCACTTACCGTTGACATCACTGTAACCATGGTAATATGAGAACGAGGCAGAAAACGTAAGTCCAGAAAGATAACTGTTCGATTATGAGTCGGAGTTTGAGCGTCCTAACATTCATTTCAATAGCGATAACTACGACTCAGGTAATCAGTCTAATGCTGCTCTAGAAATTTTCAAGTGGTCCCCTGGCCCCTCGTCTCGCTTGCAAGCCCGATGGATAGAAATGACATCTGAGACTAAGATAGACGGTAGTACAGAGAAAATAAAGTGTCATGCCAAGTCTGGAGGCTGTGCGGTGCCCGGTGCGACATGGACACGACCTCTGAACTAGGCCTGCTCTGACTGAGCAGGAAATACTTCCGTGCTGGAGAACTTGTCCTTGATGATTAGTAAACATGGTGGTTAGCCCCCTTAGCCAGTATGAATGAGTTCCAAATTGCGACACTGCTTTTCTGGGTCGTGTCTCCTCTCCACTGTTTCACCCAGTCTTGGAGGAACAATCCGCCTCTCCGTGCGACGCGAAACAAGATCACCGAATCAGCTGACATTTCCTTTTCACACGTTTTGCAGCTAGGTATCTCAAATATCCATTTAAGTTTGATCTGGTTGGTACTGCGTTTCAAATTGCTCGTTCAGGGTGTGGTCATTTCAGACACAGAATTGGAAGCTTCCATCCATAAGGGGTGGGGCTCAAATCATAAAAATGTTTGTTTCTACTGTAAGTTTGCGAAAATTCTCTCTGAACACGATAGGAGATAATCTGTTTCAAGCATTTGCTCCAAGGAAAGGCCTAGCTACCCCACAACTTCTATCGACGGGTGGCATCGGCTTCTTAGCCTTCTCCTAGCGCCATTACTGATTTACTCTTCGTCTCTAACATCATGAAAACCAAAAAACCTTAAAACTGTACTTTTCATTCGATCCCGAAATCTTCTAAAATTAATGAAACTAAAATAGTTTTTTGTAAGGCTAAATAAGATTTTGAAATTATTGGCTAAATTCTTCAACTTTCGCAGGAGTTTCCAGATTTAGAATAGGCAGAGAGAGAGGTCACTTGATTTAATTTAGTTTCATTGATTTCCAATAAGCATATTACATAGATTCATACAAGAAATCGCTAATCATATACTAGCCAGCACCAAATAAAACAACTAATTAAAGTTTCCTCAAATGCTTTATAGAGGTTTATCCCTCTATTTTGTACCTCCCGAAAATTTTCAAGATTCTTAATTTTGTAAGGAAAATTCTCGACTTTCACGATGAATTATTTCGGACGTATTCTTTTGGACCTATTTCTGCGTTGTTATTGCTGTTGTTGTTACTTTATTTTGAGTAGGCTGTTATTTCCATTGGTTATTTCTAGCTTTATCAGCTAATCTAGGCCTACTACGCAGGCATGGGACCCCTAGTTTAACCTCTCTTCCGAAGGACTGCAGACTGAGTTGTTTAGTCATCCATCTGGAAAGTCACCCATCCAGATGATAACCTCACGTGACCAAGCTGACGTCAGCTGTCTTACGAGAACTGACGGAGAAGCTTGGCCACTCAATCACGTGTACTGTGTTTTGCAGACAACCGCTTACACACTCTGAGCATTCTTTGAACAAACAGCAGACATTGAAAGGTCCAAGACCTCTTATCTCTGTGGCTAGAAAGTTTCACCGACTTTTCCTAGATTCGCTACATAAGACCCACTTCTCTGCTCGACGCTGTTGTTGTTGTTGTTGTTGTTGTTGTTTTGTTTCACAATCGCTCAGTGTGTGTTGTTGTAGTCTGTATGGAGTGACAAATCAAAAATAGGGGACCGCAAACCAGAGACTTGTGTAGTGAGGCTAGACTTTACCTTCGCATGTGCCAAAATCAATGTAACGTCTCAAATATCTTGTAAGATCCTAGGCACAGTAATGTTTTTTGTTGTAGTGTGGAACGAGGGGTGTATCACTTCATAAATCTAGAGAATATAAATCTTCATAAATCCTACAAATCTTTTGAATCTTAAAAATCCTCTAAAAACCTCGTGTTTTAGCTACTGCGCACGTGCAGACGTCTTGATTTGCTCGTGCAGGACTATGCTAAAAAACACGTGTTCTTCTGTACGACGTGAGAGCCAAACTTTTTTCTAGACCAAATCAAACAATTTTTAGATTCATTATGAAGGCAATTCGGAAGAAATCCTTATTAATCTCTACAAATCTCACTAAAAAGGTAGAGATTTAGAAATCTATGGATCTCCTTCGCCATTTTTAGAAATGATACACCCTGCCGATATGGTATACTTATTTCTTCGTTTTTGGAAGATACATAGAGTACGCCTTGATCTTCTATGAAATAACAAGATAAGTTTTTAATTTCCGTCGATTCAGTCCAGATTAAAATTTGAAATACAATCAGAATACAGTTCTATAAGTGTTATATTTTGAAAGAATTCGAGGCTAATTTAACTGTTCTGGCTTTCAGACCAGTAGATGAGTTCTGAATGGCTCGAATATAGATCGATAGTATTTTTTTCAAGACTTGCCCCAAGTCTATTTCTCAATGTCCTTCTCCTGCCTTAGGTCCACCATTCCATAAAAGAACTAAGGAGAATGAGTGAGAGGGAAAATTTCTTTCACTCTTCTATGTTTTCACGGAATGGTGGACCTTTCACGGAATGGTGGACCTTTGGAGAAGGCTATTGAGAAATAGACTCGGGGCAAATCTACCTGTTACATAACAGGATGGTTAAAAAGATCGTAAGAGGCGAGAGGCAATTTACTCCGGGAAACTCGTACACCCTTGCTAGGATTTCTATTGTTTTCATAAAAATCTCTTGGAAATTCTTTTGTTTCAACGGGAATCTCGTATGCCTTTTCGAGGACGGAAATGCCTCTCGGTAAGAGGGCCGAGGATTATTCTCGAGTAGCGCATTAATTACATCTATGTTACATTCGTATCTACAGGTTATCTACTACTTACATTAAATTTTTTAAAGAATTCCCAACCCATACCGAATAAAAATTTCAAACTGATGTTCTTTAAAGATGCAGAAATTATTTACGAAACCTGTGTTTTCGATATGTCCTTTTCCGTTTGATTCTTTGTCCTTATGTTTGTTTCTCACGGAGTTTGTGTAATCATTTCGCAGGAACTCGTCTTATCTCCTCAAAAACCGGCTTTGAAGCCTAATTAACATGAATATTTGATTATATCAGTTGGATTCATTAGAGTCTTTGAGATTCAAGCTCCGACCTTCCTTTTCCCTTCCAAACGAGTTCTTTTCATTTAGACTTCGAGATAGCTACGAATTCGCGTAATCTATATCTCCTTCCGTCAAGCCACACAGTCATCTTTATAAACAGGATTCTTTGAGATTCAAGCACCGACCTTCCTTTTCCCTTCTAAACGAGTTCTTTTCATTTAGACTTCGAGATAGCTACGAATCCGCGTAATCTATATCTCCTTCCGTCAAGCCACACAGTCATCTTTATAAACAAGATTTTTTGAGATTCAAGCACCGACCTTCCTTTTCCCTTCCAAACGAGTTCTTTTCATTTAGACTTCGAGATAGCTACGAATCCGCGTAATCTATATCTCCTTCCGTCAAGCCACACAGTCATCTTTATAAACAGGATTCTTTGAGATTCAAGCTCCGCCCTTCCTTTTCCTTTGCAAGCAATTTCTTTGCCTTCTATATCAAGCCGAATAAGAAGTGTGAAGCTGCGTCTTTTGCTATCCGTTGCCCCTTCCGTCATGCCATATCGCAATCTTTATAAACAGGATTCTTTGAGATTCATGCATCAACCTTCCTTTTCCTTTCCAAGCGATTTCTTTGCCCTCTGTCTCAAGTTAGCTGGACTTCTAATTAGAGGTATGAAGCTGCGTCTTTTCCTGCCTGTGGCCCCTTCCGTCATGCCACATCGCAATCTTTATAAACAGGATTCTTTGAGATTCATGCATCGACCTTCCTTTTCCTTTCCAAGCGATTTCTTTGCCTTCTGTCTCAAGTTGGCTGGACTTAGAATCAGAGGTATGAAGCTGCGTCGTTTGCTATCCGTGGCCCCTTCCGTCATGCCATATAGCAATCTTTTTCTGGCAAGCAAAGCACGAAAAGCCGATCTGTATTCTCTGTTGAAACATGCATATATTACAGGATTCAATGCTGAATTTGTATAGTGGAACCATTTCGAAACTGTCACTAGTTCACCAGGTACTTTCCATGTTGGAAATATTCCGTATAATAAATTCAGCACGAAGAATGGGCACCAGCAAATGAAAAATGCAAGGATGACGACAGCAATGGTTTTTGCTGCTTTGAATTCTCTTTTTCTTGAATTGTTGACTTGAATCGCCCTGGCATGCTTGCGGGCAGATTTGAAAATCTTATAATAAGAAAAACCCATAATTATCAAGGGCAGTGTAAACCCAAGTATAAATATGAGAATTTCGTAATTAGGCCGGGCCCAATCGAAGGCTACAGCTTTTATTAGTGCCAAACCAGCAGCATACATCCATATTATGCAAATTATTATTTTGCCTCTCTTTGACGTCATCAAGCGACGGTATCTGTATGGGAGAACTACGTATATGTAGCGATCAACACTGACAAACGTCAGATTCATCACCGAGGCCACGCCAGACATGATATCGAGGCAAATCCAAAAGCGGTAGATCTGTGAAAAATGAAAAATGATGACATCAATAACGCTGCAGTTCTTTCTCTAGTTGTATTTTCATATCCAATCTAAGGCGCACGCAACAATAAGTTGCATTTGCATATACTATATTGGAAAAGGGGTAACTGGCGGGAGCATTTTAGTTTATGACTCGTGTAGAGCAGGCAAAATTAACCCATGATACCGCTTCCCAGACGAAGGAAGTCATTTTCCGCATGTGCAATGGAACTGGAAGAACTAAGGTGGGAGCGTTTTAGACTCAGTACATATTAGTCGCACGCTTCGCAAACAGCAATGGTAGCCTTGAGTAACTGCAACAACTATTTTCTTAGAGAATTGAATTGGATGGCCTAATGCTCAGAGTGTTTCTGAGCGACCTATATATGTCAGCATATTGGTCTGAGGAGCGAAAACTAAGCCTCGTGGAATAAGTCTACGAGCTTTTTTCCGGTGTGCGACTACCTCGTCAATTTTTCCGGCACAGGTGGAAATTGTGATTCGGCACGGACTGAACCAAGAACTTTTGCATCATTTTCACTATACAAGTTTTATTCAAGCCGTGCAAAATTTTTGGTTCACGTAGCTACCAAACTCTATTCCTGCCGTGCCGTTTAATACTTATACGACAACAGTGCATCTTCGGAAACAGTTCCAGAAAATTTCCCAAGGTGAGGTGGAAGCAATTTCTGTTGTGTAGGAGTACGGTCATAATCATACAAAAAATTTAGAGAGCATCAGTGCGAAAAACCCGCCCTTATGGGCGGCACATACCCGTACCAAATTTGAATTAAATACCCCCCGGGAGTTGAAAAACCCAAAATACTTGACCCGAAAACCCGCACGATTTTTTGGAAAAACCCGAAAACCCAATGGTAATCGGTCAAACCCGCAACCAGTGAAATCCCAAAGCTCCTCTCAGTAGTGCCTATGATTATACAAGTGTTAACGATTATATCCTGAATCTCTAAAACAATCTGAAATAAAATGAGAGAATAAATAGCAGAAACAACTCTCCTTACCACATTTCCAAACTCATGTTCAGCGAGGCCAGCATGAATATAACCAATCCAAATAGGAATACAAAACACTGCCACGAGGATATCTGCAACTGCCAGTGAGAAAATGAAATAGTTTGTCACCGTTCGTAGGGGTCGATATTGAAAGAAGATTCCAAGTACGAGGGAATTCCCAAATAATATCAGCAAGATCAAAATAATCAGCACAGTCATCATCAAGATTGTTTCTGCATAACTCAAACCAGCAGCGGTTTTTGGCAGCTCGCTTGCGTTTGAAATGTTCGTCATGTTATAAGATGTTATTGTTGAAGGCAAAAATGATTCCATGTCCGGGTTTGGTAGCTAGTTTCAAGATTTCAAGAGAAGGATTCCTTCTGAAGGAATAACAATTGAGCTTGTATGTTCTCAGTGCTCTGAGTTGAACTATTATTCGGTTAAAAGTTTGCTAACGAGCTTGTTATTCAGCAACGGCTAAGAATAATTGCCACAAAGGATTCTGTTACTTTTCGATCTTCTTTGCAACCAGTACGGCTTATTCTAAAACGAGAATAAGTCCATTTGAAGTTTGAATTTCTAAGCACCTTTAATACTCTACTTTGCTCTAATCGCCTCTGCCTCACGTGTCTTTTTAACGCTTGTTACCTTTACTTTGCTTTAGCTTTTGCAGGGATGCTTCAGCTTTATCGAGAAGCTGTGATTTTTCGCGAAGTTTTGTAACATCACTTATGAAGTATAGAATGAAGATAGCGAATGGGGGGGTGGTATATACTAGGGGGGATAATCTAATTCTAGACTCACATTTATTACTATCATTATCATCATCGTCATCATCATCATCATCATCATCATCATCTTCATCTTCAATATTCCTATTCTGTGATATGATCCTCATCATCATCATCATCATAATCATCATCATCATCATCACCATTTTCATCATCATCATAATCATTATCGTTATCATCGTAATCATCGTCATTATCATCATCATCATCATCATCGTAATTATCATCATCAGCATCATCATAATAATAATAATCATCATCATCGTCATCATCATAATCATAATCATCATAATCATAATTATCATCATCATCTTGATTACCATAAAAATATTAATAATTCTCAGCCAATCAGGATTCCAAAAAGTCACAAATATGTAATCTGCATATGAAGCAGTCAGAATAAGGAACAGCTGCCTTCAGAGCGTAGTAACTGAGATAAAAGTTGGTTAGCTTGGTTTCCACCATTCAGGAAACAAAATCATGGACTGTGAGAGCGGTAAAAATAGATGAATTACGGTTGAATTACGTCTTGGTCGCTTACTTTCTTCCTAAGTTCCCTTCCCATCAATTCACTAATTTACTTGCAGAAATCAAATCAGGTCTTCAATATCTGTACTTAATTAATGTGACCTAACTAGCATTATCAATGTCCTGATCATCATCATCGTCATAATCATCACTAGCATCCTTGACATCATCTATTCATCATGATAGTCATGATTAAAGTCATCATTTTACCATCATCATCATGATCATGGTAATCATCGTTAAAATCATGATCATGATGACGAGCATCATCATCATCATAACTGTCGCCATCACTGTTATCATCATCATCATCACAATTGTCTTCATCATTAACATCATCATCATCACCATCATATTATCACTATTTTGATGATCATCATCAGCAGCAGCAGCATCGTGATGTGATCGTGATGCTCATCATCTTCTTCATCGTCATAATGATTATCGTCATTGTGATCTTCATCATTGATAGGGCATTAGCATCTCCAGTTCCATCATCTTCATCTTCACTATCATAATCGTTATCATCACCACCATCATCATCATCATCCTTATGATCATCATCATCATCATCATCATCATCATCATCATCATCATCATCATCATCATCATCACCATCACCATCACCATCACCCTCCTAAGCTTCCTCATCAAATACTGTACATTACATGAGTGTACATTACATTGCTAGCGTTCAAAGCGTTACTGTGAAGGGTATGATTGAACAAATTTGCAGTATCATCTGCATGAGCTGACTTACTGACTTACAAATGCTGACTTACAAATCGATTGAACTTACATTACTTCTTTCTTTCTTTTTCTTCAAATTCCTGTTGCTCTTAGAACTTCTGTCGTCAAACTACGAAAAACGTGAGTTTGTTACGGACAAATGCTTTTAAGCATGATCTTTTAATAAAATGGGCTTTAATCGCATTGCTGAGGAATTCTATTTTCACAGTACGACATGAATTAGGTAACGGCACCCCTCTTGAGATGATGCCTTGAGGTAACAAGATTTCATCTGCACAAATAATACCTGGGTAATACCTAGTTAGAGCATTGCAATTTTTCTATTGTTAAGTTGTGTCTCTCATTAATTATCGGGCGGGAGACGGCATTCTTGATGAGATACCAGAAAATGCCTTTTTAATTGGATTGCACGAATCTAAAAATTCAAGTGCCAAAAATAAAGCTCTTTTTATTCGAATTTTTAAGTGCAAGTGGCGGTATTTGTTACTGAAAAATGTCCTGGTGTTTTTCTGTTTGCGTTTTTGTTCCATATCAAGGACAGCCCTAAGCCGTTTTATAATGGATATGGTATGAAATTGTTCCGTTTCAGAGCGCGAAACGAGCTTGAGATTGCGAATAGTTTGCTTCATATTGTTGTCAAATTGTGATATATTTTCACTTATTTTATTTGGGGGGGGGTTCGTTAAGTTTCGGGTTTACCCGGGTAAAGCTCTGGGAGAATCTTCAGGACCATGCCATTCAGAGGCCAGAGAATGCCGTTTTTGTTGCCAGAATTACGAGAGGAGTTATGATTTGCCTTCTTTAACTTCCTTGTTCCTAATGTTTCAGTGCCTCCCTACAATTTCTCATCAAATGTAGACGCGCAAAGAAACAGATCCTTGAGACAAGTGGTAGACATGTTGGGTTATACATGGCCTATCGATCTCATAGCGCCGCCCCTGGCGTGGCGAATTCCAGATTGACAGGACAGCTGAAATCGAAATAGCGTTTGATTTTCTCTTTACCGATCGATTAACAATTATTTCAAGGTTCTTCATTGTTGAGCATTTCACAAAAATACTTCAATATCTCTGCTACAGAATCGGGCTGGATATTTCATCAAAACAGCAACATCGCTGGCTGTTCGTCCAGGGGCGGCGCCACGGTGTGGACTGGGGAGGACGCGTCCACCCCACATTTCTCCAAGATCGATTTTTTAATTCGCCCAAATTCGATGAGAAAATGGTGGGGGGGGGGGGTTCTAGCTATTACGTTCTAGTTAAGTTTTTTTGTTCTTCGCTGATGTTTCATCTCTGCAAAAGTAAGGATGCTATCGTTCATTCTATTCAAAAAGGGCGTTTCCCGCCACTCTAGGGGTCGTTCTCCGGCATTCTCAAGGGCGTCGTCACTACTTTTAGTCCCAGACCCCCATACTTTACTTGCTTCCATCGCTAGTCCACCCCACATTTTAGCGGCTGGCGCCGCCCCTGTGTTCTTCATGAAATTTCGGCCAACGTCAGTTGACTGTTTTGTTACGGGAAGGCCTTTTTTAACGGAATAACTGTAGATACAGATATTGCCGAAAATGTACACGTTTAACGCTTATCAGAACAAAAAATTCCCGGCTATGCGGAGATCGGACCCCTAATATTGGTCCTACACAGCTATTCCCCTCGATAAAGCTATTCCCTTAACAACCTGGGCCCCGGAACTCTGATCTCGCTCGACCCCCCTCTCGACGGTACTGGTTATTATATAGCTACTTTTCGACACAAGATTCAACAGATCCAACCCTTAATTCATTTTTAGATGACTCGAGGACCTTCAGGAGAACATCGATTAGTTCACATTTAAAACAGAAATTCAATTTATTCATGATGACGGATTTTTGGATTTTTGTTTCAAAATTCGCCAAACTATAAGTCTAATGTTTACGTAATGTTACATTTTTCTCGCCCTCTCTCCTTTCTATATTAATTATTGACAGAACGTGTTTCCATATACGAGATAAATCGTGATTGATACGGAACCGGCTTTAACCTTTTACCCTACGCATTGCTATGGCGTCCGTTCAGCGTTCCGTTAACGCTCTACTTTTCAATTATTGATTTGCTATAGTATATGTTATAACATGCTAAAACTCTACAAATCTAGAGTATTTTATGAAATTCTACAAAGCATGCTTTAACAGGATAAATTTGTTCACATTTAACTCACGGGTTTTAGCCTTATGCCAAAACTGTGCCCTGAGACCACACCATAACACTCATGTACCAAAAGTAGCTTGGAATTGGCTAAATTTTTGATAGATCATGACGTGAAAATACTGTTTTTGGGACTATTGTACGTATTTGCGATGAAAAGATGAGGATGAATGCAGCTGGGTTTTCTTTTTTTTGACGTGCACACCTTTATGTAAGGATAGCTTCATTTTGGCAGAGCCTCGATATTCTGGAAAAAATTCAACTCTGTCAGTGAAATAAGAATTACCCCTTAACTTTTATCCACAGTATCAAGCATGCACCCCTATGGGGTATACGGCGTCCCATCGCTAAAGAAGTGCATGGGTTGAAGCACCCCCCTTCCGTTGAAAGAAATTTAATTGAAAACTTAGGAGCTCAGTTGAATGAACCCCATTAAGTAGAATACCCCTTCTTAAGTCGAACTCCAGCTCTCTCAAACTCTTTTCTGTCTCCCTTGGTTGAGGTCACTTTAGGAAAAACCTCGATACACGCTTTTTTTTATAAGGAACCTACCTCTAGGCCAAGTTCTTAAAGTTCCTTACTTTTGGACCTATTTTGAGGCAATGGTAGTTCAAAAAGTTCCTTAATAGTTCCTTAATTGTAATTTTACCTACAGTGGTCTTAGCAATAAAAGAGAGACACTTGCATGTGAGCCCCATGTGAGCAAAGCTCGAGACTACTCAAGGAAACATCGGATACATTCTTAACGTACAATTTATGTGGTTTTCGACTGCAAGTGAATGGAACCGGCTTTAAAATTCTTGATTATTTACAGTAATAAAAGCATTCAACATTGAAAAGTTCCTTAATAATTTTCTCTTTAGTAGTATAAGTTCTTTAAATTTTCGGGCTTTCTACATGTAGGTTCCTTATAAAGTGGTTCTTTATAAAAAAAAAGCGTGTAAGTCGACACTGTGATAAGTCTAGCCGATTTTGTTTCTTGGGGGTTTCGACTCATAGAGGATCAACTGTATTTTGCCGTCTAGATGGGCTTGGTTTACAAATGATTGAATCTAATTGGAAAACTCAGCTCATCATACACACTATGTTCGCAGAAGCACTGGCAACAAGGCAGCAGGCAGAAGCGAAAAATTCAAGGCATAATAATAGGAAATAAAAGACCCAGGGAGTGTACTTGAAAAAATTTCGGCAGGGGCGCTCGGCTTATTTTTTGGGGGTCTGAACTGTGGATTTCTTTCCTTTATTGGGTTAGGAAAAAATGCTCTTATTTTTTTTGGTAGCAGGCTTTCCATTAATTTTTGGGGGTAAAGATTTCGTCACAAATCATATTCTGGTGACTAACGGTGTCACATATACATTTTTGGACATGGTTTTTAAAAATACTGATTCGGGTGCACGACAAGATTTTTCACTTTCAGAAGTTTCGAGCCCCATTACACGAGCTATTGAATATTGTGTCGAAATAGCCCCGTTGGCTTTTGCGCTCTTTTTGTTTGTCAATGGAATGAGAACTTACTTTCTTGGGTCCGATTTTGGCAGATATTTATTTTTTTAGTGTCTGCAGAAAACTTTGGGACGAGTCCCTTTATCATATTTATATCAGAGTCCACCCCCTGGAATCAAAGAATTGCACAATTTTGAGGGCAAAGAGGGCGAACGCCCGGGGACCCTGTCTGCAAATGCGTTGTATAAACCCCCGAGCTACAGACAGTTAGCGACACTTTTTAAACTATGTGCAACAGCTAGGCATGTCCGTATAGGCCCCTCCCCAATATGGTGTTGCGCGCGATATCAAAATTTTCATGTTCCGTGTCTGTTCTTGCTACACACATCAACCACAAATAGTGTGCGCTCGACCACATTTTTATCAGGAACCATTGCGACTGTTAATGCTATGACAGCGAGGCTCAACCTATAACACGATCGAGGTTTTCAAAACATGCTAAAAGAAACCTCAGTGAAAATACCTTTGTGTGATTACGCTGTCACTGTGCTAAGTACTTTATTGTCATCCTGCAAGATTTTGAGTCGACTTGTTTTCACGAGCTTTACCGCAAAATCGAAGATTATTCGCCTATATTCTGATACCAGATAATAACATTTCTAGAAACTATGTCTTCCTATTTGTAAATCAATAAACCGAGTTTTAGCAAGCACTTGCAAATCCTTTTACTGCCAAATTGCACCTGCTCTTGTTTAATTAAAAGTTTTATGTTTTAATAAGAACTCGGCTTCATTCTCAGCTCGCCAGCGATTTTTTACTAATTATCACCCCCTACCTACCAAAAACATGTTTAAACTTTGTTAAAAGTATGTTTCCGCGCAAGTGCAGTGCTTCACGCTGGTCTCCTTAGTTCTTGTAAAAAAAAACGCGTGAGCTGTTTTTGCAAAGAAAACATTACGGGAAGATTAAGGAACTGGGCACTAGTTATTTTCCCGCTTCTTGATATACGAAGCGCTGACGACAACTTCTTCTTGGCTGTTTTCACCTGCGAAAACCGCGAAGAAACCAAATGGTAGGCTAACTGACTTAGCATAGCTAGTAGGTCCTAGTAGGCCGGTACAGGCGTCGTCTACTTTCAATGCAAAATTTCATGTTTATGGATATTTGATGGAACCTTCGTTGACAAAAGACAGCGTCGTAGAACGCGCTTAAACTTATTTCATTTCTCAAAGTCTACGCTCCATCAAAGTTTACCACGTACGCTAGCATCCTGCTACTAATACATTCTAGACTTATTGCACAAGTCCCATTCACAAAATGCAGTTTAAGTAACAATAACAACCCTAAAGCTGTTTGCACAGAGCTCAGAGTTGTTTGAGGTTCTAGAAATTCAATTCAATAGCGATAACTAAGACTCATGTAATACGTCTAGAGCCATGTGTGCAGTATTTCTTTCCAAATTGCCTTGGAAAGGGTTGTGTGGTAAAAAGTATTTCAGATGATGACGAAGTATACATGAAGAATGTTTCTTTCATTCATCATTCGAATTTTCAATTTCAAGTTCGAAATTTCGAATGCTTCGAATAGAATCGAGAATATTCTATTCTCAGTGAGGGATTCGACAGTCTGACGACACTAGAATATGCTATCGAATAAGAAATCGAATTTGATCATATCTGGTCTAAATTTGAATTTGTTATTGAATTGTAAATCGAATGTGAGAAGTCTAACAAAGATAAAACCTGCAGCTATCTAACGAAATATGAAAGTTAAGCACTCAAAATTTAATGTCCCCTCGCTTGCCCAGTCGGTTTTGTGGAATACTTGCATTCCATTTGCTTCAAAAGATTTGATATTCTCATTAATCATTCATACGTAAGAAAAAGGCAGGTTTCAAAAAACGCAAATTCATTACAAAAAACACAACGATTCTAAACATTATTACTGCGGGACTTTTGTATATGATTTCGGGTAAGCAAATCCTTTGCAACCAAAACTTTTATATTTGGTGATTCTTGTACTCTTAAGTGCCTAATTGCCGTCCCCCCCGCTAAGTAAGTTTTCGAAAACATTCCAACCCCCCGGCTCTTATTAGGACCCTCCCGCTTATTGATATTGATGTTGATAATTTTCACTTAACTTACTCTGACATTCTTGATGTGGAATCTCACTTGTATACTCAATTTAGAACTATGGATTTCCTTAGCCTATAAGTACTATGGGGCTCCTAGCACTGCGTTTAAGCAGTTTCCTGACGAAAAGTTTGTCAAACAAAGTCCGACCTCCCCGTTTATTCCGACCCCCGCGCTAATTAGATCCTGATGGTAGTTCCGACCCCCCCGCCTATTCCGACCGCTCCAGCAATTAGGCACCTATAAGAGTAAGTTGAGAGTAAGCTGTTTTTTGAAAGCCATCGACCGAAACCCTTGCTCGAGCGTTTGCTTTCGATGAATCTTTCTCAACGCTCGAAAAGGAAATTGGAAATTATAATTCTGTTTTTTATGTTCCGTTGTGTAATTTCTGTTGAGATAATACTCATCGCAACGCCATTGGAAACAAGTTTTAAGTTCAGTCTACCCCTCTCTATCTCGACCTGTACCCTATATCTCGAACTACTCGCTGTCTCGAACTACTCTCTGTCTCGAACTACTCTCTGTCTCGAACTACTTCTCTGTCTCGAACTACTCTCTGTCTCGAACTACTCTCTGTCTCGAACTACTTCTCTGTCTCGAACTACTCTCTGTTTCGAACTACTCTCTGTCTCGAACTACTCTCTGTCTCGAACTACTCTCTATCTCAACTACCCTCTGTCGCGAACTACTCTCTGTCTCGAACTACTCTCTGTCTCGAACTATTTCTGTCTCGAACTGAGGTCTCCGTCCGCTTGGCATTTCCATTGACTGACACCTTATTTTCTCCCCATGATCTTGAATTTCCCTCTCTAGAATTTTTCTTCGATCTCGGTCCCCTGGTCTTGTCGATGTTTTTATCGCTTTTTCGACCTTCCCCACGTTTTTTTTTATGAAATGACGTGATCAAGATACGTGGCAGGGATTGTTTTGAGTGAGGAGTGAGGAAAGTGAGCAAACTTCAGCAAAATGAAAGCTCACGATCAAAACATTGTTTGGAGTACCTAAAAACACAATCTCGACTTGAACAAACTTCCAAATTTAAAATTCCGAAGAGGTTGCTTTTTCTTGGATACACTCTTTTTTATAAGAACAGACTTTTTAAAAACATCGAACCTTGGTTTGCAAAGAACACGTTAGAACATGGCCAGCCTCGAACGAAAAAAAAAAGAAACAAGATGTGTTTTTAGAAATTTTATCTTATGTTAACAAAACAGAACTATGCAATTACTAAATATAATTATATATAAAGAAGATATGCAAAACTGTCGTTGATTGTTCGTAGAAGCAATTTATAATTTATGGTGTGTAGTTGTAGAAAAATGAATGTTGAAATAAGAACACCATTAAGAAACTCGAGCCACTCGAGCCTCAAATTATTCAAAAAATTAGAACATCGAGCCTCGCCTCGGCAAAAATTATCTGGTTCATATAAAAAAAGAGAGTATAGAATTCCCTTCCCTTGTGTTTTGGTTTCGTTTTTCGAAGCTGAATTTGAGATTTGAAAATTTACCATCTGTTAAGATCGATATGCTTAAGGCTCAAGAAAGAAAACTACATTCCTACTCGCATATTACATTCCTAAACCGTATGCCTAGAACATTTGCAATATTTGCTATATTTATTCATGTTTTCATAAAAGACCGCTTCTTAATTTGAAGTATAGGTATTTCTGACTATCTATGAAATTAAAGCAGAAATTTTGGGAAACAAATTTAGAGCCGTTTCGGGCTTCGCCCTTGCATCAAAAAACCATGTTTTCTTCTGCATGAAAACTACAAGCTAGAAAACATTTAAAAAAATGCAACACTTACTTTCAGATTTGCCCAAGAGATGCTCTTATCTTCATTCGATGAAGCTTGAACCGAACACAATGCTAATTGTGTGTCTTTGCAGGCGTACGCGGATTTTAAAAGACATCTATTGGAGTGTAGATTGCACCTGCAACATAGATGGCGTATTACGCATATTATACAGGAGCAGCCGTCAGCAAATTCACAGTTCTTCGAATAATAATTTTTGCGTGGTGTAGCAATAACAATGTTGGCAGATCATTGCAAAACATTTATAAAGTCTATGTACTATAAATACCTCCTCCCTATTACTCAAGATGTGCCTCCGCATTACTCAGAAGACGTTACCTACGGTGAAAACGCTTCTTAGAAGGGCAAATACTTTTCTGAGACCATTTCAGTAGGCTCTAAACCATGCATGGCCTGGGCTATAACTCATGTCTTTTAAGGCCAGTTCCATGGGCTAAAATTCTTTCAATTTTGGGCTATTTGAATGGGCTTTAGTTCACACAAGGGGTTATAATTTATTACTTTCTAGGCCATTTGTGTCGGCCGGTCGGTGCACCTCTTTCCTCTCTGTTATGTATTTAATTAATGATTATTAGTAATTTCATTATTATTAAAATATTTCTTTTTCTTTTTGATGAAATGAAATGCAATATGTCACACCATTGAATGGCCGGGGTGAAACGTTGGATAGCCTTTGTTCATATGTCCCATCGTAGAATTGTCAATGTCCCGTTAAATGGACGGTGTCCGGAAAAGCATAAATGGCTGTACAAGATGCCTGAAAATGGACTGTTTTAGCTAAGCGTATTAGTTTTATCTAGTTAACATAAGTTTCATATGTTATTAGATAGGTTAAAGGCAGAATCATGATTAGATATCCGTTTAAGCTTAAAACTTTCTGTTCAAGAGATCTTGAAGCCCAGGGACGCCGGAGAGGGAGGGCGTGGTGGGAGCAAGCGCCCCTCCTGCCCTTTCTTAAGGGGGCGAGGGGGGCAAAGCGCCCTTTCAATGTAAAACGATAATTGACTTTGACAATGTTAAATACTTTTTTTCCCCCATTATTATGCCATTAGAAATGCGAACATTTAGAGACATAGCCTAAAAATGTCGTATAAAAAACATGATTGATATTCGTTGAAAAACTTTTGTTGCATTTTAAGCCAATCTAAAGAGCGTGGACACAAAAAATTTCCTGGGTGAGTACCACCAAACCCCCTAATTTTTAATCTCGATTGGCCCTACGTTCCTGGTCGCCTCCCTTGCCCTACCATTGCCCCGGCAGCCCTGTAAGAAGCCGTTTATAATGTATTGAAATGTAGACTTTACTGTAAACCACCTGCAGAAGAAGATGGCATAATGATCCATGAGCGTGATCGGCGTGAAGGCCTCTGAAGATCACTGAATTATTATTATGTGCCTGATATGAACTTTTTAAATAAGAAACTACATATATAAAAAAAACGAAATTGTACTCGCAGTTAAAGCCAAATATGGTATCCAAATTACTACAAGAACTTGTGTTTTATTGTGTCGCACCTTATATTTACGGGAACTTCTTTTAATAATAGACAGCCAGGCCTTATTACAGCCTTGAAAACCAACGATGTTTTTCATTTTAGTCAATTTTGACTAAATAAACCATGTTACACAGGCAATAGCTACTAAAAAAGCATCTGAGTCCATGACATCAAAAAGAAACCACAAAAATCTTCCTGAATCCTAATAGATACCCTCTAAACAGCCTCTAGGGGGTAAATAGAGTGTTTTTCTATCAGATTGGGCCAAATCTGTAAGAAAACATTTCCCTAGAAAAATGGCCAAAAAAGCAAGTCTATAGCCTTGCCAAATGGTTGAAAAATTGGCAAAAGTCGGAGATTTCAAAAATTGCTTTTTTCCTTCAAACATAGTTACTAAATCCTACCAGATACCCCCTAAATAGCCTCTATGTGGCTAATACAGTGTTTTTTTTTATTAAATTTGGCCCAATCTGGAAGAAAAAATTTCCCTCCAAATATCGACAAAAAAGAAAGTCTATAGCCTTGCCAAATTGCCCAAAATCGGCCAAAATCGAGGGTTTTAAGAATTGCCCTTGTTTCTTCAAAAATAGTTACTAAATCCTACCAGATACCCCCTAAATAGCCTCTAGGGCGTGAATAGAGTGTTCTTCTATCGAACTTGGCCCAATCTGGAATAAAAAATTTCCCTCCGAAAATTGCCAAAAAAGCAAATCTATGGCCTTGCCAAATTGCCAAAAATCGGACAAAATTGGGGGTTTCAAAAATTGCCTTTTTTCTTCAAAAATAATTACTAAAAAGAATAGTTACTAAATCCTATAAGATACCAGCTAAATAGCCTCTAGTGGGTAAATAGAGTGTTTTTCTATCGAATTGGGCCCAATCTGGTAAAAAAAAGTTTCCCTCAGAAAATCGACAAAAAGCAAGTCTATAGCCTTTCCAAATTGCCAAAAATTGGCCAAAAGCGGGGGTTTTATAAATTCCCTTTTTTGTTCAAGAATAGTTACTAAATCCTACCAGATACCCCCTAAATAGCCTCTAGGGGGTAAATAGAGTGTTTTCCAATCGAATTGGGCCCAATCTGGAAGATAAAATTTCCCCCGAAAATCGCCAAAAAAGAAAGTCTATAGCCTTGCCAAATTGCCAAAAATCAGCCAAAATTGGGGGTTTTAAGAATTGCCCTTTTTCTTCAAAAATAGTTACTAAATCCCACCAGATACCCCCTTAATAGCCTCTAGGGGGTGAATAGAGTGTTTTTCTATCGAACTTGGCCCAATCTGGAATAAAAAATTTCCCTCCGAAAATTGCCAAAAAGGAAAATCTATAGCCTGGCCAAATTGCCAAAAATTTGACAAAATTAGGGGTTTTAAGAAGTCCCCTTTTTCTTCAAAAATAGTTACTAAATCCTACGAGATACCCCTTAAATAGCCTCTAGGGGGTAAATAGAGTGTTTTTCTATCGAATTGGGCCCAATTTGGAAGAAAAAATTTCCCTCCAAATATCGACAAAAGAGAAAGTCTATAGCCTTGCCAAATTGCCCAAAATCGGCCAAAATCGAGGGTTTTAAGAATTGCCCTTGTTTCTTCAAAAATAGTTACTAAACCCTACCAGATACTCCCTAAATAGCCTCTAGTGGGTAAATAGAGTGTTTTTCTATCGAATTGGGCCCAATCTGGTAAAAAAATTTCCCTCAGAAAATCGACAAAAAGCAAGTCTATAGCCTTGCCAAATTGCTAAAAAAGCGGCCAAAATCGGGGGTTTTAAAAATTGCCTTTTTTCTTCAAAAATAGTTACTAAATCCCACCAGATATCCCCTAAATAGCCTCTACGGGGTATATAGACTGTTTTTCTATCGAATTGGGCCCAATCTGGAAGAAAAAATTGCCCTCCTAAAATCGCCAAAAAAGCAAGTCTATAGCCTTGCAAAATTGCCAAAAATCGGCCAGAATCGGGGGGTTTAAAAATTGCCTTTTTTCTTCAAAAATAGTTACTAAATCCTACCAGATACCCCCTAAATAGCCTCTAGGGGGTAAATAGAGTGTTCTTCTATCGAAATGGGCCCAATCTTGAAGAAAAAATTTCCCTTCGAAAATCGCAAAAAAGCAAGTCTACAGCCTTTCCAAATTGCCAAAAATTGGCCAAAAGCGGGGGTTTTATAAATTCCCTTTTTTGTTCAAGAATAGTTACTAAAGCCTACCAGATACCCCTTAAATAGCCTCTAGGGGGTAAATAGAGTGTTTTTCTATCGAATTGGGCCCAATTTGGAAGAAAAAATTTCCCTCCAAATATCGACAAAAGAGAAAGTCTATAGCCTTGCCAAATTGCCCAAAATCGGCCAAAATCGAGGGTTTTAAGAATTGCCCTTGTTTCTTCAAAAATAGTTACTAAACCCTACCAGATACTCCCTAAATAGCCTCTAGTGGGTAAATAGAGTGTTTTTCTATCGAATTGGGCCCAATCTGGTAAAAAAGTTTCCCTCAGAAAATCGACAAAAAGCAAGTCTATAGCCTTGCCAAATTGCTAAAAAAGCGGCCAAAATCGGGGGTTTTAAAAATTGCCTTTTTTCTTCAAAAATAGTTACTAAATACCACCAGATACCCCCTAAATAGCCTCTAGGGGGTAAATAGAGTGTTTTTCTATCGAATTGGTCCCAATCTGGAAGAAAATATTTCCCTCCGAAAATTGCAAAAAAAGCAAGTCTACAGCCTTTCCAAATTGCCAAAAATTGGCCAAAAGCGGGGGTTTTATAAATTCCCTTTTTTGTTCAAGAATAGTTACTAAATCCTACCAGATACCCCCTAAATAGCCTCTAGGGGGTAAATAGAGTGTTTTCCAATCGAATTGGGCCCAATCTGGAAGATAAAATTTCCCCCCGAAAATCGCCAAAAAAGCAAGTCTATAGCCTTGCCAAATTGCCAAAAATAGGCCAAAATTGGGGGTTTTAAAAATTGCCCTTTTCCCTCAAGAATAGTTACTAATTCCTACCATTTACCCCCTGAATAGCCTCTAGGGTGTAAATAGAGTGTTTTTCTACCGAATGGGGTCCAATCTGGAAGGAAAGAATTCCCTCCGAAAACCACCAAAAATACAAGTCTATGGCCTTGCCAAATTGCCAAAAATCGATCAAAATCGGAGGTTTCAAAAATTGCCTTTTTTCTTCAAAAATAGTTACTAAAAAAATAGTTACTAAATCCTATAAGATACCAGCTAAATAGCCTCTAGTGGGTAAATAGAGTGTTTTTCTATCGAATTGTGCCCAATCTGGTAAAAAAAAAGTTTCCCTCAAAAAATCGACAAAAAGCAAGTCTATAGCCTTGCCAAATTGCCAAAAAAGCGGCCAAAATCGGGGGTTCTAAAAATTGCCTTTTTTCTTCAAAAATAGTTACTAAATCCCACCAGATACCCCCTAAATAGCCTCTAGGGGGTAAATAGAGTGTTTTTCTATCGAATTGGTCCCAATCTGGAAGAAAATATTTCCCTCCGAAAATCGCAAAAAAAGCAAGTCTATAGCCTTGCCAAATTGCCAAAATTAGGCCAAAATTGGGGGTTTTAAGAATTGCCCTTGTTTAGTCAAAAATAGTTACTAAATCGTACCAGATACACTCTAAATAGCCTCTAGGGGGCGAATAGAGTGTTTTTCTATCGAAATTGGCCTAATCTGGAATAAAAATTTCCTTCCGAAAATTGCCAAAAAAGCAAATCTATAGCGTTGCCAAATTGCCAAAAATCGGACAAAACTGGGGGTTTTCAGAATTGCACTTTTTCATCAAAAAGAGATACTAAATCCTACTAGATATCCCAAAAATAGCCTCTAGGGGGTAAATACAGTGTTTTTCTATCGAACTTGGCCCATCTGGAACAAAAAGTTTCCCTCCGAAAATCGCCAAAAAGCAAGTCTATAGCCTTGCCAAATTGCCAAAAAGCGGCCAAAATCGAGGGTTTTAAAAATTGCCTTTTTTCTTCAAAAATAGTTACTAAATACTACCAAATACCCCCTAAATTGCCTCTAGGGGGTAAATAGAGTGTTTTACTATCGAATTGGTCCCAATCTGGAAGAAAATATTTCCCTCCTAAAATTGCCAAAAAAGCAAGTCTATAGCCTTGCCAAATTGCCAAAAATCGGCCAAAATCGTGGGTTTTAAAAATTGCCTTTTTTCTTCAAAAATAGTTACTAAATCCTACGAGATATCCCTTAAATAGCCTCTAAGGGGTAAATAGACTGTTTTTCTATCGAATTGGGCCCAATCTGGAGGACAAAATTTCCCTCCGAAAATCGCCAATAAAGCAAGTCTATAGCCTTGCCAAATAGCCAAAAATTGGCCCAAATTGCGGGTTTTATAAATTGCCTTTTTTTCAAAAATAGTTACTAAATCATACCAGATACCCCCAAAATAGCCTCTAGGGGGTAAATAGACTGTTTTCAATCAAACTTGGACCAATCTGGAACAAGAAATTTCCCTCTGAAAATTGCCAAAAAAGCAAGTCTATAGCCTTGCCAAATTCCCTGAAATTGGCCAAAATTGGGGGTTTTAAGAATTGCCCTTTTTCTTCAAAAATAGTTACTTAATCGTACCAGATAACCCCTAAATAGTCTCCAGGGGGTAAATAGACTGTTTTTCTATCGAATTGGGCCCAATCTGGAAGACAAAATTTCCCTCCGAAAATCGCCAAAAAAGCAAGTCTATAGCCTTGCCAAATTGCCAGAAATTAGCCAAAATCGGGGGTTTTAAAAATTGCCCTTTTTCTTCAAAAATAGTTACTAAATCCTACTAGATGCCCCCAAAATAGCCTCTAGGGGGTAAATACAGTGTTTTTCTATCGAACTTGGCCCAATCTGGAACAAAAATTTTCCCTCCGAAAATTGCCAAAAAGCAAGTCTATAGCCTTGCCGAAATGGCAAAAATCGGCCAAAATCTGGGGTTTTAAAAATTACCTTCTTTCTTCAAAAATAGTTACTAAATCCTACCAGATAACCCCTAAATAGCCTCCAGGGGTAAATAGACTGTTTTCTATCGAATTGGGTCCAATCTGGAAGACAAAATTTCCCTCCGAAAATCGCCAATAAAGCAAGTCTATAGCCTTGCTTTTTTGCCAAAAATCGGCCAAAATCGGGGTTTTAAAATTACCTTTTTCTTCAAAATAGTTTCTAAATCCTACTAGATACCCCTAAATAGCTTCTAGGGGTAAATGGACTGTTTTCTATCGAATTGGGCCCAATCTTGAAGAAAAATTTCCGTCCAAATATCGCCAAAAAGCAAGTCTATAGCCTTGCCAAATTGCCAAAATTGGCCAAAATCGGGGATTTTATAAATTGCCTTTTTCTTCAAAAAGTTACTAAATCCCACCAGATATCCCCTAAATAGCCTCTACGGGGTATAAAGACTATTTTTCTATCGAATTGGGCCCAACCTCGAAGACAAAATTTCCGTCCGAAAATCGCCAAAAAAGCAAGTCTATAGCCTTGCCAAATTGCCAAAAATTGGCCAAAATCGGGGGTTTTAAAAAGTGCCTTTTTTCTTCAAAAATAGTTACTAAATCCTACCAGATATCCCCTAAATAGCCTGTAGGGGGTAAATAGAGTGTTTTTCTATCGAAATGGGCCCAATCTGGAAGAAAAAATTTCCCTCTGAAAAATGCCAAAAAAGCAAGTCTATAGCCTTGCCAAATTGCCAAAAATTGGTCCAAATCGGGGGTTTTAAAAATTGCCTTTTTTATTCAAAAATAGTTACTAAAACCTACTAGATGCCCCCAAATTAGCCTCTAGGGGGTAAATACAGTGTTTTTCTATCGAACTTGGCCAAATCTGGAACAAAAAATTTCCCTCCGAAAATTGCCAAAAAAGCAAGTCTATAGCCTTGCCAAATTGCCAAAAATCGGCCAAAATCGGGGGTTTTAAGAATTGCCCTTTTTCTTCAAAAATAGTTACTAAATCCTACCAGATACCCCCTAAACAGCTTCAAGGGGGTAAATAAAGTGTTTTTTTATCAAAGTGGACCCTATTTGGGAGAAAAAAATTTTCCTCCAAAAATCGCCAAAAAGCAAGTCTATAGCCTTGCTTTTTTGCCAAAAATCGGCCAAAATCAGGGTTTTAAAATTACCTTTTTCTTCAAAAATAGTTTCTAAATCCTACTAGATACCCCTAAATAGCCTCTAGGGGTAAATAGAGTGTTCTTCTATCGAAATGGGCCCAATCTTGCAGAAAAATTTCCGTCCAAATATCGCCAAAAAGCAAGTCTATAGCCTAGCCGAAATGGCAAAATCGGCCAAAATATGGGGTTTTAAAATTACCTTCTTTTTCAAAAATAGTTACTAAATCCTACCAGATAACCCCTAAATAGCCTCTAGGGGTAAATACAGTGTTTTTCTATCGAACTTGGCCCAATCTGGAACAAAACATTTCCCTCCGAAAATTGCCAAAAAAGCAAGTCTATAGCCTTGCTTTTTTTCTCAAAAATCGGCCAAAATCGGGGTTTTTAAAAATTACCTTTTTTCTTCAAAAATAGTTTCTAAATCCTACTAGATACCCCCTAAATAGCTTCTAGGGGGTAAAAAGACTGTTTTCTATCGAATGGGGCCCAATCTTGAAGAAAAAATTTCCGTCCAAAATATCGCCAAAAAAGCAAGTCTATAGCCTTGCCGAAATGGCAAAAATCGGCCAAAATCTGGGGTTTTAAAAATTACCTTCTTTCTTCAAAAATAGTTACTAAATCCTACCAGATAACCCCTAAATAGCCTCCAGGGGTAAATAGACTGTTTTTCTATCGAATTGGGTCCAATCTGGAAGACAAAATTTCCTCCGAAAATCGCCAATAAAGCAAGTCTATAGCCTTGCTTTTTGCCAAAAATCGGCCAAACTCAGGGGTTTTAAAAATTACCTTTTTCTTCAAAATAGTTTCTAAATCCTACTAGATACCCCTAAATAGCTTCTAGGGGTAAATGGACTGTTTTTCTATCGAATTGGGCCCAATCTTGAAGAAAAATTTCCGTCCAAATATCGCCAAAAAGCAAGTCTATAGCCTTGCCAAATTGCCAAAATTGGCCAAAATCGGGGTTTTATAAATTGCCTTTTTCTTCAAAAAGTTACTAAATCCCACCAGATATCCCCTAAATAGCCTCTACGGGGTATAAAGACTATTTTTCTATCGAATTGGGCCCAACCTCGAAGACGAAATTTCCGTCCGAAAATCGCCAAAAAAGCAAGTCTATAGCCTTGCCAAATTGCCAAAAATTGGCCAAAATCGGGGGTTTTAAAAAGTACCTTTTTTCTTCAAAAATAGTTACTAAATCCTACCAGATACCCCCTAAATAGCCTGTAGGGGATAAATAGAGTGTTTTTCTATCGAAATGGGCCCAATCTGGAAGAAAAAATTTCCCTCTGAAAAATGCCAAAAAAGCAAGTCTATAGCCTTGCCAAATTGCCAAAAATTGGTCCAAATCGGGGGTTTTAAAACTTGCCTTTTTTATTCAAAAATAGTTACTAAATCCTACCAGATAACCCCTAAATAGCCTCCAGGGGTAAATAGACAGTTTTTCTAACAAATTGGGCCCAATTTGGAAGACAAAACTTCCCTCCGAAAATCGCCAAAAAAGCAAGTCTATAGCCTTGCCAAATTGCCAAAAATTGGCCAAAACCGGGGGTTTTAAAAAGTACCTTTTTCTTCAAAAATAGTTACTAAATCCTACCAGATACCCCCTAAATAGCCTGTAGGGGGTAAATAGAGTGTTTTTCTATCGAAATGGGCCCAATCTGGAAGAAAAAATTTCCCTCTGAAAAATGCCAAAAAAGCAAGTCTATAGCCTTGCCAAATAGCCAAAAATTGGCCCAAATCGGGGTTTTATAAATTGCCTTTTTTTCAAAAATAGTTACTAAATCATACCAGATACCCCCAAAATAGCCTCTAGGGGGTAAATAGACTGTTTTCAATCAAACTTGGACCAATCTGGAACAAGAAATTTCCCTCTGAAAATTGCCAAAAAAGCAAGTCTATAGCCTTGCCAAATTCCCTGAAATTGGCCAAAATTGGGGGTTTTAAGAATTGCCCTTTTTCTTCAAAAATAGTTACTTAATCGTACCAGATAACCCCTAAATAGTCTCCAGGGGGTAAATAGACTGTTTTTCTATCGAATTGGGCCCAATCTGGAAGACAAAATTTCCCTCCGAAAATCGCCAAAAAAGCAAGTCTATAGCCTTGCCAAATTGCCAGAAATTAGCCACAATCGGGGGTTTTAAAAATTGCCCTTTTTCTTCAAAAATAGTTACTAAATCCTACTAGATGCCCCCAAAATAGCCTCTAGGGGGTAAATACAGTGTTTTTCTATCGAACTTGGCCCAATCTGGAACAAAAAATTTCCCTCCGAAAATTGCCAAAAAAGCAAGTCTATAGCCTTGCCGAAATGGCAAAAATCGGCCAAAATCTGGGGTTTTAAAAATTACCTTCTTTCTTCAAAAATAGTTACTAAATCCTACCAGATAACCCCTAAATAGCCTCCAGGGGGTAAATAGACTGTTTTTCTATCGAATTGGGTCCAATCTGGAAGACAAAATTTCCCTCCGAAAATCGCCAATAAAGCAAGTCTATAGCCTTGCTTTTTTGCCAAAAATCGGCCAAAATCGGGGTTTTTAAAAATTACCTTTTTTCTTCAAAAATAGTTTCTAAATCCTACTAGATACCCCCTAAATAGCTTCTAGGGGGTAAATGGACTGTTTTCTATCGAATTGGGCCCAATCTTGAAGAAAAAATTTCCGTCCAAATATCGCCAAAAAAGCAAGTCTATAGCCTTGCCAAATTGCCAAAAATTGGCCAAAATCGGGGATTTTATAAATTGCCTTTTTTCTTCAAAAAAAGTTACTAAATCCCACCAGATATCCCCTAAATAGCCTCTACGGGGTATAAAGACTATTTTTCTATCGAATTGGGCCCAACCTCGAAGACAAAATTTCCGTCCGAAAATCGCCAAAAAAGCAAGTCTATAGCCTTGCCAAATTGCCAAAAATTGGCCAAAATCGGGGGTTTTAAAAAGTGCCTTTTTTCTTCAAAAATAGTTACTAAATCCTACCAGATATCCCCTAAATAGCCTGTAGGGGGTAAATAGAGTGTTTTTCTATCGAAATGGGCCCAATCTGGAAGAAAAAATTTCCCTCTGAAAATGCCAAAAAGCAAGTCTATAGCCTTGCCAAATTGCCAAAATTGGTCCAAATCAGGGGTTTTAAAATTGCCTTTTTATTCAAAAATAGTTACTAAAACCTACTAGATGCCCCCAAATTAGCCTCTAGGGGTAAATACAGTGTTTTTCTATCGAACTTGGCCAAATCTGGAACAAAAATTTCCTCCGAAAATTGCCAAAAAGCAAGTCTATAGCCTTGCCAAATTGCCAAAAATCGGCCAAAATCGGGGTTTTAAGAATTGCCTTTTTCTTCAAAAATAGTTACTAAATCCTACCAGATACCCCTAAACAGCTTCAAGGGGTAAATAAAGTGTTTTTTATCAAAGTGGACCCTATTTGGGAGAAAAAATTTTCCTCCAAAATCGCCAAAAGCAAGTCTATAGCCTTGCTTTTTTGCCAAAAATCGGCCAAAATCGGGGTTTTTAAAAATTACCTTTTTTCTTCAAAAATAGTTTCTAAATCCTACTAGATACCCCCTAAATAGCCTCTAGGGGGTAAATAGAGTGTTCTTCTATCGAAATGGGCCCAATCTTGCAGAAAAAATTTCCGTCCAAATATCGCCAAAAAAGCAAGTCTATAGCCTAGCCGAAATGGCAAAAATTGGCCAAAATCGGGGGTTTTAAAAAGTACCTTTTTTCTTCAAAAATAGTTACTAAATCCTACCAGATACCCCCTAAATAGCCTGTAGGGGATAAATAGAGTGTTTTTCTATCGAAATGGGCCCAATCTGGAAGAAAAAATTTCCCTCTGAAAAATGCCAAAAAAGCAAGTCTATAGCCTTGCCAAATTGCCAAAAATTGGTCCAAATCGGGGGTTTTAAAACTTGCCTTTTTTATTCAAAAATAGTTACTAAATCCTACCAGATAACCCCTAAATAGCCTCCAGGGGTAAATAGACAGTTTTTCTAACAAATTGGGCCCAATTTGGAAGACAAAACTTCCCTCCGAAAATCGCCAAAAAAGCAAGTCTATAGCCTTGCCAAATTGCCAAAAATTGGCCAAAACCGGGGGTTTTAAAAAGTACCTTTTTCTTCAAAAATAGTTACTAAATCCTACCAGATACCCCCTAAATAGCCTGTAGGGGGTAAATAGAGTGTTTTTCTATCGAAATGGGCCCAATCTGGAAGAAAAAATTTCCCTCTGAAAAATGCCAAAAAAGCAAGTCTATAGCCTTGCCAAATTGCCAAAAATTGGTCCAAATCGGGGGTTTTAAAACTTGCCTTTTTTATTCAAAAATAGTTACTAAATCCTACCAGATAACCCCTAAATAGCCTCCAGGGGTAAATAGACAGTTTTTCTAACAAATTGGGCCCAATTTGGAAGACAAAACTTCCCTCCGAAAATCGCCAAAAAAGCAAGTCTATAGCCTTGCCAAATTGCCAAAAATCGGCCAAAATCGGGGGTTTTAAGAATTGCCCTTTTTCTTCAAAAATAGTTACTAAATCCTACCAGATACCCCCTAAACAGCTTCAAGGGGGTAAATAAAGTGTTTTTTTATCAAAGTGGACCCTATTTGGGAGAAAAAAATTTTCCTCCAATAATCGCCAAAAAGCAAGTCTATAGCCTTGCTTTTTTGCCAAAAATCGGCCAAAATCGGGGTTTTTAAAAATTACCTTTTTTCTTCAAAAATAGTTTCTAAATCCTACTAGATACCCCCTAAATAGCCTCTAGGGTGTAAATAGAGTGTTCTTCTATCGAAATGGGCCCAATCTTGCAGAAAAAATTTCCGTCCAAATATCGCCAAAAAAGCAAGTCTATAGCCTAGCCGAAATGGCAAAAATCGGCCAAAATATGGGGTTTTAAAAATTACCTTCTTTTTTCAAAAATAGTTACTAAATCCTACCAGATAACCCCTAAATAGCCTCTAGGGGGTAAATACAGTGTTTTTCTATCGAACTTGGCCCAATCTGAAACAAAACATTTCCCTCCGAAAATTGCCAAAAAAGCAAGTCTATAGCCTTGCTTTTTTGCCAAAAATCGGCCAAAATCGGGGTTTTTAAAAATTACCTTTTTTCTTCAAAAATAGTTTCTAAATCCTACTAGATACCCCCTAAATAGCTTCTAGGGGGTAAAAAGACTGTTTTCTATCGAATTGGGCCAAATCTTGAAGAAAAAATTTCCGTCCAAAATATCGCCAAAAAAGCAAGTCTATAGCCTTGCCGAAATGGCAAAAATCGGCCAAAATCTGGGGTTTTAAAAATTACCCTCTTTCTTCAAAAATAGTTACTAAATCCTACCAGATACCCCCTAAACAGCTTCAAGGGGGTAATTAAAGTGTTTTTTCATCAAAGTGGAACCTATTTGGGAGAAAAAAATTTTCCTCCAAAAATCTCCAAAAAGCAAGTCTATAGCCTTGCTTTTTTGCCAAAAATCGGCCAAACTCGGGGTTTTTAAAAATTACCTTTTTTCTTCAAAAATAGTTTCTAAATCCTACTAGATACCCCCTAAATAGCTTCTAGGGGTAAATGGACTGTTTTCTATCGAATTGGGCCCAATCTTCAAGAAAAAATTTCCGTCCAAATATCGCCAAAAAAGCAAGTCTATAGCCTTGCCCAATTGCCAAAAATCGGCCAAAATTGGGGGTTTTAGAAATTGCCTTTTTCTGCAAACATAGTTACTAAATCCTACCAGATACCCCTAAAAACAGCTTCAAGGGGGTAAATAAAGTGTTTTTTATCAAAGTGGACCCTATTTGGGAGAAAAAAATTTTCCTCCAAAAATCGCCAAAAAGCAAGTCTATAGCCTTGCTTTTTGCCAAAAATCGGCCAAAATCGGGGTTTTTAAAAATTACCTTTTTTCTTCAAAAATAGTTTCTAAATCCTACTAGATACCCCCTAAATAGCCTCTAGGGGGTAAATAGAGTGTTCTTCTATCGAAATGGGCCCAATCTTGCAGAAAAAATTTCCGTCCAAATATCGCCAAAAAAGCAAGTCTATAGCCTAGCCGAAATGGCAAAAATCGGCCAAAATATGGGGTTTTAAAAATTACCTTCTTTTTTCAAAAATAGTTACTAAATCCTACCAGATAACCCCTAAATAGCCTCTAGGGGGTAAATACAGTGTTTTTCTATCGAACTTGGACCAATCTGGAACAAAACATTTCCCTCCGAAAATTGCCAAAAAAGCAAGTCTATAGCCTTGCTTTTTTTCTCAAAAATCGGCCTAAATCGGGGTTTTTAAAAATTACCTTTTTTCTTCAAAAATAGTTTCTAAATCCTACTAGATACCCCCTAAATAGCTTCTAGGGGGTAAAAAGACTGTTTTCTATCGAATTGGGCCCAATCTTGAAGAAAAAATTTCCGTCCAAAATATCGCCAAAAAAGCAAGTCTATAGCCTTGCCGAAATGACAAAAATCGGCCAAAATCAGGGGTTTTAAAAATTACCTTCTTTCTTCAAAAATAGTTACTAAATCCTACCAGATAACCCCTAAATAGCATCCAGGGGGTAAATAGACTGTTTTTCTATCGAATTGGGTCCAATCTGGAAGACAAAATTTCCCTCCGAAAATCGCCAATAAAGCAAGTCTATAGCCTTGCTTTTTTGCCAAAAATCGGCCAAAATCAGGGGTTTTAAAATTACCTTTTTCTTCAAAAATAGTTTCTAAATCCTACTAGATACCCCCTAAATAGCTTCTAGGGGTAAATGGACTGTTTTCTATCGAATTGGGCCCAATCTTGAAGAAAAAATTTCCGTCCAAATATCGCCAAAAAAGCAAGTCTATAGCCTTGCCAAATTGCCAAAAATTGGCCAAAATCGGGGGTTTTATAAATTGCCTTTTTTCTTCAAAAAAAGTTACTAAACCCTACCAGATAACCCCTAAATAGCCTCGAGGGGTAAATAGACTGTTTTCTATCGAATTGGGCCCAATCTGGAAGACAAAATTTCCTCCGAAAATCGCCAAAACAGCAAGTCTATAGCCTTGCCAAATTGCCAAAAATCGGCCAAAATCAGGGGTTTTAAGAATTGCCTTTTTCTTCAAAAATAGTTACTAAATCCTACCAGATACCCCTAAACAGCTTCAAGGGGTAAATAAAGTGTTTTTTTATCAAAGTGGACCCTATTTGGGAGAAAAAAATTTTCCTCCAAAAATCGCCAAAAAGCAAGTCTATAGCCTTGCTTTTTTGCCAAAAATCGGCCAAAATCGGGGGTTTTAAAATTACCTTTTTTCTTCAAAAATAGTTTCTAAATCCTACTAGATACCCCCTAAATAGCCTCTAGGGGGTAAATAGAGTGTTCTTCTATCGAAATGGGCCCAATCTTGCAGAAAAAATTTCCGTCCAAATATCGCCAAAAAAGCAAGTCTATAGCCTAGCCGAAATGGCAAAAATCGGCCAAAATATGGGGTTTTAAAAATTACCTTCTTTTTTCAAAAATAGTTACTAAATCCTACCAGATAACCCCTAAATAGCCTCTAGGGGGTAAATACAGTGTTTTTCTATCGAACTTGGACCAATCTGGAACAAAACATTTCCCTCCGAAAATTGCCAAAAAAGCAAGTCTATAGCCTTGCTTTTTTTCTCAAAAATCGGCCAAAATCGGGGTTTTTAAAAATTACCTTTTTTCTTCAAAAATAGTTTCTAAATCCTACTAGATACCCCCTAAATAGCTTCTAGGGGGTAAAAAGACTGTTTTCTATCGAATTGGGCCCAATCTTGAAGAAAAAATTTCCGTCCAAAATATCGCCAAAAAAGCAAGTCTATAGCCTTGCCGAAATGGCAAAAAACGGCCAAAATCAGGGGTTTTAAAAATTACCTTCTTTCTTCAAAAATAGTTACTAAATCCTACCAGATAACCCCTAAATAGCCTCCAGGGGGTAAATAGACTGTTTTTCTATCGAATTGGGTCCAATCTGGAAGACAAAATTTCCCTCCGAAAATCGCCAATAAAGCAAGTCTATAGCCTTGCTTTTTTGCCAAAAATCGGCCAAAATCGGGGTTTTTAAAAATTACCTTTTTTCTTCAAAAATAGTTTCTAAATCCTACTAGATACCCCCTAAATAGCTTCTAGGGGGTAAATGGACTGTTTTCTATCGAATTGGGCCCAATCTTGAAGAAAAAATTTCCGTCCAAATATCGCCAAAAAAGCAAGTCTATAGCCTTGCCAAATTGCCAAAAATTGGCCAAAATCGGGGGTTTTATAAATTGCCTTTTTTCTTCAAAAAAAGTTACTAAATCCCACCAGATATCCCCTAAATAGCCTCTACGGGGTATAAAGACTATTTTTCTATCGAATTGGGCCCAACCTCGAAGACGAAATTTCCGTCCGAAAATCGCCAAAAAAGCAAGTCTATAGCCTTGCCAAATTGCCAAAAATTGGCCAAAATCGGGGGTTTTAAAAAGTACCTTTTTTCTTCAAAAATAGTTTCTAAATCCTACTAGATACCCCCTAAATAGCCTGTAGGGGGTAAATAGAGTGTTTTTCTATCGAAATGGGCCCAATCTGGAAGAAAAAATTTCCCTCTGAAAAATGCCAAAAAAGCAAGTCTATAGCCTTGCCAAATTGCCAAAAATTGGTCCAAATCGGGGGTTTTAAAACTTGCCTTTTTTATTCAAAAATAGTTACTAAATCCTACCAGATAACCCCTAAATAGCCTCCAGGGGTAAATAGACAGTTTTTCTAACAAATTGGGCCCAATCTTCAAGAAAAAATTTCCGTCCAAATATCGCCAAAAAAGCAAGTCTATAGCCTTGCCAAATTGCCAAAAATTGGCCAAAATCGGGGGTTTTAAGAATTGCCCTTTTTCTTCAAAAATAGTTACTAAATCCTACCAGATAACCCCTAAATAGCCTCGAGGGGGTAAATAGACTGTTTTTCTATCGAATTGGGCCCAATCTGGAAGACAAAATTTCCCTCCGAAAATCGCCAAAACAGCAAGTCTATAGCCTTGCCAAATTGCCAAAAATCGGCCAAAATCGGGGGTTTTAAGAATTGCCCTTTTTCTTCAAAAATAGTTACTAAATCCTACCAGATACCCCCTAAACAGCTTCAAGGGGGTAAATAAAGTGTTTTTTTATCAAAGTGGACCCTATTTGGGAGAAAAAAATTTTCCTCCAAAAATCGCCAAAAAGCAAGTCTATAGCCTTGCTTTTTTGCCAAAAATCGGCCAAAATCGGGGTTTTTAAAAATTACCTTTTTTCTTCAAAATAGTTTCTATATCCTACTAGATACCCCCTAAATAGCCTCTAGGGGGTAAATAGAGTGTTCTTCTATCGAAATGGGCCCAATCTTGCAGAAAAAATTTCCGTCCAAATATCGCCAAAAAAGCAAGTCTATAGCCTAGCCGAAATGGCAAAAATCGGCCAAAATATGGGGTTTTAAAATTACCTTCTTTTTCAAAAATAGTTACTAAATCCTACCAGATAACCCCTAAATAGCCTCTAGGGGGTAAATACAGTGTTTTTCTATCGAACTTGGCCCAATCTGGAACAAAACATTTCCCTCCGAAAATTGCCAAAAAAGCAAGTCTATAGCCTTGCTTTTTGCCAAAATCGGCCAAAATCAGGGTTTTTAAAAATTACCTTTTTTCTTCAAAAATAGTTTCTAAATCCTACTAGATACCCCCTAAATAGCTTCTAGGGGGTAAAAAGACTGTTTTCTATCGAATTGGGCCCAATCTTGAAGAAAAAATTTCCGTCCAAAATATCGCCAAAAAAGCAAGTCTATAGCCTTGCCGAAATGGCAAAAATCGGCCAAAATCTGGGGTTTTAAAAATTACCTTCTTTCTTCAAAAATAGTTACTAAATCCTACCAGATAACCCCTAAATAGCCTCCAGGGGGTAAATAGACTGTTTTTCTATCGAATTGGGTCCAATCTGGAAGACAAAATTTCCCTCCGAAAATCGCCAATAAAGCAAGTCTATAGCCTTGCTTTTTTGCCAAAAATCGGCCAAAATCGGCGTTTTTAAAAATTACCTTTTTTCTTCAAAAATAGTTTCTAAATCCTACTAGATACCCCCTAAATAGCTTCTAGGGGGTAAATGGACTGTTTTCTATCGAATTGGGCCCAATCTTGAAGAAAAAATTTCCGTCCAAATATCGCCAAAAAAGCAAGTCTATAGCCTTGCCAAATTGCCAAAAATTGGCCAAAATCGGGGGTTTTAAGAATTGCCCTTTTTCTTCAAAAATAGTTACTAAATCCTACCAGATAACCCCTAAATAGCCTCGAGGGGGTAAATAGACTGTTTTTCTATCGAATTGGGCCCAATCTGGAAGACAAAATTTCCCTCCGAAAATCGCCAAAACAGCAAGTCTATAGCCTTGCCAAATTGCCAAAAATCGGCCAAAATCGGGGGTTTTAAGAATTGCCCTTTTTCTTCAAAAATAGTTACTAAATCCTACCAGATACCCCCTAAACAGCTTCAAGGGGGTAAATAAAGTGTTTTTTTATCAAAGTGGACCCTATTTGGGAGAAAAAAATTTTCCTCCAAAAATCGCCAAAAAGCAAGTCTATAGCCTTGCTTTTTTGCCAAAAATCGGCCAAAATCGGGGTTTTTAAAAATTACCTTTTTTCTTCAAAAATAGTTTCTAAATCCTACTAGATACCCCCTAAATAGCCTCTAGGGGGTAAATAGAGTGTTCTTCTATCGAAATGGGCCCAATCTTGCAGAAAAAATTTCCGTCCAAATATCGCCAAAAAAGCAAGTCTATAGCCTAGCCGAAATGGCAAAAGTCGGCCAAAATATGGGGTTTTAAAAATTACCTTCTTTTTTCAAAAATAGTTACTAAATCCTACCAGATAACCCCTAAATAGCCTCTAGGGGGTAAATACAGTGTTTTTCTATCGAACTTGGCCCAATCTGAAACAAAACATTTCCCTCCGAAAATTGCCAAAAAAGCAAGTCTATAGCCTTGCTTTTTTGCCAAAATCGGCCAAAATCAGGGTTTTAAAATATTACCTTTTTTCTTCAAAAATAGTTTCTAAATCCTACTAGATACCCCCTAAATAGCTTCTAGGGGGTAAAAAGACTGTTTTCTATCGAATTGGGCCCAATCTTGAAGAAAAAATTTCCGTCCAAAATATCGCCAAAAAAGCAAGTCTATAGCCTTGCCGAAATGGCAAAAATCGGCCAAAATCTGGGGTTTTAAAAATTACCTTCTTTCTTCAAAAATAGTTACTAAATCCTACCAGATAACCCCTAAATAGCCTCCAGGGGGTAAATAGACTGTTTTTCTATCGAATTGGGTCCAATCTGGAAGACAAAATTTCCCTCCGAAAATCGCCAATAAAGCAAGTCTATAGCCTTGCTTTTTTGCCAAAAATCGGCCAAAATCAGGGGTTTTAAAATTACCTTTTTCTTCAAAATAGTTTCTAAATCCTACTAGATACCCCCTAAATAGCTTCTAGGGGGTAAATGGACTGTTTTCTATCGAATTGGGCCCAATCTTGAAGAAAAAATTTCCGTCCAAATATCGCCAAAAAAGCAAGTCTATAGCCTTGCCAAATTGCCAAAAATTGGCCAAAATCGGGGGTTTTATAAATTGCCTTTTTTCTTCAAAAAAAGTTACTAAATCCTACCAGATAACCCCTAAATAGCCTCGAGGGGGTAAATAGACTGTTTTTCTATCGAATTGGGCCCAATCTGGAAGACAAAATTTCCCTCCGAAAATCGCCAAAACAGCAAGTCTATAGCCTTGCCAAATTGCCAAAAATCGGCCAAAATCGGGGGTTTTAAGAATTGCCCTTTTTCTTCAAAAATAGTTACTAAATCCTACCAGATACCCCCTAAACAGCTTCAAGGGGGTAAATAAAGTGTTTTTTTATCAAAGTGGACCCTATTTGGGAGAAAAAAATTTTCCTCCAAAAATCGCCAAAAAGCAAGTCTATAGCCTTGCTTTTTTGCCAAAAATCGGCCAAAATCGGGGTTTTTAAAAATTACCTTTTTTCTTCAAAAATAGTTTCTATATCCTACTACATACCCCCTAAATAGCCTCTAGGGGGTAAATAGAGTGTTTTTCTATCGAAATGGGCCCAATCTTGCAGAAAAAATTTCCGTCCAAATATCGCCAAAAAAGCAAGTCTATAGCCTAGCCGAAATGGCAAAAATCGGCCAAAATATGGGGTTTTAAAAATTACCTTCTTTTTTCAAAAATAGTTACTAAATCCTACCAGATAACCCCTAAATAGCCTCTAGGGGGTAAATACAGTGTTTTTCTATCGAACTTGGCCCAATCTGGAACAAAACATTTCCCTCCGAAAATTGCCAAAAAAGCAAGTCTATAGCCTTGCTTTTTTGCCAAAAATCGGCCAAAATCGGGGTTTTTAAAAATTACCTTTTTTCTTCAAAAATAGTTTCTAAATCCTACTAGATACCCCCTAAATAGCTTCTAGGGGGTAAAAAGACTGTTTTCTATCGAATTGGGCCCAATCTTGAAGAAAAAATTTCCGTCCAAAATATCGCCAAAAAAGCAAGTCTATAGCCTTGCCGAAATGGCAAAAATCGGCCAAAATCTGGGGTTTTAAAAATTACCTTCTTTCTTCAAAATAGTTACTAAATCCTACCAGATAACCCCTAAATAGCCTCCAGGGGTAAATAGACTGTTTTCTATCGAATTGGGTCCAATCTGGAAGACAAAATTTCCTCCGAAAATCGCCAATAAAGCAAGTCTATAGCCTTGCTTTTTTGCCAAAATCGGCCAAAATCGGCGTTTTAAAAATTACCTTTTTTCTTCAAAAATAGTTTCTAAATCCTACTAGATACCCCCTAAATAGCTTCTAGGGGGTAAATGGACTGTTTTCTATCGAATTGGGCCCAATCTTGAAGAAAAAATTTCCGTCCAAATATCGCCAAAAAAGCAAGTCTATAGCCTTGCCAAATTGCCAAAAATTGGCCAAAATCGGGGGTTTTAAGAATTGCCCTTTTTCTTCAAAAATAGTTACTAAATCCTACCAGATAACCCCTAAATAGCCTCGAGGGGGTAAATAGACTGTTTTTCTATCGAATTGGGCCCAATCTGGAAGACAAAATTTCCTCCGAAAATCGCCAAAAAGCAAGTCTATAGCCTTGCCAAATTGCCAAAAATCGGCCAAAATCGGGGGTTTTAAGAATTGCCCTTTTTCTTCAAAAATAGTTACTAAATCCTACCAGATACCCCCTAAACAGCTTCAAGGGGGTAAATAAAGTGTTTTTTTATCAAAGTGGACCCTATTTGGGAGAAAAAAATTTTCCTCCAAAAATCGCCAAAAAGCAAGTCTATAGCCTTGCTTTTTGCCAAAAATCGGCCAAAATCGGGGTTTTTAAAAATTACCTTTTTTCTTCAAAAATAGTTTCTAAATCCTACTAGATACCCCCTAAATAGCCTCTAGGGGGTAAATAGAGTGTTCTTCTATCGAAATGGGCCCAATCTTGCAGAAAAATTTCCGTCCAAATATCGCCAAAAAAGCAAGTCTATAGCCTAGCCGAAATGGCAAAAGTCGGCCAAAATATGGGGTTTTAAAAATTACCTTCTTTTTTCAAAAATAGTTACTAAATCCTACCAGATAACCCCTAAATAGCCTCTAGGGGGTAAATACAGTGTTTTTCTATCGAACTTGGCCCAATCTGAAACAAAACATTTCCCTCCGAAAATTGCCAAAAAAGCAAGTCTATAGCCTTGCTTTTTTGCCAAAAATCGGCCAAAATCGGGGTTTTTAAAAATTACCTTTTTTCTTCAAAAATAGTTTCTAAATCCTACTAGATACCCCCTAAATAGCTTCTAGGGGGTAAAAAGACTGTTTTCTATCGAATTGGGCCCAATCTTGAAGAAAAAATTTCCGTCCAAAATATCGCCAAAAAAGCAAGTCTATAGCCTTGCCGAAATGGCAAAAATCGGCCAAAATCTGGGGTTTTAAAAATTACCTTCTTTCTTCAAAAATAGTTACTAAATCCTACCAGATAACCCCTAAATAGCCTCCAGGGGGTAAATAGACTGTTTTTCTATCGAATTGGGTCCAATCTGGAAGACAAAATTTCCCTCCGAAAATCGCCAATAAAGCAAGTCTATAGCCTTGCTTTTTTGCCAAAAATCGGCCAAAATCGGGGTTTTTAAAAATTACCTTTTTTCTTCAAAAATAGTTTCTAAATCCTACTAGATACCCCCTAAATAGCTTCTAGGGGGTAAATGGACTGTTTTCTATCGAATTGGGCCCAATCTTGAAGAAAAAATTTCCGTCCAAATATCGCCAAAAAAGCAAGTCTATAGCCTTGCCAAATTGCCAAAAATTGGCCAAAATCGGGGGTTTTAAGAATTGCCCTTTTTCTTCAAAAATAGTTACTAAATCCTACCAGATAACCCCTAAATAGCCTCGAGGGGTAAATAGACTGTTTTCTATCGAATTGGGCCCAATCTGGAAGACAAAATTTCCCTCCGAAAATCGCCAAAAAGCAAGTCTATAGCCTTGCCAAATTGCCAAAAATCGGCCAAAATCGGGGTTTTAAAATTGCCCTTTTTCTTCAAAAATAGTTACTAAATCCTACCAGATACCCCTAAACAGCCTCCAAAAATCGCCAAAAAGCAAGTAAAAATCGGGGTAAATAAAGTGTTTTCTAGGGGTAAATCAAAATCGGGGAGAAAAAATTTTTTAAAATTACCTCAAAATCAAAGCCTCTAGCAAGTGTTTTAAAAATCGGCCAAAATCAGGGGTTTTAAAATTACCTTTTTTCTTCAAAATAGTTTCTATATCCTACTAGATACCCCTAAATAGCCTCTAGGGGTAAATAGAGTGTTCTTCTATCGAAATGGGCCCAATCTTGCAGAAAAATTTCCGTCCAAATATCGCCAAAAAGCAAGTCTATAGCCTTGCCGAAATGGCAAAAATCGGCCAAAATATGGGGTTTTAAAATTACCTTCTTTTTTCTTCAAAATAGTTACTAAATCCTACCAGATAACCCCTAAATAGCCTCTAGGGGTAAATACAGTGTTTTTCTATCGAACTTGGGTCCAATCTGGAACAAAAAATTTCCCTCGAAAATTGCCAAAAAAGCAAGTCTATAGCCTTGCTTTTTTGCCAAAAATCGGCCAAAATCGGGGTTTTTAAAAATTACCTTTTTTCTTCAAAAATAGTTTCTAAATCCTACTAGATACCCCCTAAATAGCTTCTAGGGGTAAAAAGACTGTTTTCTATCGAATTGGGCCCAATCTTGAAGAAAAAATTTCCGTCCAAAATATCGCCAAAAAAGCAAGTCTATAGCCTTGCCGAAATGGCAAAAATCGGCCAAAATCTGGGGTTTTAAAAATTACCTTCTTTCTTCAAAAATAGTTACTAAATCCTACCAGATAACCCCTAAATAGCCTCCAGGGGGTAAATAGACTGTTTTTCTATCGAATTGGGTCCAATCTGGAAGACAAAATTTCCCTCCGAAAATCGCCAATAAAGCAAGTCTATAGCCTTGCTTTTTTGCCAAAAATCGGCCAAAATCGGGGTTTTTAAAAATTACCTTTTTTCTTCAAAAATAGTTTCTAAATCCTACCAGATACCCCTAAATAGCTTCTAGGGGTAAATAGACTGTTTTTCTATCGAATTGGGCCCAATCTTGAAGAAAAATTTCCGTCCAAATATCGCCAAAAAGCAAGTCTATAGCCTTGCCAAATAGCCAAAAAATCTTGGCCAAAATCGCCAAAAAAGCAAGTCTATAGGGGGCAAAAATTTTAAAATTACCTTTTTCTTCAAAAATAGTTACTAAATCCTACCAGATAACCCCTAAATAGCCTCTAGGGGTAAATAGACTGTTTTTCTATCGAATTGGGCCCAATCTGGAAGACAAAATTTCCTCCGAAAATCGCCAAAAAGCAAGTCTATAGCCTTGCTTTTTGCCAAAAAGCGGCCAAAATCAGGGGTTTTAAAATTACCTTTTTCTTCAAAAATAGTTTCTAAATCCTACTAGATACCCCTAAATAGCCAAAAATCGGCCAAAATCCGGGCAAGTTTTAAAAATCGGCCAATTCTGGGGTTTTAAAATTACCTTTTTCTTCAAAAATAGTTACTAAATCCTACCAGATAACCCTAAATAGCCTCTAGGGGGTAAATAGACTGTTTTTCTATCGAATTGGGTCCAATCTGGAAGACAAAATTTCCCTCCGAAAATCGCCAATAAAGCAAGTCTATAGCCTTGCTTTTTGCCAAAAATCGGCCAAAATCAGGGTTTTTAAAATTACCTTTTTCTTCAAAAATAGTTTCTAAATCCTACTAGATACCCCTAAATAGCTTCTAGGGGTAAATAGACTGTTTTTCTATCGAATTGGGCCCAATCTTGAAGAAAAATTTCCGTCCAAATATCGCCAAAAAGCAAGTCTATAGCCTTGCCAAATTGCCAAAAATTGGCCAAAATCAGGGGTTTTAAAATTGCCTTTTTCTTCAAAAATAGTTACTAAATCCTACCAGATAACCCCTAAATAGCCTCGAGGGGTAAATAGACTGTTTTCTATCGAATTGGGCCCAATCTGGAAGACAAAATTTCCCTCCGAAAATCGCCAAAACAGCAAGTCTATAGCCTTGCCAAATTGCCAAAAATCGGCCAAAATCGGGGTTTTAAGAATTGCCTTTTTCTTCAAAAATAGTTACTAAATCCTACCAGATACCCCTAAACAGCTTCAAGGGGTAAATAAAGTGTTTTTTATCAAAGTGGACCCTATTTGGGAGAAAAAATTTTCCTCCAAAAATCGCCAAAAAGCAAGTCTATAGCCTTGCTTTTTTGCCAAAAATCGGCCAAAATCGGGGTTTTTAAAAATTACCTTTTTTCTTCAAAATAGTTTCTATATCCTACTAGATACCCCCTAAATAGCCTCTAGGGGGTAAATAGAGTGTTCTTCTATCGAAATGGGCCCAATCTTGCAGAAAAAATTTCCGTCCAAATATCGCCAAAAAAGCAAGTCTATAGCCTAGCCGAAATGGCAAAAATCGGCCAAAATATGGGGTTTTAAAAATTACCTTCTTTTTTCAAAAATAGTTACTAAATCCTACCAGATAACCCCTAAATAGCCTCTAGGGGGTAAATACAGTGTTTTTCTATCGAACTTGGCCCAATCTGGAACAAAACATTTCCCTCCGAAAATTGCCAAAAAAGCAAGTCTATAGCCTTGCTTTTTTGCCAAAAATCGGCCAAAATCGGGGTTTTTAAAAATTACCTTTTTTCTTCAAAAATAGTTTCTAAATCCTACTAGATACCCCTAAATAGCTTCTAGGGGTAAAAGACTGTTTTCTATCGAATTGGGCCCAATCTTGAAGAAAAAATTTCCGTCCAAAATATCGCCAAAAAAGCAAGTCTATAGCCTTGCCGAAATGGCAAAAATCGGCCAAAATCTGGGGTTTTAAAAATTACCTTCTTTCTTCAAAAATAGTTACTAAATCCTACCAGATAACCCCTAAATAGCCTCCAGGGGGTAAATAGACTGTTTTTCTATCGAATTGGGTCCAATCTGGAAGACAAAATTTCCCTCCGAAAATCGCCAATAAAGCAAGTCTATAGCCTTGCTTTTTTGCCAAAAATCGGCCAAAATCGGGGTTTTTAAAAATTACCTTTTTTCTTCAAAAATAGTTTCTAAATCCTACTAGATACCCCCTAAATAGCTTCTAGGGGGTAAATGGACTGTTTTCTATCGAATTGGGCCCAATCTTGAAGAAAAAATTTCCGTCCAAATATCGCCAAAAAAGCAAGTCTATAGCCTTGCCAAATTGCCAAAAATTGGCCAAAATCGGGGGTTTTATAAATTGCCTTTTTTCTTCAAAAAAAGTTACTAAATCCCACCAGATATCCCCTAAATAGCCTCTACGGGGTATAAAGACTATTTTTCTATCGAATTGGGCCCAACCTCGAAGACGAAATTTCCGTCCGAAAATCGCCAAAAAAGCAAGTCTATAGCCTTGCCAAATTGCCAAAAATTGGCCAAAATCGGGGGTTTTAAAAAGTACCTTTTTCTTCAAAAATAGTTACTAAATCCTACCAGATACCCCCTAAACAGCTTCAAGGGGGTAATTAAAGTGTTTTTTCATCAAAGTGGACCCTATTTGGGAGAAAAAAATTTTCCTCCAAAAATCTCCAAAAAGCAAGTCTATAGCTTTGCTTTTTTGCCAAAAATCGGCCAAACTCGGGGTTTTTAAAAATTACCTTTTTTCTTCAAAAATAGTTTCTAAATCCTACTAGATACCCCCTAAATAGCTTCTAGGGGGTAAATGGACTGTTTTCTATCGAATTGGGCCCAATCTTCAAGAAAAAATTTCCGTCCAAATATCGCCAAAAAAGCAAGTCTATAGCCTTGCCCAATTGCCAAAAATCGGCCAAAATCGGGGGTTTTAGAAATTGCCCTTTTTCTGCAAACATAGTTACTAAATCCTACCAGATACCCCCTAAACAGCTTCAAGGGGGTAAATAAAGTGTTTTTTTATCAAAGTGGACCCTATTTGGGAGAAAAAAATTTTCCTCCAAAAATCGCCAAAAAGCAAGTCTATAGCCTTGCTTTTTTGCCAAAAATCGGCCAAAATCGGGGTTTTTAAAAATTACCTTTTTTCTTCAAAAATAGTTTCTAAATCCTACTAGATACCCCCTAAATAGCTTCTAGGGGGTAAATGGACTGTTTTCTATCGAATTGGGCCCAATCTTGAAGAAAAAATTTCCGTCCAAAATATCGCCAAAAAAGCAAGTCTATAGCCTTGCCGAAATGGCAAAAATCGGCTAAAATCAGGGGTTTTAAAAATTACCTTCTTTCTTCAAAAATAGTTACTAAATCCTACCAGATAACCCCTAAATAGCCTCTAGGGGGGTAAATACAGTGTTTTTCTATCGAACTTGGACCAATCTGGAACAAAACATTTCCCTCCGAAAATTGCCAAAAAAGCAAGTCTATAGCCTTGCTTTTTTTCTCAAAAATCGGCCAAAATCGGGGTTTTTAAGAATTACCTTTTTTCTTCAAAAATAGTTTCTAAATCCTACTAGATACCCCCTAAATAGCTTCTAGGGGGTAAAAAGACTGTTTTCTATCGAATTGGGCCCAATCTTGAAGAAAAAATTTCCGTCCAAAATATCGCCAAAAAAGCAAGTCTATAGCCTTGCCGAAATGGCAAAAATCGGCTAAAATCAGGGGTTTTAAAAATTACCTTCTTTCTTCAAAAATAGTTACTAAATCCTACCAGATAACCCCTAAATAGCCTCCAGGGGGTAAATAGACTGTTTTTCTATCGAATTGGGTCCAATCTGGAAGACAAAATTTCCCTCCGAAAATCGCCAATAAAGCAAGTCTATAGCCTTGCTTTTTTGCCAAAAATCGGCCAAAATCGGGGTTTTTAAAAATTACCTTTTTTCTTCAAAAATAGTTTCTAAATCCTACTAGATACCCCCTAAATAGCTTCTAGGGGGTAAATGGACTGTTTTCTATCGAATTGGGCCCAATCTTGAAGAAAAAATTTCCGTCCAAATATCGCCAAAAAAGCAAGTCTATAGCCTTGCCAAATTGCCAAAAATTGGCCAAAATCGGGGGTTTTATAAATTGCCTTTTTTCTTCAAAAAAAGTTACTAAATCCTACCAGATAACCCCTAAATAGCCTCGAGGGGGTAAATAGACTGTTTTTCTATCGAATTGGGCCCAATCTGGAAGACAAAATTTCCCTCCGAAAATCGCCAAAACAGCAAGTCTATAGCCTTGCCAAATTGCCAAAAATCGGCCAAAATCGGGGGTTTTAAGAATTGCCCTTTTTCTTCAAAAATAGTTACTAAATCCTACCAGATACCCCTAAACAGCTTCAAGGGGTAAATAAAGTGTTTTTATCAAAGTGGACCCTATTTGGGAGAAAAAATTTTCCTCCAAAAATCGCCAAAAGCAAGTCTATAGCCTTGCTTTTTTGCCAAAAATCGGCCAAAATCAGGGTTTTAAAATTACCTTTTTCTTCAAAATAGTTTCTAAATCCTACTAGATACCCCTAAATAGCCTCTAGGGGGTAAATAGAGTGTTCTTCTATCGAAATGGGCCCAATCTTGCAGAAAAAATTTCCGTCCAAATATCGCCAAAAAAGCAAGTCTATAGCCTAGCCGAAATGGCAAAAATCGGCCAAAATATGGGGTTTTAAAAATTACCTTCTTTTTTCAAAAATAGTTACTAAATCCTACCAGATAACCCCTAAATAGCCTCTAGGGGGTTTAGTAAAACAGATGTGTGTTGGTGTTTTACTAATAAACTGCTGTGTGAACTCCAGAGGAACTGCCTTTCGTCGATTGATGCTAGATTTAACGTGCAAGGAACACGGAGCCAGAGAAAGACCAGAGAAAGAGACGAGCGTTTCGTATTAGCGATCTACTGAACTATCTACCGAACTAAATATTTACAAAGAAACACAGGTATTTAAAGTTGATACACGGAAGTGGGCTGAGAAACTGAACGGTACAAATAAGGAAAATAGCTATGGTACGATGTAAAGGAAATGCAACGAGAATCGAGAAGTATGACAAATAAGGCAATGATTGAAGTAACGCGGGAATGACCTGATGAGATGATGTAATGTAGTCATGTGTAGGTGTAGCAAATGACGTTGGTGATGCCGAGATAATGAGATGCGTTGCTGAGTGATGCAAAACAACAGAATGAATGAATGGTTATAGAAATGGCCTAGAATAATAAGGAAGGGCCTAAACTAAAGAATGTCTAATTCACTACAAGAGCTCCCCCCCTAGAATGCAGACGATTGAGATGCATTCGAAAACGTAGGGTGAAACTTTGTATGAAATTAGGCATTCTTAAAGCAGTGTGATAGAATGAATGATGCAGTGATAGGTAGCTGATGAGTTGAGGTGCAAAGGCAAGCTACATGAGTTAAAATATTGCTAATATGATTGTTAGGTTGTAGATACTTGAGATACATACGGACATACGGCTACATGAAATAAGTAAAAAGTTGATTAAATGTTCGATTGAGTGAATATAAAAATTAGCTAAATGTTGAATAATGTTCAAATGTAAAGTTTGAAATACCGCTATGCTTGATTTGATTGTCTTTGTTGCTTGAGGTCTTGATAGCAGATCGAGTGAGCTGGACAGTAAGTCGCCAGAGTCTTGATGAATTGATGAAAATCTGCTGATGTTGCTAACAAGGTTTTATGAGTAGGAAAACCAAGAACCTGTGTGTTGATGAAGCCAAGGTTTTGTGAATTGGGTCACCAGGAACCAGAGAGTGCTGTTGAGCAAGGTTTTGTGAGTTGGATCACCAGAAACCAGAGATTGATGCTGACCAAGGTTTTATGAGTTGGATAACCAAGAACCAGAAATGCTGCGATGAGTTCAGATCAGCGAGTCGTCTGGTAACTCAGGAAAGCCAGTGATGCTTGTTGCATGTGAGCACTGCGGTGAGTCGAGTGCTGTTTGTTGAGATGAAATCGGCGAAAGACAAATACGTGTTCTTGAAGCTGTCACGTCGTGGTCACCAATTTAGTAAAACAGATGTGTGTTGGTGTTTTACTAATAAACTGCTGTGTGAACTCCAGAGGAACTGCCTTTCGTCGATTGATGCTAGATTTAACGTGCAAGGAACACGGAGCCAGAGAAAGACCAGAGAAAGAGACGAGCGTTTCGTATTAGCGATCTACTGAACTATCTACCGAACTAAATATTTACAAAGAAACACAGGTATTTAAAGTTGATACACGGAAGTGGGCTGAGAAACTGAACGGTACAAATAAGGAAAATAGCTATGGTACGATGTAAAGGAAATGCAACGAGAATCGAGAAGTATGACAAATAAGGCAATGATTGAAGTAACGCGGGAATGACCTGATGAGATGATGTAATGTAGTCATGTGTAGGTGTAGCAAATGACGTTGGTGATGCCGAGATAATGAGATGCGTTGCTGAGTGATGCAAAACAACAGAATGAATGAATGGTTATAGAAATGGCCTAGAATAATAAGGAAGGGCCTAAACTAAAGAATGTCTAATTCACTACAGGGGTAAATACAGTGTTTTTCTATCGAACTTGGCCCAATCTGGAACAAAACATTTCCCTCCGAAAATTGCCAAAAAAGCAAGTCTATAGCCTTGCTTTTTTTCTCAAAAATCGGCCAAAATCGGGGTTTTTAAAAATTACCTTTTTTCTTCAAAAATAGTTTCTAAATCCTACTAGATACCCCCTAAATAGCTTCTAGGGGGTAAAAAGACTGTTTTCTATCGAATTGGGCCCAATCTGGAAGACAAAATTTCCCTCCGAAAATCGCCAATAAAGCAAGTCTATAGCCTTGCTTTTTTGCCAAAAATCGGCCAAAATCGGGGTTTTTAAAAATTACCTTTTTTCTTCAAAAATAGTTTCTAAATCCTACTAGATACCCCCTAAATAGCTTCTAGGGGGTAAATGGACTGTTTTCTATCGAATTGGGCCCAATCTTGAAGAAAAAATTTCCGTCCAAATATCGCCAAAAAAGCAAGTCTATAGCCTTGCCAAATTGCCAAAAATTGGCCAAAATCGGGGGTTTTATAAATTGCCTTTTTTCTTCAAAAAAAGTTACTAAATCCCACCAGATATCCCCTAAATAGCCTCTACGGGGTATAAAGACTATTTTTCTATCGAATTGGGCCCAACCTCGAAGACGAAATTTCCGTCCGAAAATCGCCAAAAAAGCAAGTCTATAGCCTTGCCAAATTGCCAAAAATTGGCCAAACTCGGGGTTTTTAAAAATTACCTTTTTTCTTCAAAAATAGTTTCTAAATCCTACTAGATACCCCCTAAATAGCTTCTAGGGGGTAAATGGACTGTTTTCTATCGAATTGGGCCCAATCTTCAAGAAAAAATTTCCGTCCAAATATCGCCAAAAAAGCAAGTCTATAGCCTTGCCCAATTGCCAAAAATCGGCCAAAATCGGGGGTTTTAGAAATTGCCCTTTTTCTGCAAACATAGTTACTAAATCCTATCAGATACCCCCTAAACAGCTTCAAGGGGGTAAATAAAGTGTTTTTTTATCAAAGTGGACCCTATTTGGGAGAAAAAAATTTTCCTCCAAAAATCGCCAAAAAGCAAGTCTATAGCCTTGCTTTTTTGCCAAAAATCGGCCAAAATCGGGGTTTTTAAAAATTACCTTTTTTCTTCAAAAATAGTTTCTAAATCCTACTAGATACCCCCTAAATAGCTTCTAGGGGGTAAAAAGACTGTTTTCTATCGAATTGGGCCCAATCTTGAAGAAAAAATTTCCGTCCAAAATATCGCCAAAAAAGCAAGTCTATAGCCTTGCCGAAATGGCAAAAATCGGCCAAAATCTGGGGTTTTAAAAATTACCTTCTTTCTTCAAAAATAGTTACTAAATCCTACCAGATAACCCCTAAATAGCCTCCAGGGGGTAAATAGACTGTTTTTCTATCGAATTGGGTCCAATCTGGAAGACAAAATTTCCCTCCGAAAATCGCCAATAAAGCAAGTCTATAGCCTTGCTTTTTGCCAAAATCGGCCAAAATCGGGGTTTTAAAATTACCTTTTTCTTCAAAATAGTTTCTAAATCCTACTAGATACCCCTAAATAGCTTCTAGGGGTAAATGGACTGTTTTCTATCGAATTGGGCCCAATCTTGAAGAAAAATTTCCGTCCAAATATCGCCAAAAAGCAAGTCTATAGCCTTGCCAAATTGCCAAAAATTGGCCAAAATCGGGGGTTTTATAAATTGCCTTTTTTCTTCAAAAAAAGTTACTAAATCCCACCAGATATCCCCTAAATAGCCTCTACGGGGTATAAAGACTATTTTTCTATCGAATTGGGCCCAACCTCGAAGACGAAATTTCCGTCCGAAAATCGCCAAAAAAGCAAGTCTATAGCCTTGCCAAATTGCCAAAAATTGGCCAAAATCGGGGGTTTTAAAAAGTACCTTTTTTCTTCAAAAATAGTTACTAAATCCTACCAGATACCCCCTAAATAGCCTGTAGGGGATAAATAGAGTGTTTTTCTATCGAAATGGGCCCAATCTGGAAGAAAAAATTTCCCTCTGAAAAATGCCAAAAAAGCAAGTCTATAGCCTTGCCAAATTGCCAAAAATTGGTCCAAATCGGGGGTTTTAAAACTTGCCTTTTTTATTCAAAAATAGTTACTAAATCCTACCAGATAACCCCTAAATAGCCTCCAGGGGTAAATAGACAGTTTTTCTAACAAATTGGGCCCAATTTGGAAGACAAAACTTCCCTCCGAAAATCGCCAAAAAAGCAAGTCTATAGCCTTGCCAAATTGCGAAAAATCGGCCAAAATCGGGGTTTTAAGAATTGCTCTTTTTCTTAAAAAACAGTTACTAAATCCTACCAGATACCCCCTAAACAGCTTCAAGGGGGTAAATAAAGTGTTTTTTTATCAAAGTGGACCCTATTTGGGAGAAAAAAATTTTCCTCCAAAAATCGCCAAAAAGCAAGTCTATAGCCTTGCTTTTTGCCAAAATCGGCCAAAATCGGGGTTTTAAAATTACCTTTTTCTTCAAAATAGTTTCTAAATCCTACTAGATACCCCTAAATAGCCTCTAGGGGTAAATAGAGTGTTCTTCTATCGAAATGGGCCCAATCTTGCAGAAAAAATTTCCGTCCAAATATCGCCAAAAAAGCAAGTCTATAGCCTAGCCGAAATGGCAAAAGTCGGCCAAAATATGGGGTTTTAAAAATTACATTCTTTTTTCAAAAATAGTTACTAAATCCTACCAGATAACCCCTAAATAGCCTCTAGGGGGTAAATACAGTGTTTTTCTATCGAACTTGGCCCAATCTGAAACAAAACATTTCCCTCCGAAAATCGGCAAAAAAGCAAGTCTATAGCCTTGCCAAATTGCCAAAAATTGGCCAAAATCGGGGGTTTTAAATATTGCCCTTTTTCTTCAAAAATAGTTACTAAATCCTACTAGATGTCCCCAAAATAGCCTCTATGAGGTAAATACAGTGTTTTCTATCGAACTTGGCCCAATCTGGAACAAAAAATTTCCCTCCGAAAATTGCCAAAAAAGCAAGTCTATAGTCTTCCCAAACTGCCAAAAATTGGCCAAAATCTGGGGTTTTAAAAATTACCCTCTTTCTTCAAAAAAAGTTACTAAATCCTACCAGACACCCCCTAAACAGCTTCAAGGGGGTAATTAAAGTGTTGTTTTATCAAAGTGGACCCTATTTGGGAGAAAAAATTTTCCTCCAAAAATCGCCAAAAAGCAAGTCTATAGCCTTGCTTTTTTGCCAAAAGTCGGCCAAAATCGGGGTTTTTAAAAATTACCTTTTTTCTTCAAAAACAGTAACTAAATCCTACTAGATGCCCCCTAAATAGCCTCTAGGGGGTAAATAGAGTGTTCTTCTATCGAAATGGGCCCAATCTGGAAGAAAAAATTTCCCTCCGAAAATCGGCAAAAAAGCAAGTCTATAGCCTTGCCAAATTGCCAAAAATTGGCCAAAATCGGGGTTTTAAAAAGTGCCTTTTTTCTTCAAAAATAGTCACTAAATACTACCAGATATCCCCTAAATAGCCTCCAGGGTGTAAATAGACTGTTTTTCTATCGAATTGGGCCCAATCTGGAAGAAAAAATTTCCCTCCGAAAATCGGCAAAAAAGCAAGTCTATAGCCTTGCCAAATTGCCAAAAATTGGCCAAAATCGGTGGTTTTATAAATTTGCATTTTTTCTTCAAAATAGTTACTAAATCCCACCAGATATCCACTAAATAGCCTCTACGGGGTATATAGACTGTTTTTCTATCGAATTGGGCCCAATCTGGAAGACAAAATTTCCCTCCCAAAATCGCCAAAAAAGCAAGTCTATAGCCTTGCCAAATTGCCAAAAATTGGCCAAAATCGGGGTTTTAAAAAGTTTCTTTCTTCTTCAAAAATAGTCACTAAATACTACCAGATATCCCCTAAATAGCCTCCAGGGTGTAAATAGACTGTTTTTCTATCGAATTGGGCCCAATCTGGAAGAAAAAATTTCCCTCCGAAAATCGGCAAAAAAGCAAGTCTATAGCCTTGCCAAATTGCCAAAAATTGGCCAAAATCGGTGGTTTTATAAATTTGCATTTTTTCTTCAAAATAGTTACTAAATCCCACCAGATATCCCCTAAATAGCCTCTACGGGGTATATAGACTGTTTTTCTATCGAATTGGGCCCAATCTGGAAGACAAAATATCCCTCCGAAAATCGCCAAAAAAGCAAGTCTATAGCCTTGCCAAATTGCCAAAAATTTGCCAAAATCGGGGGTTTTAAAAAGTGCCTTTTTTCTTCAAACATAGTTACTAGATCCTACCAGATACCCCCTAAATAGCCTCTAGGGGGTAAATAGAGTGTTCTTCTATCGAAATGGGCCCAATCTGGAAGAAAAAATTTCCCTCCGAAAATCGGCAAAAAAGCAAGTCTATAGCCTTGCCAAATTGCCAAAAATTGGCCAAAATCGGGGGTTTTAAAAATTGCCCTTTTTCTTCAAAAATAGTTACTAAATCCTACTAGATGCCCCCAAAATAGCCTCCATGAGGTAAATACAGTGTTTTCTATCGAACTTGGCCCAATCTGGAACAAAAAATTTCCCTCCGAAAATTGCCAAAAAAGCAAGTCTATAGTCTTGCCAAATTGCCAAAAATTGGCCAAAATCGGCGGTTTTATAAATTTGCATTTTTTCTTCAAAATAGTTACTAAATCCCACCAGATATCCCCTAAATAGCCTCTACGGGGTATATAGACTGTTTTTCTATCGAATTGGGCCCAATCTGGAAGACAAAATTTCCCTCCGAAAATCGCCAAAAAAGCAAGTCTATAGCCTTGCCAAATTGGCAAAAATTTGCCAAAATCGGGGGTTTTAAAAAGTGCCTTTTTTCTTCAATCATAGTTACTAAATCCTACCAGATACCCCCTAAATAGCCTCTAGGGGGTAAATAGAGTGTTCTTCTATCGAAATGGGCCCAATCTGGAAGAAAAAATTTCCCTTCGAAAATCGCCAAAAAAGCAAGTCTATAGCCTTGCCAAATTGCAAAAAATTGGCCAAAATCGGGGGTTTTAAAAATTGCCTTTTTTCTTCAAAAATAGTTACTAAATCCTACCAGATACCCCCAAAATAGCCTCTACGGGGTAAATAGGCTGTTTTTCTATCGAACTTGGCCCAATCTGGAACAAGAAATTTCCCTCTGAAAATCGCCAAAAAAGCAAGTCTATAGCCTTGCCAAATTGCCTAAAATTGGCCAAAATTGGGGGTTTTAAGAATTGCCCTTTTTCTTCAAAAATAGTTACTAAATCCTACCAGATAACCCCTAAATAGCCTCCAGGGGTAAATAGACAGTTTTTCTAACAAATTGGGCCCAATTTGGAAGACAAAATTTCCCTCCGAAAATCGCCAAAAAAGCAAGTCTATAGCCTTGCCAAATTGCCAAAAATTGGCCAAAATCGGGGGTTTTATAAATTGCCTTTTTTCTTCAAAATAGTTACTAAATCCCACCAGATATCCCCTAAATAGCCTCTACGGGGTATATAGACTGTTTTTCTATCGAATTGGGCCCAATCTGGAAGAAAAAATTGCCCTCCTAAAATCGCCAAAAAAGCAAGTCTATAGCCTTGCAAAATTGCCAAAAATCGGCCAGAATCGGGGGGTTTAAAAATTGCCTTTTTTCTTCAAAAATAGTTACTAAATCCTACCAGATACCCCCTAAATAGCCTCTAGGGGGTAAATAGAGTGTTCTTCTATCGAAATGGGCCCAATCTTGAAGAAAAAATTTCCCTTCGAAAATCGCCAAAAAAGCAAGTCTATAGCCTTGCCAAATTGCCAAAAATTGGCCAAAATTGGGGGTTTTAAAAATTGCCTTTTTTCTTCAAAAATAGTTACTAAATCCTACCAGATACCCCCAAAATAGCCTCTACGGGGTAAATAGGCTGTTTTTCTATCGAACTTGGCCCAATCTGGAACAAGAAATTTCCCTCTGAAAATTGCCAAAAAAGCAAGTCTATAGCCTTGCCAAATTGCCTAAAGTTGGCCAAAATTGGGGGTTTTAAGAATTGCCCTTTTTCTTCAAAAATAGTTACTAAATCCTACCAGATAACCCCTAAATAGCCTCCAGGGGTAAATAGACAGTTTTTCTAACAAATTGGGCCCAATTTGGAAGACAAAATTTCCCTCCGAAAATCGCCAAAAAAGCAAGTCTATAGCCTTGCCAAATTGCCAAAAATTGGCCAAAATCGGGGGTTTTATAAATTGCCTTTTTTCTTCAAAATAGTTACTAAATCCCACCAGATATCCCCTAAATAGCCTCTACGGGGTATATAGACTGTTTTTCTATCGAATTGGGCCCAATCTGGAAGAAAAAATTTCCCTCCTAAAATCGCCAAAAAAGCAAGTCTATAGCCTTGCAAAATTGCCAAAAATCGGCCAAAATCGGGGGGTTTAAAAATTGCCTTTTTTCTTCAAAAATAGTTACTAAATCCTACCAGATACCCCCTAAATAGCCTCTAGGGGGTAAATAGAGTGTTTTTCTATCGAAATGGGCCCAATTTAGAAGAAAAAATTTCCCTCCGAAAATCGGCAAAAAAGCAAGTCTATAGCCTTGCCAAATTGCCAAAAATTGGCCAAAATCGGGGGTTTTAAAATTTGCCCTTTTTCTTCAAAAATAGTTACTAAATCCTACGAGATGCCCCCCAAGTAGCCTCTAGGGGGTAAATACAGTGTTTTTCTATCGAAATTGGCCCAATCTGGAACAAAGAGTTTCCCTCCGAAAATTGCCAAAAAAGCAAGTCTATAGCCTTGCCAAATTGCGAAAAATCGGCCAAAATCGGGGTTTTAAGAATTGCTCTTTTTCTTAAAAAACAGTTACTAAATCCTACCAGATACCCCCTAAACAGCTTCAAGGGGGTAAATAAAGTGTTTTTTTATCAAAGTGGACCCTATTTGGGAGAAAAAATTTTCCTCCAAAAATCGCCAAAAAGCAAGTCTATAGCCTTGCTTTTTTGCCAAAAATCGGCCAAAATCGGGGTTTTTAAAAATTACCTTTTTTTTCAAAAATCGTTACTAAATCCTACTAGATACCCCCTAAATAGCCTCTAGGGGGTAAATAGACTGTTTTTCTATCGAATTGGGCCCAATCTGGAAGACAAAATTTCACTCCGAAAATCGCCAAAAAAGCAAGTCTATAGCCTTGCCAAATTGCCAAAAATTGGCCAAAATCGGGGGTTTTAAAAATTGCCTTTTTTCTTCAAAAATAGTTACTAAATCCTACCAGATACCCCCTAAATAGCCTCTAGGGGGTAAATAGAGTGTTTTTCTATCGAAATGGGCCCAATTTGGAAGAAAAGATTTCCCTCCGAAAATCGGCAAAAAAGCAAGTCTATATAGCCTTGCCAAATTGCCAAAAATTGGCCAAAATCGGGGGTTTTAAAAATTGCCCTTTTTCTTCAAAAATAGTTACTGAATCCTACTAGATGCCCCCTAAATAGCCTCTAGGGGGTAAATACAGTGTTTTTCTATCGAAATTGGCCCAATCTGGAACAAAAAGTTTCCCTCCGAAAATTGCCAAAAAAGCAACTCTATAGCCTTGCCAAATTGCCAAAAATCGGCCAAAATCGGGGGTTTTATGAATTGCCCTTTTTCTTAAAAAATAGTTAGTAAATCCTACCAGATACCCCCTAAACAGCTTCAAGGGGGTAAATAAAGTGTTTTTTTATCAAAGTGGACCCTATTTGGGAGAAAAAATTTTCCTCCAAAAATCGCCAAAAAGCAAGTCTATAGCCTTGCTTTTTTGCCAAAAATCGGCCAAAATCGGGGTTTTAAAAGTTACCTTTTTTCTTCAAAAATAGTTACTAAATCCTACTAGATACCCCCTAAATAGCCTCTAGGGGGTAAATAGACTGTTTTTCTATCGAATTGGGCCCAATCTTGAAGAAAAAATTCCCGTCCAAATATCGCCAAAAAGGCAAGTCTATTGCCTTGCCAGATTGCCAAAAATCGGCCAAAATCGGGAGTTTTAAGAATTGCCTTTTTTCTTCAAAAATAGTTACCAAACCCTACCATATACCCCCTAATTAGCCTCTAGAGATTAAATAAAGTGCTTTTCCATCGATTTGGGTTCAATCTGGGAGAAAAAGTTTCCCTCCGAAAATCACCAAAAAAGCAAGGTCTATTGCCTTGCCAAATTGCAAAAAATCGGCCAAAATCGGGGGTTTTAGAAATCGCCCTCTTTCTTCAAAAATAGTTACTAAATCCTACCAGATACCCGCTAAACAGCTTCAAGGGGGTAAATAAAAAGTCTTTTTATCAAAGTGGACCCTATTTGGGAGAAAAAAATTTTCCTCCAAAAATCGCCAAAAAGCAAGTCTATAGCCTTGCTTATTTGCCAAAAGTCGGCCAAAATCGGGGTTTTTAAAAATTACCTTTTTTCTTCAAAAATAGTTTCTAAATCCTACTAGATACCCCCTAAATAGCTTCTAGGGGGTAAATGGACTGTTTTCTATCGAATTGGGCCCAATCTTGAAGAAAAATTTCCGTCCAAATATCGCCAAAAAGCAAGTCTATAGCCTTGCCAAATTGCCAAAATTGGCCAAAATCGGGGTTTTATAAATTGCCTTTTTCTTCAAAAAAGTTACTAAATCCCACCAGATATCCCCTAAATAGCCTCTACGGGGTATAAAGACTATTTTTCTATCGAATTGGGCCCAACCTCGAAGACGAAATTTCCGTCCGAAAATCGCCAAAAAAGCAAGTCTATAGCCTTGCCAAATTGCCAAAATTGGCCAAAATCGGGGGTTTTAAAAATTGCCCTTTTTCTTCAAAAATAGTTACTAAATCCTACCAGATACCCCCTAAATAGCCTGTAGGGGGTAAATAGAGTGTTTTTCTATCGAAATGGGCCCAATCTGGAAGAAAAATTTCCCTCTGAAAATGCCAAAAAGCAAGTCTATAGCCTTGC
>JACTAT010000202.1:382366-428913 GCA_014526335.1 Chrysaora quinquecirrha
ATCAAAGAAACATCCATCATTTATTACCCCTCCCCCGTCCTCTCCTCCACTTCAAAGGAACTTTCCTACAACCCTGCCATCTGCAGACTTAACTAACACAGTTAAATCTCACAGTAACTGAGATCTAAGCCATTTGCCTTTGTAAAAAGCTGTGCATTTTCCACTCAGATTGACCTACCCACTGATGATTACGCCTTATTTTTCACGTTTTTTATGTTATGTAACCATTTTTATATCGCTAGATTTCTATGCTTACAATAACAATATTAGGTCTTCTACTTCCAAATATCTGCGCAAGACACCTTCCATAACGGACAAATATTTTCATCCAAAAACTCATTTCTTTTTAATAACAGTAATCCATACAGCCGACGCCTCTGTACAATGGAAAATAGCATTGGCCCCACTGGTTTCCGTTTAATGGAGATCCCACTGTGGCTATGATTTCGTAGATATTCTCTTTTCAGATTTCTATGTTGTCTTTGCCCGCACTATCACTTTCTCTCAAATTCTCTTCCCTCATTTTTCTGCTATAGGTACATATTTTCAGCTTCCACCCAAAAGTCGTATGGAAGAAACTACAATACAATAATCTGAGTCAATCATAGCGGGAAGGACACATGGCCATCTAGTCCCCTGTTTACCTGTATGACCTGGAGAGTAGTTCGGTGATTTCACTCGGAGGAAACTTTGTTTGCACTCTGGTTATGCAGTCCTGGTTCGATTCCCATGTAGTGTGGGATGCCCCTTGTCAAAGTCTATTTTCATGTTTTCACGTTCATGCTTTGATGTTTTGGGTTTTAAAATCATATTCATTTGGTTGCTGTATAAAAGATGTTACTTTGAGCCTTTTACCCACCCTTATGCCTGGGTTCTCTGTCACGGTTGCGGATATTGAAACTTCAATGTCTCCGAGTTGCTTTCATATTTATATAAACAACTTTTTACAAAAAATAATAAGCTTCTATTTGGCAGTTCTCTGGCATTGATACTAGCTTCGATATCATAGAGATTGTTTATTAAGTTTCTTTGTTTGCTGCAACAACGTTTTCCAGCTGTTTCTAAGCTCTTAGATGAAGTCCTTCAGTTGCTTTCCTTACCTAAATATCGCATAAGCTTGCTTCGATGTCTTAGAAGTTTTTGACATTCAGCTTGTCAGTCACATTAATCATCGAATTCTAGGCGAAAAACGAAGCCACCGCCGAAAGTTATTCCATTGTCGTCGAAAAGACGACTCAGTAAATTCAGCGAAATGTCTTTACCGGACATTAACAGTGATGCAACAAGCAGCCAGTTGCCTAGTGTGAAATTACCGGACACTGCAAGCATTCGCCATGGGGATACTAGCACTAAATGGTATAAGAACTCGACGCCAGAATCACCCAAATCGCCAGAGTATGAGACATGGGTTTCCATGGAACCTGAAGGCGAGGTTGTCGAAAAACGACGATTAAAACCGCTGCCCAAATCAAATAGCGACAGTGCTTTGAATCGAAATTGTCAAGACAGCGAACGATTATCCAAGATAGATGCTATTGTCAATAAAACGAAAAACATATTCAACACCGATAAATTGAAACGCTCTTTCGATTTGTTTACGAGTGAAAGTTCGCCGCCAAACGAACAAAGTCGGCCTAGCTGGGGTCCTGATAGCGAGGATGACAATAGTACAGCCAGACAGCCTCGTTTCCGTGGTTTTACTACCTCTGCATTCAAAAGTCCACTGAAGGGACTTCAAGAGAAAATTAAAGACAAAATTAATGAACGATCTTCATCGTGTGATGGAGAAACAGTGCAAGATGGCGAAAATGACCGAACGAGCTCCTTGTCAACAAGACTGCGAATTTTCAACGAGATTCGAAATCGCTTCTCGGTTTCACCGAAACCTTCTCGGAGAATATCGGTTCCTCTTACGGAAGCCGAAATCGAAAGACGAAAGGGTTGTAAAACAGAGATTATTGATGTATAGAAAGTTAATGCATAATAGCTACATAGACATTACATTAAGGACTAAATAAACTGCACGCATCAAATGCTATATCGTAATATATTAACCAGTTATGTAGATTATGTAAATTAGAAGATACAGTAGACTTAACCTTACTTACAAGTTTATCTCTTTTATATTAATTTAACTTGATATGAGATAAGATGATGTGAAACATGGACGATTTCAAGGCTAATGCGCTTTCATAATTAGGTCCTGTCCAACGATCAAACATTGTGAAACGTGAATTTTGCTCATCAAGCAATGTTTGAACGCTTGGTCACGCCTCAAAACTGTGCTTGACAAGCAAAAATAAGCAATATTTGCCTCGCAATGTTTCGGAAAAAGTTCAAAAACATGTTTTCCTACATACACGCAAGCAAAAAAAGCAATGTTTCTGCGACATGGCCAAAAGGTGAAACATTATGTTAGATTGGAAAATTTCACACGTTCGATCGTTTGGCCAGAGCCTTACCCGTTTTTGTTCAAAAATCTTTCGTTCGCATTTCTTTATTTTACTCAGGAAATCGCTACTTTTGTTTTCGTTAAAGTATAATGGTATATTTTTATGCCTTGCGTATTGCATCGGCTAGGTAAAAGTTTTAATCTAAAATTTAGTTTGCAAAAGACATTTTTTATTTACAATCAAAATTTGTATCTTTGTTCTTAATTGTTTTTTAACTTTAGTTTGAAAAAGTTAATGTATAATCTAAGCACATTCGAGGGCCGTTCAGGGGGTATTGGCGGACTTGAGATTAGGAACAGGGCGAATGTGACTTGAGACCTATATAGATTTAGAGGGGTACCGTATTTCCTATTTTTCTCAACCATTTTTAGATGCGGCGCTTATTGGAGGGCGGCGCCTATTAGAGGGCGGCGCTTATTTCGTAAGTCGCTTGTTAGATGTACTTCCATTTCAAGAAAAAAAGAAAATTGAGTACCTGTGAACTCATACTGTCTTTTCAACATCCACTTTCTACCATTGCTTCTAATAAACGTCGCATTAAGGTGCGGCGCTTATTAGAGGGCGGCGCTTATTTCGTAAGTCGCTTGTTAGATGTACTTCCATTTCAAGAAAAAAAGAAAATTGAGTACCTGTGAACTCATACTGTCTTTTCAACATCCACTTTCTACCATTGCTTCTAATAAACGCCGCATTAAGGTGCGGCGCTTATTAGAGGGCGGCGCTTATTTCGTAAGTCGCTTGTTAGATGTACTTCCATTTCAAGAAAAAAAGAAAATTGAGTACCTGTGAACTCATACTGTCTTTTCAACATCCACTTTCTACCGTTGCTTCTAATAAACGCCGCATTAAGGTGCGGCGCTTATTAGAGGGCGGCGCTTATTTCGTAAGTCGCTTGTTAGATATACTTCCATTTCAAGAAAGAAGAGTACCTGTGAACTCGTACTGTCTTTTCAAAATCCACTTTCCATCATTGTTTCTAATAAGCGCCGCATTTAGGCGTTTATTTTGCTCAATCAATCTCAGGTGCGGCGCTTATCAGAGGGCGCGCTCAACAGAGGGTGGCGCTAATTAGAAAATGCGGTAACGTTTTTGATGATGAACAGCGGAGCCTGTTTTTTCTCAGCGACCGGGGAATACTAGGATGGCAGCGTTTTAGGGAATAGGGGAACAAACAGACTTATAAAGAATAGTGGACACATACACCCCTTAACGGCCCTTACGTTTTACTCATAATGTCTCATTTTAACAACTTGAATTTTAGAGTGTTAATATTTTTAAGTATTTTTATCTTAAAGATATTCTTAAGTTTTCGTATTGTATGTTTCTCCAGCAACGGACGGTAAAATTATTTTAACTTTTACTCTCATATCTAGAAAAATATTTTGATTTAAAAGAAATAGTTTGATGAAACAAGAGAGTCGTGTTTTAGTTCTTGCAGCCTTCGTTAGGATCTTATTATCGTTGGTCTCTCTTTAGTTTGATAAATTTTTAGTTTCAAGATCATTCGTGGATATGTTACCATGTGGTGAGCCCATTGTAACACCATCATTTTGATCATAGAATGGTTTTGAAATTGAGAAAAAAACTTATTTTTGTTGCTCTCTATAATTGGATAAATTTTTAGTTCCAAGATCATTCGTGGATATGTTACCGACGGGTGAGCCCATTGCCACACCATTATTTTGATCATTGAATGGTTTTGAAATTGAGAACAGAACGGTTGATATTTTCTTATTTTTGTTGCTCTCTATAGTTTGATGAATTTCTAGTCCCAAGATCATTCGTGTGGACATGTTAGTAAGAGAAGGGCCAAGGGGTGAGCCCATTGTAACACCATCATTTTGATCATTGAATTTCACGCAACACCATCATTATAATCATGGTTTTGGAATCAGGACAGAACTGTTGAAAGAGCAATCATTATGTTTGATTTGAGATATAGCTGGAGTGGCATATTAGGATAAAGTTCGACAGTTGTATCTTTGGTTATAATTGTGAACAACAACTAGGATAATCATTAAAATTATGTTAGGTTATTTTATCGATTCAGCAAGTCCCTATCCAAAATTTTGTCAAGTGCCGGTGAGAAACGCGAGTATGAAGGCTTGAAATATGCAAGACATTCTTCTTAATATGTAAATATTCAAAATGAATTGACAAAAAAAAAACAACTCAAATCTTTCATCTTAGCTAATCGATTGAGAAAGACTCTCTTTTAAAGCTTTTCACAGCCTTCCACCTGCCCAGAATTGTTATATGAATATGTAGTTTGACGTCATAACAGCGCAAACACTGGTCCGTCCCAAGATAATCTCTTAAACTGAGAGTTTTTTAACGTTAAAATGAATTCTTAAAAATGAGTTTATGAGATTTGTTCTGCTCCACGTTATATATTTTGTGCCTTGCTCTTTTACTTCCAAACCTTTGTAGCCAGTGGCGTAGCGGAGGTCTGAAGGGCCCTTAGTGACGTAGTGTGACTGGGGCCTCTTGTTACCATGTCCAATTAGGAACTATGAAGCTGAAAAAGGAAATAGGCACTAGATAATAGGGACTAGGAAACTGCAAGTATATCGAAAGTTTTTTCGGTGACTGCAACAACCACTTTACACAAAGGATTTAACTTCAAGTAGTGATAAGCTAACCCTGCTCTAAAGCACCAACTTTCCAATATCAATGACTTATTCACTTATAATCAGTGTATCATATAAGAAAACACGCGTATTTCATCAAGAAAGAGAATTTCATAAAGACATAATTTTAAGGTTGGGGGCCCCTTGGAGCCCCCTATCAGTGGGGGCCTTTAGTTGTATGCACTAAAGGTAACAACCGTCGGCTACGCCACTGTTTGTAGCCCCAAAACCCTTTTTGTTTGCTGATGAGCTCAGGAAAGGGCAAGGCGTGATGACTGAAGCACTTCCTAAAAAGGAATTCTCGCAGTGACTTTTTCTGAGAAATCGTTGATGGATCATTTATCCCTTTTCACAAAAGTTCTTAGGCCTAATGTTGACGTCTTGTCGGAGTCACATGGTGTCAGAGATAAAAGGCTGTTTTAGAAACAGGACGCCACAAGTGAAGAAGACGTCGGGAGCAGATGAAGAATCTGGGCACTAATTATTTTCCCGCGTCTTCTATTCCGCGTTCTGGCGACAAGGTCATTTTGGCTGTCTTCACGTCAAAATTTTGCGTTGTTCTGGAAGCTAAAACAGTTTCTTTTGCAACCAAACCAGTAAAATAAAAGATAAGCTAAAAGTTAGGCCAAAAGAATTTTTTCTTTATCTAGCCTTAAACTTAGGCTCTAGCATTGTATGCCGGTATGTAGGCGTCGCCTAGACTCACTACATAAGTCCCACCACTTCGCTCGATGTTGTTGTTGTTGGTTGCTACAATCGCTCTGTTGGAGTGACAAAAATCAAAATAAGGGGAGCGTAAACAAGAGACTCGTGTCGTGAGTCTGGGCGTCGCCACCCTTCCATGCTAAATTAAAATTCTAATCAAAACTCTACAGAACTTTTTTGACAAAGACTGTGTGCTCATTGCCGGTTGCGTCCTACTGCTAAAACAGTCTATGACCTCTGGAACGGCAGTAGCACGAAGTCTGAGTAAATTAGTGATTTTTACTCTAGCTTAAATCTTGGCACGAGTCATTTTTCCATGTTGCACGATATTCGCTCGACACTAGCGCGGCATAGATTCAAACCTCGAGCGAGCGAATGCTGCTCTAGATTTATTACTCTAGAAATTTTCAAGTGGTCCCCTGGCCCCTCGTCTTGCTTGCAAGCCCGATGGATAGAAATTGCATCTGAGACTAAGGTAGACGATAGTACAGAGAAAATAAATATAGACAGGGAAAAACCATAACAATCTAATTACAGGGGTTGTCAAAGTTCTGAAAACGGTTTTGTGATCCTTACCCACTGGAGAATCCGAATCCACCAGATACCAATCAAGATTTGCTTCCGGTCACGTGACCATCGGATCGTCTAATTAACGGTCAGAAGAAAATGAAAATTGAGGTAGAGGCAATCTGAACCCGCCATTCGAAAGATAACCAAGAAAGATGAAATATATTCTAAAACATCAATGCTCTAGCGTTTTTTGTCTTCGAGATACGGACTAGCAAAGTTCTACTGATGACGTCATCAGTGAAACATATCTCTGCTTTGCACGTCGAGATATCTTTGAAACTTCGTTGGTATGGTACGTTTTTAACTTCAAAACGTTTGTGTAAGTTGTTAAATAGTGACAATATACAGCTATTATCCATTCACTTGATTCAATACCCAAGATAAATGCGTATGATCCTCAAAATAAGCGGACATTTAATGGTTCACTGATGACGTCATATTTCTATCAATACATAACACGCTGTTTAAACCTAACGAAATCGCCTGAAACAGCCTGCCTTGCTTCTATTTTATTGGCTTCTATAAACGAAGTAAGATTAAGAGGGACACCTGGGGCCATTCGTATCGTATTTCGTTGTCAAAGGTGAAATTCTTGGATTTACGAAAGACGAACAACTGGGAAAGCAGTAGCCAAGAATTTTTTCGTTAATCAAGAATTGGTTTATGTGAAGTGGCTCGAAGACTGTCAGATGCTGTCCTAGTTCTAACCATAAGGTGCCGAATAGGGAACAGCGGAAGTTATTTTCTGACCCCGTGGGCATCTTATAGAAAACCTAAGCTCATGGCTTCGCGGGGTAGTATGGTGGCAAATTTGAAACCAGGGCGCTCCCTGGTTCATTCATTTCATTTCATTTTCAATTTTTTAGGCATGGTAGCCACGTCAGTTAGAAGAAACTGGTTTACAGGGGGCCATGCATTTAAATACAATACTTTTTAGGATAGAAAATACATTACTAAAATATACAAATATAATATACCAATTTAATCGAAAAGTAATAATGAAAAAAGCAAAATTAAACGATGAATGATAAGGGAGACCAACTTACACCCTGCACGATTTCTCCAGCCCTTTTTTGAATTTTTGGAGCGTAGGTGCTCCTTTTAATTCATTATCTAGTCCATTCCAAAGACTTGCCCCTCTGAATGAAAAGCTACTCTGACCAGCCGATGTCCTAAACAATGGAGTTCTAAGGTTTACGTTGGAATTCCGCAGTGTGCAGGAGGTGGTCTCACTTACTCTAGTAAACATGTTGCTCATATAGGACGGTGCCTCCGCGTTTAAGGATTTAAAAACCATTTTGAGTGTCTCAAACTCAATTAACTCCCTAACGGTGGGCCATCCCAAGGCACGAATGAGTGGTGTTGCTGATTGATCATATCGACTACCTGTGACAGTTCTGGTAGCACGATTCTGTTGAAACTTAAGGAATTGATGGAAGGGCATTATCAGGAATGGAGCCTGCGGCTTGATTCGACTCAACGCGGCTCAACGTGGGAAAACTCACTGGTAAAGATTAACAGGTTGAGAGCTCTTTCTTGATTCTATGGGTGGTGATGCATGGCCGTTCTTAGTTTGTGGAGTGATTTGTCCGCTTAATTCCGTTAACGAACGAGACGTTAACCTGCTAAATAGTCACATGAATCTCGCTTCGTGCCTGACTTCTTAAAGGGACTGTTGATGTTAACCATCGTGACAAAGGCAATCACAGGTCTGTGATGCCCTTAGATCTTCTGGGCGGCGCACGCGCTGCACATAACATTGCAAGTATTGATCTTGAACAAGGAATTCCTGTCAGTTGCATCGCGTTGACTACGTTTTGGAAATGCTAGCAAATTACGTAGTAATGGATGAATTTGCAATCAGTCGTTGCCGGCCAAAGCTGTACCAATCCATAAGTCTTGAAAAACAAGTCAATCAGTAATAGCGACGGGCTGTGTGTACAAAGGGCAGAGACGTAATCAACGCGATCTCGCTTACCACCCATAGAATCAAGAAAGAGCTCTCAACCTGTTAATCTTTACCAGTGAATTTTCCCACGTTGAGCCGCGTTGAGTCGGAATCAAGCTGCAGGCTCCATTCCTGATGGTGCCCTTCCATCAATTCCTTAAGTTTTAACCAGGGAGCGCCCTGGTTTCAAATTTGCCACCATACTACCCCGCGAAGCCATGAGCTTAGGTTTTCTATAAGATGCCCACGGGGTCAGAAAATAACTTCCGCTGTTCCCTATTTGGCACCTTATGGTTAGAACTAGGACAGTATCTGACAGTCTTCAAGCCACTTCACATAAACCAATTCTTGATTAACGAAAAAATTCTTGGCTACTGCTTTCCCAGTTGTTCGTCTTTCGTAAATCCAAGAATTTCACCTTTGACAACGAAATACGATACGAATGGCCCCAGGTGTCCCTCTTAATCTTACTTCGCTTCTAGAAGCCAATAAAATAAAAGCAAGGCAGGCTGTTTCAGGCGATTTCGTTAGGTTTAAACAGCGTGTTATGTATTGATAGAAATATGACGTCATCAGTGAACCATTAAATGTCCGCTTATTTTGAGGATCATACGCATTTATCTTGGGTATTGAATCAAGTGAATGGATAATAGCTGTATATTGTCACTATTTAACAACTTACACAAACGTTTTGAAGTTAAAAATGTACCATACCAACGAAGTTTCAAAGATATCTCGACGTGCAAAGCAGAGATATGTTTCACTGATGACGTCATCAGTAGAACTTTGATAGTCCGTATCCAGGGGCGCCGGAAGCACGGGGGCAGCAGGGGCAGCTGCCCCCCTGCCCTCGGAAAAATTGCCAAATTCTTTTATTTTCCTATTGTTTTGCCCTAAAATTGTTGCTTCTGCCCCCGCCGCCCTGCATTGCTTCCGGCGCCCTTGGAATTGGAAGCTTCCATCCATAAGGGGTGGGGCTCAAATCATAAAAATGTTTGTTTCTACTGTAAGTTTGCGAAAATTCTCTCTGAACACGATAGGAGATAATCTGTTTCAAGCATTTGCTCCAAGGAAAGGCCTAGCTACCTACCCCACAACTTCTATCGACGGATGGCAGCGGCTTCTTAGCCTTCTCCTAGCGCCGCCATTACTGATTTACTCTTCGTCTCTAACATCATGAAAACCAAAAAACCTTAAAGCTGTACTTTTCATTCGATCCCGAAATCTTCTAAAGTTAATGAAACTAAAATAGTTTTTTGTAAGGCTAAATCAGATTTTGAAATTATTGGCTAAATTCTTCAACTTTCGCAGGATTTTCCAGATTTAGAATAGACACAGAGAGAGAGGTCACTTAATTAATTCAATTTAGTTTCATTGATTTCCGATAAGCATATTACATAGATTCATACAAGAAATCGCTAATCATATACTAGCCAGCACCAAATAAAACAACTAATTAAAGTTTCCTCAAATGCCTTATAGAGGTTTATCCTCTATTTTGTACGTCCCGAAAATTTTCAAGATTCTTAATTTTGTAAGCAAAATTCTCGACTTCGCGATGAATTATTTAGGACGTATTCTTATGGACTTATTTCTGCGTTTTTGTTGTTGTTGTTGTTGCTGTTGTTGTTGTTACTTTATTTTTAGTAGGCTGTTATTTCTAGCTTTATCAGCTAATCTAGGCCTACTATGCAGGCATGGGACCCCTAGTTTAACTTCCTTTCCGAAGGACTGTGAGTTGTTTAGTCATCCATCTGGAAAGTCACCCATCCAGATGTTGATCTCACACGACCAAGCTGACTTCAGCTGTCTTACGAGAACTGACTGAGAAACTTGGCCACTCAATCACGTGTACTGTGTGTTTTGCAGACAACCGCTTACACACTCTGAGCATTCTTTGAACAAACAGCAGACATTGAAAGGTCCAAGACCTCTTATCTCTGTGGCTAGGAAGTTTCACCGACTTTTCCTAGATTCACTACATAAGACCCACTTCTTCGCTCGATGCTGTTGTTGTTGTTGTTGTTGTTGTTTCACAATTGCTCAGTGTGTGTTGTTGTAGTCTGTATGGAGTGACAAATCAAAAATAGGGGATCGCCAACCAAAGACTCGTGTACTGAGTCTAGACTTTACCCAGGCATGTGCCAAAATAAATGTGGCGTCTCAAAGATACCGTAACCGTAAGATCCTAGGCACAGTAATGTTTTTAGTTGTAGTGTGGAACGAGGGGTGTCTTACTTCATAAATCTAGAAACGATAAATCTCCATAAATCCTACAAATCTTTTGAATCTTAAAAATCCTCTAAAAACCTCGTGTTTTAGCTACTGCGCACGTGCATACGTCTGGATTTGCTCGTGCAGGACTATGCTAAAAAGCACGTGTTCTTCTGTACGACGTGAGAGCCAAACTTTTTTCTAGACCAAATCCAACAATTTTTAGATTCATTATGAAGGCAATTCGGAAGAAATCCTTATTAATCTCTACAAATCTCACTAAAAAGGTAGAGATTTAGAAATCCATGGATCTCCTTCGCCATTTTTAGAAATGATACACCCTGCCGATATGGTATACTTATTTCTTCGTTTTTGGAAGATACATAGAGTACCCCTTGATCTTCTATGAAATAACAAGATAAGTTTTTAATTTCCGTCGATTCAGTCCAGATTAAACTTTGAAATACAATCAGAATTTAGTTCTATACACTTTTTTTTCAATAAGGAACTTGACTTTGGTCCAGCCCTCAAGAGTTGCTTAACATATCTAGGATTTCAGCCGTCACAGAATGCCTGGTACCCCCTACAACCATTTTTTCTTGGCTCTTTTCTGGCTTTTCAATGTAACTGACAAGTTTGCAAGGATGTACAGAATAAAGAAAGCTATTTCACCAGAAATTTTAGTACAATCTCAGCCCTGGTTGCTTATTGAACAGTTGCTTTTTAAAAAAAAGAGTGTAAGTGTTAAAAAGACTTGCCCCAAGTCTATTTCTCAATGTCCTTCTCCTATGTTTTCACGGAATGGTGGACCTTTACGATCTTTTTAACCTACCTGTTACATAACAGGATGGTTAGAAAGATCGTAAGAGGCGAGAGGCAATTCACTCCGGGAATCTCGTACACCCTTGCTGGGATCTCTATTGTTTTAATAGAAATCCCTTGGAAATCCTTTTGTTTCAACGGGAAGCCCGTACGCCTTTTCGAGGAGGGAAATGCCTCTCGGTGAGAGGGCCGAGGATTATTCTGGAGTAGCGCATTAATTACATCTATGTTACATTCGTATCTACAGGGTATCTACTTACATTAAATTGTTAAAAGAATTCCCAACCCATACCGAATAAAAATTTCAAACTGATGTTCTTTAAAGATGCAGAAATTATTTACGAAACCTATGTTTTCGATATGTCCTTTTCCGTTTGATTCTTTGTCCTTATGTTTGTTTCTCACGGAGTTTGTGTAATCATTTCGCAGGAACTCGTCTTATCTCCTCAAAAATCGGCTTTGAAGCCTAATTAACATAAATATTTGATTATATCAGTTGGATTCATTAGAGTCTTTGAGATTCAAGCACCGACCTTCCTTTTCCCTTCCTAACGAGTTCTTTTCATTTGGACTTCGAGATAGCTACGAATCCGCGTAATCTATATCTCCTTCCGTCAAGCCACACAGTCATCTTTATAAACAAGATTTTTTGAGATTCAAGCACCGACCTTCCTTTTCCCTTCCAAACGAGTTCTTTTCATTTAGACTTCGAGATAGCTACGAATCCGCGTAATCTATATCTCCTTCCGTCAAGCCACACAGTCATCTTTATAAACAGGATTCTTTGAGATTCAAGCTCCGCCCTTCCTTTTCCTTTGCAAGCAATTTCTTTGCCTTCTATATCAAGCCGAATAAGAAGTTTGAAGCTGCGTCTTTTGCTATCCGTTGCCCCTTCCGTCATGCCATATCGCAATCTTTATAAACAGGATTCTTTGAGATTCATGCATCAACCTTCCTTTTCCTTTCCAAGCGATTTCTTTGCCCTCTGTCTCAAGTTAGCTGGACTTCTAATTAGAAGTATGAAGCTGCGTCTTTTGCTATCCGTGGCCCCTTCCGTCATGCCATATCGCAATCTTTATAAACAGGATTCTTTGAGATTCATGCATCAACCTTCCTTTTCCTTTCCAAGCGATTTCTTTGCCCTCTGTCTCCTTTTCCTTTCCAAGCGATTTCTTTGCCCTCTGTCTCAAGTTAGCTGGACTTCTAATTAGAGGTATGAAGCTGCGTCTTTTCGTGCCTGTGGCCCCTTCCGTCATGCCACATAGCAATATTCATAAGCAGGATTCTTTGAGATTCAAGCATCGACCTTCCTTTTCCTTTCCAAGCGATTTCTGTGCCTTCTGTCTCAAGTTAGCTGGACTTCGAATTAGAGGTATGAAGCTGCGTCTTTTCCTGCCTGTGGCCCCTTCCGTCATGCCACATCGCAATCTTTATAAACAGGATTCTTTGAGATTCATGCATCAACCTTCCTTTTCCTTTCCAAGCGATTTCTTTGCCCTCTGTCTCAAGTTAGCTGGACTTCTAATTAGAGGTATGAAGCTGCGTCTTTTCCTGCCTGTGGCCCCTTCCGTCATGCCACATAGCAATATTCATAAGCAGGATTCTTTGAGATTCAAGCATCGACCTTCCTTTTCCTTTCCAAGCGATTTCTTTGCCTTCTGTCTCAAGTTAGCTGGACTTCGAATTAGAGGTATGAAGCTGCGTCGTTTGCTATCCGTGGCCCCTTCCGTCATGCCATATAGCAATCTTTTTCTGGCAAGCAAAGCACGAAAAGCCGATCTATATTCTCTGTTGAAACATGCATATATGACAGGATTCAATGCTGAATTTGTATAGTGGAACCATTTTGAAACTGTGACTAGTTCACCAGGTACTTTCCATGTTGGAAATATTCCGTATAATAAATTCAGCACGAAGAATGGGCACCAGCAAATGAAAAATGCAAGGATGACGACAGCAATGGTTTTTGCTGCTTTGAATTCTCTTTTTCTTGAATTGTTGACTTGAATCGCCCTGGCATGCTTGCGGGCAGATTTGAAAATCTTATAATAAGAAAAACCCATAATTATCAAGGGCAGTGTAAACCCAAGTATAAATATGAGAATTTCGTAATTAGGCCGGGCCCAATCGAAGGCTACAGCTTTTATTAGTGCCAAACCAGCAGCATACATCCATATTATGCAAATTATTATTTTGCCTCTCTTTGACGTCATCAAGCGACGGTATCTGTATGGGAGAACTACGTATATGTAGCGATCAACACTGACAAACGTCAGATTCATCACTGAGGCCACGCCAGACATGATATCGAGGCAAATCCAAAAGCGGTAGATCTGTGAAAAATGAAAAATGATGACATCAATGACGCTTGCAGTTCTTTCTCTAGTTGTATTTTCATATCCAATCTAAGGCGCACGCAACAATAAGTTGCATTTGTATATACTATATTGGGAAAGGGGTAACTGGCGGGAGCAATTTAGTTTATGACTCAAAATTTGCCCATGATACTTTTTTTTTTATATAATTCGACACAATATCCTAGGATACATGGTCTACATTAACAACAGAACAATACAAAAAATAAAATACCGCTTCCCAGACGAAGGAAGTCATTTTCCGCATGTGCAATGGAACTGGAAGTGCTAAGGTGGGAGCGTTTTAAACTCAGTACATATTAGTCGCACGCTTCGCAAACAGCAACGGTAGCCTTAAGTAACTGCAACAACTATTTACATAGAAAATTGAATTGGATGGCCTAATGCTCAGAGTGTTTCTGAGTGACCTATATATATCAGCATATTGGCCTAAGGAGCGAAAACTAAGCCTCATGGAATGAGTCTACGAGCTTCTTTCCGGTGTGCGACTACCTCGTCAATGTTTCCGACACAGGTGGAAATTGTGATCCCGATTGTGATACGGCACGGATCGAACCAAGAATTTTTGCATCATTTTCACTATACAAGTTTTATTCAAGCCGTGCAACATTTTGGTACACGTAGCTACCAAACTTTATCCGTGCCGTGCCGTTTAATACTTATACGACAACAGTGCATCTTCGGAAACAGTTCCAGAAAATTTCCCAAGGTGAGGTGGAAGCAATTTCCCAACCTGTTGTGTAGGAGTTCGGTCAGAATCATACAAAAAATTTAGAGAGCATCAGTGCGAAAAACCCGCCCTTGTGGGCGGCACATACCCGTACCAAATTTGAATTAAATACCCCCCGGGAGTTGAAAAACCCAAAATACTTGACCCGAAAACCCGCACGATTTTTTGGAAAAACCCGAAAACCCAAGGGTAATCGGTCAAACCCGCAACCAGTGAAATCCCAAAGCTCCTCTCAGTAGTGCCTATGATTATACAAGCGTTAACGATTATATCCTGAATCTCTAAAACAATCTAAAATAAAATGAGAGAAAAAATAGCAGAAACAACTCTCCTTACCACATTTCCAAACTCATGTTCAGCGAGGCCAGCATGAATATAACCAATCCAAATAGGAATACAAAACACTGCCACGAGGATATCTGCAACTGCCAGTGAGAATATGAAATAGTTTGTCACCGTTCGTAGGGGTCGATATTGAAAGAAGATTCCAAGTACGAGGGAATTCCCAAATAATATCAGCAAGATCAAAATAATCAGCACAGTCATCATCAAGATTGTTTCTGCATAACTCAAACCAGCAGCGGTTTTTGGCAGCTCGCTTGCGTTTGAAATGTTCGTCATGTTATAAGATGTTATTGTTGAAGGCAAAAATGATTCCATGTCCGGGTTTGGTAGCTAGTTTCAAGATTTCAAGAGCAGGATTCCTTCTTAAGGAATAACAATTGAGCTTGTATGTTCTCAGTGCTCTGAGTTGAACTATTATTCGGTTAAAAGTTTGCTAACGAGCTTGTTATTCAGCAACGGCTAAGAATAATTGCCACAAAGGATTCTGTTACTTTTCGATCTTCTTTGCAACCAGTACGGCTTATTCTAAAACGAGAATAAGTCCATTTGAAGTTTGAATTTCTAAGCACCTTTAATACTCTACTTTGTTCTAATCGCCTCTGCCTCACGTGTCTTTGTAACGCTTATTACCTTTACTTTGCTTTAGCTTTTGCAGGGATGCTTTAGCTTTATCGAGAAGCTGTGATTTTTCGCGAAGTTTTGTAACATCACTTATGAAGTATAGAATGAAGATAGCGAATGGGGGGGGTGGTATATACTAGGGGGGATAATCTAATTCTAGACTCACATTTATTACTATCATTATCATCATCGTCATCATCATCATCATCATCATCATCTTCAATATCCCTATTCTGTGATATGATCCTCATCATCATCATCATCATAATCATCATCATCATCATCATCATCATAATCATCATAATCATTATCGTTATCATCGTAATCATCATCATTATCATCATCATCATCATCATCGTAATTATCATCATCAGCATTATCATAATAATAATAATCATCATCATCGTCATCATCATAATCATAATCATCATAATCATAATTATCATCATCATCCTGATTACCATAAAAATATTAATAATTCTCAGCCAATCAAGATCCCAAAAAGTCACAAATATGTAATCTGCATATGAAGCAGTCAGAATAAGGAACAGCTGCCTTCAGAGCGTAGTAACTGAGATAAAAGTTGGTTAGCTTGGTTTCCACCATTCAGGAAACAAAATCATGGACTGTGAGAGCGGTAAAAATAGATGAATTACGGTTGAATTACGTCTTGGTCGCTTACTTTCTTCCTAAGTTCCCTTCCCATCAATTCACTGATTTACTTGCAGAAATCAAATCAGGTCTTCAATATCTGTACTTAATTAATGTGACCTAACTAGCATTATCAATGTCCTGATCATCATCATCGTCATAATCATCACTAGCATCCTTGACATCATCTATTCATCATGATAGTCATGATTAAAGTCATCATTTTTACCATCATCATCATGATCATGGTAATCATCGTTAAAATCATGATCATGATGACGAGCATCATCATCATCATAACTGTCGCCATCACTGTTATCATCATCATCATCACAATTGTCTTCATCATTAACATCATCATCATCACCATCATATTATCACTATTTTGATGATCATCATCAGCAGCAGCAGCATCGTGATGTGATCGTGATGCTCATCATCTTCTTCATCGTCATAATGATTATCGTCATTGTGATCTTCATCATTGATAGGGCATTATCATCTCCAGTTTCATCATCTTCATCTTCACTATCATAATCGTTATCATCACCATCATCATCATCCTCGTCCTCATCCTCATCATGATGATCATCATCATAATCATCATCATCATTATCATCATCATCATCATCATCATCATCAACATCATCACCATCACCATCACCATCACCCTCCTAAGCTTCCTCGTCAAATACTGTACATTACATGACTGTACATTACATTTCTAGCTAGCGTTCAAAGCGTTACTTTGAAGAGTATGATTGAACAAATTTGCAGTATCATCTGCATGAGCTGACTTACTGACTTACAAATGCTGACTTACATTACTTCTTTCTTTCTTTTTTCTTCAAATTCCTGCTGCTCTTAGAACTTCTGTCTCTGACGTTGTCAAGCTACGAAAAACGTGAGTTTGTTACGGACAAATGCTTTTAAGCATGATCTTTTAATAAAATGGGCTTTAATCGCATTGCTGAGGAATTCTATTTTCACAGTACGACATGAATTAGGTAATGGCACCCCTCTTGAGATGATGCCTTGAGGTACAAGATTTCATCTGTACAAACAATACCTGGGTAATACCTAGTTAGAGCATTGCAATTTTTCTATTGTTAAGTTGTGTCTCTCATTAATTATCGGGCGGGAGACGGCATTCTTGATGAGATACCAGAAAATGCCTTTTTAATTGGATTGCACGAATCTAAAAATTCAAGTGCTAAAAATAATGCTCTTTTCATTCGAATTTTCAAGTGCAAGTGACGGTATTTGTTACTGAACAGTGTCCTGGAGTTTTTCTGTTTGCGTTTTTTGTTCCATTTCAAGGACAACCCCAAGCCATTTTATAATGAAATTGGTATGAAATCTTTCCGGTACTGGTTATTATACACGGTACTGGTTATTATATAGCTACTTTTCGACACAAGATTCAACAGATCCGACCCTTAATTCATTTTTAGATGACTCGAGGACCTTCAGGAGAACATCGATTAGTTCACATTCAAAACACAAATTCAACTTATTCATGATAACGGATTTTTAGATTTTTGTTTCAAAATTCGCCAAACTATAAGTCTAATTTTTACGTAATGTTACATTTTTCTCGCCCACTCTCCTTTCTATATTAATTATTGACAGAACGTGTTTGCATATACGAGATAAATCGCGATTGATACGGAACCGGCTTTAACCTTTTACCCTTCGCATTGGTATGGCGTCCGTTCAGCGTTTCCTTAAAGCTGTACTTTTCAATTATTGATTTGCTATAGTATATGTTATAATATGCTAAAACTCTACAAATCTAGAGTTTTTTATGAAATTCACGGGTTAAGCCTTAGGCCAAACTATGCCCTGAAACAACACCCTAACACTCATGTACCAAAAGTAGCTTGGAGTTGGCTAAATTTTTTATAGATCATGACGTGAAAATACTGTTTTTGGGACTATTGTACGTATTTGCGATGAAAAGATGAGGATGAATGCAGCTGGGTTTTCTTTTTGTTGACGTGCACACCTTTATGTAAGGATAGCTTCATTTTGGCAGAGCCTCGATATTCTGGAAAAAATTCAACTCTGTCAGAGAAATAAGAATTACCCCTTAAATTTTTATCCTCAGTATCAAGCATGCACCCCTATGGGGTATACGGCATCCCATCGCTAAAGAAGTGCACGCATTCTTGAATATTTACAGTAATAAAAGCATTCAACATTGAAAAGTTCCTTAATGATTTTCTCTTTAGTAGTATAAGTTCTTTAAATTTTCGGGCTTTCTACATGTAGGTTCCTTATAAAGTGGTTCTTTATAAAAAAACATAGGGGCCCTATGGGCATGTTCGAAGAACCACTCTGGTTGAATATAGCTGTTTCGGTCAAATGATGAAAGATATTTATCGGTATGCACAATGATGACGATAATGATTATTATGATAATTGTGGTGGTTATGATGATGATGTTGATGACCACGATGACCATGATGCTGGTTGGTAGGGGGTGATTGTGGTGGTAGGGTGGGTGTGGTGCTGAAGGTAGGGGTGGTTGTGGTGGTTGTGATAGGAGTGATCGTGGTGATGGTTGTAGGGGGTGGTTGTGGTGGTGGTGATGGGGGCCAGTCGTGGTGATAAGGGTGGTCATGGTGATGGTTGTAGGGGTGGTTGTGGTGGTGGTGATAGGGGTGGTCGTGGTGATGGTTGTAGGGGTGTTTGTGGTGGTGGTGCCGTTCCTTGAGATCTTGCCACAGCCACATCGTCAAAGATGGTAATCATGATGATGATGATGATGATGATTATGATGATGATGATGATGAGAATGATGACGACTTGCTTTGAAAAGTGTTTTGAAATTACCGCCCTTGCCCAGACTCTATGATCGATGATGAGAATGTTTGAAATGTCATTAACTAAACCAATGTGGCAATTTGCCATCGTTTAATAAGTAAACAACAATGACTCATAGTGAAATATTGTCACATGACCTAAGATTGACAAAGCCGTTTGCAGGCCGCCGTTGTGAAAAGCCAACCACTAATTGCGCATTAGCATTCTTGAGATGCTTATACTATTGTTACACGTTTTCCATTGTTCAAGCGTTAGTTAGTAAGTGAGTTAGTTAGTTAGTTAGTTAGTTAGTTAGTTAGTTAGTTAGTTAGTTAGTTAGTTAGTTAGTTAGTTAGTTAGTTAGTTAGTTAGTGACACGCCACCCCACACCAATATGTTCGAAATTCTTCGAACATAAAAAGCGTGTAAGTCGACACTGTGATAAGTCTAGCCGATTTTGGTTCTTGGGGGTTTCGACTCATAGAGGATCAACTGTATTTTGCCGTCTAGATGGGCTTGGTTAACAAATGATTGAATCTAATTGGAAACTCGGCTCATCATACGCACTTCGCAGAAGCACTGGCAGCAAGACAGCAGGCAGAAGCGAAAATTCAAGGCATAATGATAGGAAATCAAAGACCCAGGGAATGTACTTGAAAAAATGTCGGCAGGGGCGCTCGGCTTATTTTTTGGGGTCTAAACTGTGGATTTCTTTACTTTTTTGGGTTTGGAAAGAATTCTCTTATTTTTTTGGGTAGCAAGCTTTCCATTAATTTTTGGGGGTAAAGATTTCGTCACAAATCGTATTCTGGTGACTAACGGTGTCACATATACATTTTTGGACATGGCTTTTAAAAATACTGATTCGGGTGCACGACAAAATTTTTCACTTTCAGAAGTTTCGAGCACCATTACACGAGCTTTTAAATATTGTGTCGAAATAGCCCCAGTTGGCAGATATTTATTTTTTTAGTGTCTGCAAAAAACTTTGGGACGAGTCCCCATATCATATTAATATCAGAGTCCACTCCCTCGGATCAAAGAATTGCACAATTTTGAGGGCAAAGAGGGACCCTGTCTGCAAATGCGTTGTATAAACCCCCGAGCTACAGACAGTTAGCGACACTTTTTAAACTATGTGCAACAGCTAGGCATATCCGTATAGGCCCCTCCCCAATATGGTGTTGCGCACGATATCAAAATTTTCATGTTCCGTGTCAGTTCTTGCAACACACATCAACCACAAATAGTGTGCGCTCGACCACATTTTTATCAGGAACCATTGCGACTGTTAATGCTATGACAGCGAGGCTCAACCTATTCTACGATCGAGGTTTTCAAAACATGCTAAAAGAAACCTCAGTGAAAATACCTTTGTGTGATTACGCTGTCACTGTGCTAAGTACTTTATTGTCATCCTGCAAGATTTTGAGTCGACTTGTTTTCATGAGCTTTACCGCAAAATCGAAGATTATTCACCTATATTCTGATACCAGATAATAACATTTCTAGAAACTATGTCTTCCTATTTGTAAATCAATAAACCGAGTTTTAGCAAGCACTTGCAAATCCTTTTACTGCCAAATTGCACCTGCTCTTGTTTAATTAAAAGTTTTATGTTTTAATAAGAACTCGGCTTCATTCTCAGCTCGCCAGCGATTTTTTACTAATTATCACCCCCTACCTACCAAAAACATGTTTAAACTTTGTTAAAAGTATGTTTCCGCGCAAGTGCAGTGCTTCACGCTGGTCTCCTCAGTTCTTGTAAAAAAAACGCGTGAGCTGTTTTTGCAAAGAAAACATTACGGGAAGATTAAGGAACTGGGCACTAGTTATTTTCCCGCTTCTTGATATACGAAGCGCTGACGACAACTTCTTCTTGGCTGATTTCACCTACGAAAACGGCGAAGAAACCAAATGGTAGGCTAACTGACTTAGCATAGCTAATGGGTCCTAGTAGGCAGGTACAGGCGTCGTCTACTTTCAATGCAAAATTTCATTTTTCAATATTTTATGCATATTTGATGGAACCTTCGTTGACAAAAGACAGCGTCGTAGAACGCGCTGTCGAAGTCTACGCTCCATCACAGTTTACCACGTACGCTAGCATCCTGCTACTAATACAGTCTAGACTGCACAAGTCCCATTCACAAAATGCAGTTAAAGTAACAATAACAACTCTTAAGCTGTTTGCTCAGAGCTCAGAGTTGTTTGAGGTTCTAGAAATTCAATTCAATAGCGATAACTAAGACTCGTGTAATACGTCTAGAGCCATGTGTCCAGTATTTCTTTCCAAATTGCCTTGGAAAGGGTTGTGTGGTAAAAAGTATTTCAGATGATGACGAAGTATACAAGAAGAATGTTTCATTCATTCATCATTCGAATTTTCAGTTTCAAGTTCGAAATTTCGAATGCTTCGAATAGAATCGAGAATATTCTATTCTCAGTGAGGGATTCGACAGTCTGACGACACTAGAATATGCTATCGAATAAGAAATCGAATTTGATCATATCTGGTCTAAATTTGAATTTGTTATTGAATTGTAAATCGAATGTGAGAAGTCTAACAAAGATAAAACCTGTAGCTATCTAACGAAATACGAAATATGGTTAAGTACTCAAAATTTAATGTCCCCTCGCTTGCCCAGTCGGTTTTGTGGAATACTTGCATTCCATTTGCTTCAAAAGATTTGATATTCTCATTAATCATTCATACGTAAGAAAAAGGCAGGTTTCAAAAAAACGCAAATTTTCATTACAAAAAACACAACGATTCTAAACATTATTACTGCGGGACTTTTGCATATGATTTCGGGTAAGCAAATTCTTTGCCAACCAAAACTGTTATATTTGGTGATTCTTGTACTCTTAAGTACCTAATTGCCGTCCCCCCCGCTAAGTAAGTTTTCGAAAACATTCCAACCCCCCGGCTCTTATTAGGACCCTCCCGCTTATTGATATTGATGTTGATAATTTTCACTTAACTTACTCTGACATTCTTGATGTGGAATCTCACTTGTATACTCAATTTAGAACTATGGATTTCCTTAGCCTATAAGTACTATGGGGCTCCTAGCACTGCGTTTGAGCAGTTTCCTGACGAAAAGTTTGTCAAACAAAGTCCGACCTCCCCGTTTATTCCGACCCCCCGCGCTAATTAGATCCTGATGGTAGTTCCGACCCCCCCGCCTATTCCGACCGCTCCAGCAGTTAGGCACCTAAGAGTAGGTTGAGAGTAAGCTGCTAAATTTGAACAGACTTAGGCTCAAATGGCCTCTCATTATTACATTATCATAAAACTCATAAGCTAAAGTTGCTCAGGGGGCGCTCAGGTCGCTGTTGCACGAAAAATTTTCATTTCGAAATAGCTTGCAATGGCGTTGCTTCGTGAGGGGGATTTTCCCCAATGCGTGCTGACAGGTATATGCCCTCATATGGGTCATAAATTCCCTCCAATTAACCATACGAACAACAACCGTCTAACCAAAAAGCTCTTGGGCTTATGCCATCTTCAGTTGTGACAAAATGTCCCTCCTATTCCCAACCGGGTCCAATTCATGCCTAAAATACCTTAAAAGTAAGGATAGAACATTTTCCTTAACATTTGGTCACAATACATACCTGAACTCGGCTGCTGAATGTGTAAAGCGATACCTTGAACGTGGGAGGGTTTGTAAAAACTCAGGGACAGATAAAGTAGCTACAATAAATTTACAGAGCAACTTTTTTTAATAAGCGATTTAGTAGCTTACGATTCGTAAACTATATGTACAATCATATATATGTACAAATGTATGTGTGTATATAGTCACAATCGATTTTTAAAATGAACAAACAAACACAACAAACACTAGTCAGCTAACAAGGTAAAATTGTAAAGTTTTTTTGAAAGCCGTCGACCGAAGCCCTCGCTCGAGCGTTTACCTTCGATGAATCTTTCTCCACGCTCGAAAAGGAAATTGGAAATTATAATTCTGTTTTTTATGTTTTGCTGTGTAATTTCTGTTGAGATAAAACTCATCGCAACGCCATTGGAAAAAAGTTTTAAGTACAGTCTACCCCTCTCTATCTCGACTACCCTATATCTCGAACTACTCGCTGTCTCGACCTTCTCTCTTTCTCGAACTGGCATTTCCAGTGACTGACACCTTATTTCTCTCTGTAATCTCGAATTTCTCTCTCTCGAACTTTCTTCGATTTCGAACTAGATTTCGGTCCCCTGGCCCTGTCGATGTTTCTATCGCTGTGTCGAACTTTCCCGCGTTTTTTTTTTTGTAAAATGACGTGATCAATTATGAGGAGTGAACAAACGTGAACAAAAGTGAACAAACTTCAGCAAAAAGAAAGCTCACGATCAAAACATTGTTTGGAGTACCTAAAAACACAATCTCGACTTAAAACAAACTTCCAAATTTAAAATTCCGAAGAGGTTGGTTTTTCTTGGATACACTCTTTTTTATAAGAACAGACTTTTTAAAAACATCGAGCCTTGATTTGCAAAAAATAAGAACAATGTTAGAACATGGCCAGCCTCGAACGAAAAAAAAAGAAAAAAGATGCGTTTTTAGAAATTTTATCTCATGTTAACTAAACAGAACTATGCAATTACTAAAATAAAATTATAAAGAAGATATGCAAAACTGTCGTCGATTGTTTGTAGAAGCAATTTATGGTGTGTAGTTGTAGAAAAATGAATGTTGAAATAAGAACACCATTAAGAAACTCGAACCACTCGAGCCTCAAATTATTCAAAAAATTAGAACATCGAGCCTCGGCAAAAATTATCTGGTTCATATAAAAAAAAGAATATAGTATTGCATTCCCTGGTGTTTTGGTTTCGTTTTTCAAAGCTAAACTTGAGATTTGAAAATTTACCATCTGTTAAGATCGATATGCTAAAGTCTCAAGAAAGAAAACTACATTCCTACTCGCATATTACATTCCTAAACCGTATGCCTAGAACATTTGCAATATTTGCTATATTTATTCATGTTTTCATAAAAGACCGCTTCTTAATTTGAAGTATAGGTATTTCTGACTATCTATGAAATTAAAGCAGAAATTTTGGGAAAAAAGATTAGAGCCGTTTCAGGCTTCGCCCTTGCATCAAAAAACCATGTTTTCTTCTGCATGAAAACTACAAGCTAGAAAACATTTTAAAAAAATGCAACACTTACTTTCAGATTTGCCCAAGAGATGCTCTTATCTTCATTCGATGAAGCTTGAACCGAACACAATGCTAATTGTGTGTCTTTGCAGGCGTACGCGGATTTTAAAAGACATCTAATGGAGTGTAGATTGCACCTGCAACATAGATGGCGTATTACGCATATTATACAGGAGCAGCCGTCAGCAAATTCACAGTTCTTCGAATAATAATTTTTGCGTGGTGTAGCAATAACAATGTTGGCAGATCATTGCAAAACATTTATAAAGTCTATGTACTGATTGGCAAAACTATAAATCATTTATTTTGTAGGTCAGGGAGGGTTGAAAACGGACTTCGACTAACTACACGAGTCTCTAGTTTGCGCTTACCTAACAGGAAAGATTGTAAAATAAAACAAGAATATCGAGAGTAGTAGTGGGACCTATGTAGTAAGTCTACTGACAGGTTGCGTTTGCATCTTAAAATGAACATAGTCGATATTGCTGATAAATACCTCCTCCCTATTACTCAAGATGTGCCTCCGCATTACTCAGAAGACATTACCTACGGTGATAACGCTACTTAGAAGGGCAAATACGTTTCTGAGACCATTTCAGTAGACTCTAAACCATGCATGGCCTGGGCTATAATTCATGTCTTTTAAGGCCAGTTCCATGGGCTAAAATTCTTTCAATTTTGGGCTATTTGAATGGGCTTTAGTTCATGCAAGGGGTTATAATTTATTACTTTCTAGGCCATTCGTGGGCCGGTCGGTTCACCTCTTTCATCTCTGTTATGTGTTTAATTAATGATTATTAGTAATTTCATTATTATTAGAATATTTCTTTTTCTTTTGATGAAATGAAATGCACTACAATCTTGGACAAAAATTTATTGGAACTGAGGCAGTTTTTAAATCTACTCATAATTTTGCCCGTCCCCCCAATAAAATGTTGTTCATATTTGTTCAATGTTCCGCAATGTAGCACTTGCACCCGCACAACATTGTTCAAGGGGATGTTGTTAAAAATATTGAGCACACGATTAACAATCGAAAGATATAGGATTTTCGTCAAAGGTTCCAATATTTTTGTCCAAGATTGTAGAAGACACAAAAATTTCCTGTGGGAGTACCACCAAACCCCCTAATTTTTTATCTCGATTGCCCCTACGTTCCTGGTCGCCTCCCTTGCCCTACCATTGCTCCGTCAGCCCTGTAAGAAGCCGTTTATAATGTACACACTTTTTTTTTAATAAGCAAGTTGACTTTCGTCCAGCCCTCGAAGTTGCTTAAAATTTTGGACATTTCAGCCCTCAAAGTTGATTAAAAGTTGCTTAACCTTTTTTACCTAACAACCACCCCTGACTTTGCGGGTCAAAATCGTCAACTGTTAGGCCTATAACACGACTTTTGGGAGACAGTAAGTGGAAAAACGTTAGCTAACGAACTTCAACATGCAAAACAAACAATTTCCTAACAACATGAAAGCGTATAAGCTTGGTTGCTTGACTTCTTAGTTGCTTTCAGAATTCAATTGAGCCCTCAAGTTGCTTAATGTTAAGGTCAGTTCAGCCCTAGTTGCTTATTGAGTGGTTGCTTATTTAAAAAAAAGTGTATTGAAATGTAGACTCTACTGTAAACCACCTGCAGAAGAAGATAGCATAATGATCCATGAGCGTGATGGGCGTGAAGGCATCTGAAGACCACTGAATTGTTGTTATGCGCCTGATATGAACTTTTTAAACAAGAAACTACATATATAAGAAAAAACGAAATTGTACTGGCAGTTAAAGCCAAATATGGTATCCAAATTACTACAAGAACTTGTGTTTTATTGTGTCACACCTTATATTTACGGGAACTTCTTTTAATAATAGACAGCCAGGCCTTATTACAGCCTTGAAAACCAACGATGTTTTCCATTTTAGTCAATTTTGACTAAATAAACCATGTTACACAGGCAATAGCTAGTAATGCATCTGAGTTCATAATATCAAAAAGAAGCCACAAAAATCTTCCTAAATCCTAATAGATACCCTCTAAACAGCCTCTAGGGAGTATGTAGAGTGTTTTTCTATCAGATTGGGCCAAATCTGTGGGAAAACATTTCCCTAGAAAAATCGCCAAAAAAGCAAGTCTATGGCCTTGCCAAATGGCTGAAAAATTGGCTAAAATCGGGGATTTCAAAAATTGCCTTTTTCCTTCAAAAATAGTTACGAAACCCTACCAGATACCCCCTAAGTAGCCTCTAGGGAGTAAATAAAGTGCTTTTCTATCGAACTTGGCCCAATCTGGACCAAAAAATTTCCCTCCGAAAATTGCCAAAAAAGCAAGTCTATAGCCTTGCCAAATTGCCAAAAATCGGCCAAAATCGGCGGTTTTAAGAATTGCCCTCTTTCTTCAAAAATAGTTACTAAATCCTACCAGATACCCCCTAAACAGCTTCAAGGGGGCAATCAAAGTGTTGTTTTATCAAAGTGGAACCTATTTGGGAGAAAAAAATTTTCCTCCAAAAATCGCCAAAAAGCAAGTCTATAGCCTTGCTTTTTTGCCAAAAGTCGGCCAAAATCAGGGTTTTTAAAAATTACCTATTTTTCTTCAAAAACAGTTACTAAATCCTACTAGATGCCCCCTAAATAGCCTCTAGGGGGTAAATAGACTGTTTTTCTATCGAATTGGGCCCAATCTGGAAGACAAAATTTCCCTCCGAAAATCGCCAATAAAGCAAGTCTATAGCCTTGCCAAATAGCCAAAAATTGGCCCAAATTGCGGGTTTTATAAATTGCCTTTTTTCTTCAAAAATAGTTACTAAATCCTACCAGATACCCCCAAAATAGCCTCTAGGGGGTAAATAGACTGTTTTTCAATCGAACTTGGACCAATCTGGAACAAGAAATTTCCCTCTGAAAATTGCCAAAAAAGCAAGTCTATAGCCTTGCCAAATTGCCTAAAATTGGCCAAAATTGGGGGTTTTAAGAATTGCCCTTTTTCTTCAAAAATAGTTACAAAATCGTACCAGATAACCCCTAAATAGCCTCCAGGGGGATAATAGACTGTTTTTCTATCGAATTGGGCCCAATCTGGAAGACAAAATTTCCCTCCGAAAATCGCCAAGAAAGCAAGTCTATAGCCTTGCCAAATTGCCAAAAATTGGCCAAAATCGGGGGTGTTAAAAATTGCCTTTTTTCTTCAAAAATAGTTACTAAATCCTACCAGATACCCCCTAAATAGCCTCTAGGGGGTAAATAGACTGTTTTTCTCTCGAATTGGGCCCAATCTGGAAGACAAAATTTCCCTCCGAAAGTCGCCAATAAAGCAAGTCTATAGCCTTGCCAAATAGCCAAAAATTGGCCCAAATTGCGGGTTTTATAATTTGCCTTTTTTCTTCAAAAATAGTTACTAAATCCTACCAGATACCCCCAAAATAGCCTCTAGGGGGTAAATAGACTGTTTTTCAATCGAACTTGGACCAATCTGGAACAAGAAATTTCCCTCTGAAAATTGCCAAAAAAGCAAGTCTATAGCCTTGCCAAATTCCCTAAAATCAGCCAAAATCGGGGTTTTTAAAAATTACCTTTTTTCTTCAAAAATAGTTTGTAAATCCTACTAGATACCCCCTAAATAGCCTCTAGGGGGTAAATGGACTGTTTTTCTATCGAATTGGGCCCAATCTGGAAGACATAATTTCCCTCCGAAAATCGCCAATAAAGCAAGTCTATAGCCTTGCCAAATAGCCAAAAATTGGCCCAAATTGCGGGTTTTATAAATTGCCTTTTTTCTTCAAAAATAGTTACTAAATCCAACCAGATACCCCCAAAATAGCCTCTAGGGGGTAAATAGACTGTTTTTCTATCGAACTTGGACCAATCTGGAACAAGAAATTTCCCTCTGAAAATTGCCAAAAAGCAAGTCTATAGCCTTGCCAAATTCCCTAAAATCAGCCAAAATCGGGGTTTTTAAAAATTACCTTTTTTCTTCAAAAATAGTTTGTAAATCCTACTAGATACCCCCTAAATAGCCTCTAGGGGGTAAATAGACTGTTTTTCTATCGAATGGGGCCCAATCTTGAAGAAAAAACTTCCGTGCAAATATCGCCAAAAAAGCAAGTCTATAGCCTTGCCAAATAGCCAAAAATTGGCCCAAATTGCGGGTTTTATAAATTGCCTTTTTTCTTCAAAAATAGTTACTAAATCCTACCAGATACCCCCAAAATAGCCTCTAGGGGGTAAATAGACTGTTTTTCTATCGAACTTGGACCAATCTGGAACAAGAAATTTCCCTCTGAAAATTGCCAAAAAAGCAAGTCTATAGCCTTGCCAAATTCCCTAAAATCAGCCAAAATCGGGGTTTTTAAAAATTACACTTTTTCTTCAAAAATAGTTTGTAAATCCTACTAGATACCCCCTAAATAGCCTCTAGGGGGTAAATAGACTGTTTTTCTATCGAATTGGGCCCAATCTTGAAGAAAAAATTTCCGTCCAAATATCGCCAAAAAAGCAAGTCTATAGCCTTGCCGAAATGGCAAAAATCGGCCAAAATCTGGGGTTTTAAAAATTACCCTCTTTCTTCAAAAATAGTTACTAAATCCTACCAGATACCCCCTAAACAGCTTCAAGGGGGTAATCAAAGTGTTGTTTTATCAAAGTGGAACCTATTTGGGAGAAAAAAATTTTCCTCCAAAAATCGCCAAAAAGCAAGTCTATAGCCTTGCTTTTTTGCCAAAAGTCGGCCAAAATCAGGGTTTTAAAATTACCTTTTTTCTTCAAAACAGTTACTAAATCCTACTAGATGCCCCCTAAATAGCCTCTAGGGGGTAAATAGACTGTTTTTCTATCGAATTGGGCCCAATCTGGAAGACAAAATTTCCCTCCGAAAATCGCCAATAAAGCAAGTCTATAGCCTTGCCAAATAGCCAAAAATTGGCCCAAATTGCGGGTTTTATAAGTTGCCTTTTTTCTTCAAAAATAGTTACTAAATCCTACCAGATACCCCCAAAATAGCCTCTAGGGGGTAAATAGACTGTTTTTCAATCGAACTTGGACCAATCTGGAACAAGAAATTTCCCTCTGAAAATTGCCAAAAAAGCAAGTCTATAGCCTTGCCAAATTGCCAAAAATCGGCCAAAATCGGGGGTTTTAAGAATTGCCCTTTTTCTTCAAAATAGTTACTAAATCCTACCAGATACCCCCTAAACACAGCGGCGGATCTAGCCCAAAATCTGACAGGGGCAAAACTTAGACCTAAATTTTTCTTTCGGACCACGCCCTTCTGTATCGTCTACATCGCTACGTAGTTGTACGAGAGCGCATCGCAGGAGCCAATCAGACTTCCAAGTTATGCATTGGCAACAGTCTCGAAGAAATAGGAGTGAGGGGGTCGGGTTGGGGAACTTTAATAACCTTGCCCAAAATGAAATAATAGTGATTTATATGGGAGGGCGTACAACTCCTTCACTCCTGGCTAATGAATGACTCATAGAATTACAATCAAAATTCAACTTATAGGTAAGTCTCCTCTAATTATTAATTCTGTTCTATCTTGAAATTGCGTTCCCTCGTGCAAAATTGGGCGCGTAGAGAACGTGTAGGGGAATAGCCCTCGAGCATGTTATTTGAGTGTATACAGCAGCGACAACCACAGGCGTTTCCTTTGTAACATCTAACCCTAATCGTCACTTCATCTTCACTTAAATATACGCTGCACTTAGAGCTGCTGTATCTGTTGCTGACTGCGCACAGTACCCTTTCATTTGTAAAATATTATCAGGACAACTATAGCTTTTATTTATAAAATCAAAAGAGCCAAACCAAATCGAATTTAATGTCGTCCCTAACTTGCTGGTATTCTTCCTCCGCTCCTGTCTTTTTCACTGTTAGGAAACTGAAGCTCAGAAAATACACAAGAATTTGTTCTACTTTTTTCTCCCTTTCCAATCCCATTCGTTTTTCAGTGTTAATATTTTAACGTCTAATTCCCGACGGAACACACTTTTCATCTCTTCGAGTTTCTCTCCTTTCTCATTTTCAAGAGTCTTGCTTTCAATTATACAAGAAAGTTGCTTTAGCAATAATTTCACATTAACCATTACGACTATAACCAGAAGACATCCAAAACATATCGCAAAGTTGAATTAAAGACAACGAACAACCCAGTGGCTGTTCTTGTTTCTTTGAAAACTACCCCCTGTTTGAAAAACACTCGTCGTGGAAAACCTCCTGGTTAGCTACAAGATCCCCCTGTCCATCCTCAATTTGCACTGTGAAAGCAACTAAAATCCCCCCATATCATCGGTTCACTTTAATGTTTTAGTATTTTTTGAAATTCACGGGTGCGCCCGCCAGATTTTTGCACCCGTGGATCAGCACAGTGATTGGCTAATTCACTTCCACCGGTGCATAAAATGTGGTAATTTACGGGTCACGGGTGCAAACGCCAATCCCATTTGATCGGGCCAAGGTTTACAAAGAATTCTGGGCAAATTCTAGTCCGTGGAATATTGCATCTTGTGTGGGAGGCAAAGCAAAGCCTTTAGAATGAAAGGAATGTCTGCAATGGAAAAGAACAGGGACTGTGAAACTTTTGTTCTCAAATACAAAAGACCAGGATCGAGGATCAATAAAAGGGCATACCAGAAGCAATTTCTCTTCTATTTTATTGTTGAAGACATTTCGTTCCATTTCGAAAAGTGGGCAAATCATTAAAAATTTCAATGAAATACAAAAAACACAATTTTCGCTCAGCAAATCTGACGGGTGCTTAAGCACCCCTCGCACCCGTCTGGATCCGCCACTGAAACAGCTTCAAGGCGGTAAATAAAGTGTTTTTTTATCAAAGTGGACCCTATTTGGGAGAAAAAAATTTTCCTCCAAAAATCGCCAAAAAGCAAGTCTATAGCCTTGCTTTTTTGCCAAAAATCGGTCAAAATCGGGGTTTTTAAAAATTACCTTTTTTCTTCAAAAATAGTTTCTAAATCCTACTAGATACCCCCTAAATAGCCTCAAGTGGGTAAATAGACTGTTTTTCTATCGAATTGGGCCCAATCTTGAAGAAAAAATTTCCATGCAAATATCGCCAAAAAAGCAAGTCTATAGCCTTGCCGAAATGGCAAAAATCGGCCAAAATCTGGGGTTTTAAAAATTACCCTCTTTCTTCAAAAATAGTTACTAAATCCTACCAGACACCCCCTAAACAGCTTCAAGGGGGTCATTAAAGTGTTGTTTTATCAAAGTGGACCCTATTTGGGAGAAAAAAATTTTCCTCCAAAAATCGCCAAAAAGCAAGTCTATAGCCTTGCTTTTTTGCCAAAAGTCGGCCAAAATCGGGGTTTTTAAAAATTACCTTTTTTCTTCAAAAACAGTTACTAAATCCTACTAGATGCCCCCTAAATAGCCTCTAGGGGGTAAATAGACTGTTTTTCTATGGAATTGGGCCCAATCTGGAACAAAAATTTTCCCTCCGAAAATTGCCAAAAAAGCAAGTCTATAGCCTTGCCAAATTGCCAAAAATCGGCCAAAATCGGGGGTTTTAAGAATTGCCCTTTTTCTTCAAAAATAGTTACTAAATCCTACCAGATACCCCCTAAACAGCTTCAAGGGGGTAAATAAAGTTTTTTTTTATCAAAGTGGACCCTATTTGGGAGAAAAAAATTTTCCTCAAAAAATCGCCAAAAAGCAAGTCTATAGCCTTGCTTTTGTCTATAGCCTTGCTTTTTTGCCAAAAGTCGGCCAAAATGGGGGTTTTTAAAAATTACCTTTTTTCTTCAAAAACAGTTACTAAATCCTACTAGATGCCCCCTAAATAGCCTCTAGGGGGTAAATAGACTGTTTTTCTATCAAATTGGGCCCAATCTGAAAGACAAAATTTCCCTCCGAAAATCGCCAATAAAGCAAGTCTATAGCCTTGCCAAATAGCCAAAAATTGGCCCAAATTGCGGGATTAATAAATTGCCTTTTTTCTTCAAAGATAGTTACTAAATCCTACCAGATACCCCCTAAATAGCCTCTAGGGGGTAAATAGAGTGTTTTTCTATCGAAATGGGCCCAATCTGGAAGAAAAAATTTCCCTCTGAAAATCGGCAAAAAAGCAAGTCTATAGCTTTGCCAAATTGCCAAAAATTGGCCAAAATCGGTGGTTTTAAGAATTGCCCTTTTTCTTCAAAAATAGTTACTAAATCCTACCAAATAACCCCTAAATAGCCTCCAGGGTGTAAATAGAGTGTTTTTCTATCGAAATGGGCCCAATTTGGAAGAAAAAATTTCCCTCTGAAAATCGCCAAAAAAGCAACTCTATAGCCTTGCCAAATTGCTGTGGCGTCTGTAGCGTCGTGGTGTAATCCAGCTGACTCGTGGTGTCAGAAGCTCAGTGTGGTCAGGGTTCGAGCCCAGCCACGGTAGCGTCACGGCCAGGGTCGAGGTCTCGATTAGTTAACCTACTACTGAGATCCTAGCGACTGGCACTAAAACACCATTTCACCTTCACCACCTTCAATTGCCAAAAATTGGCCAAAATCGGGGGTTTTATAAATTGCCTTTTTTCTTCAAAATATTTACTATATCCCACCTGATATCCCCTAAATAGCCTCTATGGGGTATATAGACTGTTTTTCTATCGAATTGGGCCGAATCTCAAAGACAAAATTTCCCTCCGAAAATCGCCAAAAAAGCAAGACTATAGCCTTGCCAAATTGCCAAAAATTGGCCAAAATCGGAGGTTTTAAAAAGTGCCTTTTTTCTTCAAAAATAGTTACTAAATCCTACCAGATACCCCCTAAATAGCCTCTAGGGGGTAAATAGAGTGTTTTTCTATCGAAATGGGCCTAATCTGGAAGAAAAAATTTCCCTCTGAAAATTGCCAAAAATTGGCCAAAATCGGGGGTTTTAAAAAGTGCCTTTTTTCTTCAAAAATAGTTACTAAATCCTACCAGATACCCCCTAAATAGCCTGTAGGGGGTAAACAGAGTGTTTTTCTATCGAAATGGGCCCAATCTGGAAGAAAAAATTTCCCTCTGAAAAATGCCAAAAAAGCAAGTCTATAGCCTTGCCAAATTGCCAAAAATTGGTCCAAATCGGGGGTTTTAAAAATTGCCCTTTTTCTTCAAAAATAGTTACTAAATCCTACTAGATGCCCCCAAAATAGCCTCTAGGGGGTAAATACAGTGCTTTTCTATCGAACTTGGCCAAATCTGGAACAAAAAATTTCCCTCCGAAAATTGCCAAAAAAGCAAGTCTATAGCCTTGCCAAATTGCCAAAAATCGGCCAAAATCGGGGGTTTTAAGAATTGCCCTTTTTCTTCAAAAATAGTTACTAAATCCTACCAGATACCCCCTAAACAGCTTCAAGGGGGTGAATAAAGTGTTTTTTTATCAACGTGGACCCTATTTGGGAGAAAAAATTTTCCTCCAAAAATCGCCAAAAAGCAAGTCTATAGCCTTGCTTTTTTGCCAAAAATCGGCCAAAATCGGGGTTTTTAAAAATTACCTTTCTTCTTCAAAAATAGATTCTAAATCCTACTAGATACCCCCTAAATAGCCTCTAGGGGGTAAATAGACTGTTTTTCTATCGAATTGGGCCGAATCTTGCAGAAAAAATTTCCGTCCAAATATCGCCAAAAAAGCAAGTCTAAGGCCTAGCCGAAATGGCAAAAATCGGCCAAAATCTGGGGTTTTAAAAATTACCTTCTTTCTTCAAAAATTGTTACTAAATCCTACCAGATAACCCCTAAATAGCCTCTAGGGGGTAAATACAGTGTTTTTCTATCGAACTTGGCCCAATCTGGAACAAAAAATTTCCCTCCGAAAATTGCCAAAAAAGCAAGTCTATAGCCTTGCTTTTTTGCCAAAAATCGGCCAAAATCGGGGTTTTTAAAAATTACCTTTTTTCTTCAAAAATAGTTTCTAAATCCTACTAGATACCCCCTAAATAGCTTCTAGGGGGTAAATAGACTGTTTTCTATCGAACTTGGCCCAATCTGGAACAAAAAATTTCCCTCCGAAAATTGCCAAAAAAGCAAGTCTTGCTTTTTTGCCAAAAATCGGCCAAATTCGGGGTTTTTAAAAATTACCTCTTTTCCTCAAAAATAGTTTCTAAATCCTACTAGATACCCCCTAAATAGCTAATAGGGGGTAAATAGACTGTTTTCTATCGAATTGGGCCCAATCTTGAAGAAAAAATTTCCGTCCAAATATCGCCAAAAAAGCAAGTCTATAGTTTTGCCGAAATGGCAAAAATCGGCCAAAATCTGGGGTTTTAAAATTTACCCTCTTTCTTCAAAAATAGTTACTAAATCCTACGAGATACCCGTTAAACAGCTTCAAGGGGGTAATCAAAGTGTTGTTTTATCAAAGTGGACCCCATTTGGGAGAAAAAAATTTTCCTCCAAAAATCGCCAAAAAGCAAGTCTATAGCCTTGCTTTTTTGCCAAAAGTCGGCCAAAATCGGGGTTTTTAAAAATTACCTTTTTTCTTCAAAAACAGTTACTAAATCCTACTAGATGCCCCCTAAATAGCCTCTAGGGGGTAAATAGACTGTTTTTCTATCGAATTGGGCCGAATCTGGAAGACAAAATTTCCCTCCGAAAATCGCCAATAAAGCAAGTCTATAGCCTTGCCAAATGGCCAAAAATTGGCCCAAATTGCGGGTTTTATAAATTGCCCTTTTTCTTCAAAAATAGTTGCTAAATCCTACCAGGTAACCCCTAAATAGCCTCCAGGGGTAAATAGACTGTTTTTCTATCGAATTGGGCCCAATCTGGAAGACAAAATTTCCCTCCGAAAATCGCCAAAAAAGCAAGTCTTTAGCCTTGCCAAATTGCCAAAAATTGGCCAAAATCGGGGGTTTTTAAAATTGCCCTTTTTCTTCAAAAATAGTTACTAAATCCTACTAGATGCCCCCAAAATAGCCTCTATGGGGTAAATACAGTGTTTTTCTATCGAACTTGGCGCAATCTGGAACAAAAAATTTCCCTCCGAAAATTGCCAAAAAAGCAAGTCTATAGCCTTGCCAAATTGCCAAAAATTGGCCAAAGTCGGGGGTTTTATAAATTGCCTTTTTTCTTCAAAATAGTTACTAAATCCCACCAGATATCCCCTAAATAGCCTCTACGGGGTATATAGACTGTTGTTCTATCAAATTGGGCCTAATCTGGAAGACAAAATTTCCCTCCGAAAATCGCCAAAAAAGCAAGTCTATAGCCTTGCCAAATTGCCAAAAATTGGCCAAAATCTGGGGTTTTAAAAATTACCCTCTTTCTTTAAAAATAGTTACTAAATCCTACCAGATACCCCCTAAACAGCTTCAAGGGGGTAATCAAAGTGTTGTTTTATCAAAGTGGACCCCATTTGGGAGAAAAAAATTTTCCTCCAAAAATCGCCAAAAAGCAAGTCTATAGCCTTGCTTTTTTGCCAAAAGTCGGCCAAAATCGGGGTTTTTAAAAATTACCTTTTTTCTTCAAAAACAGTTACTAAATCCTACTAGATGCCCCCCAAATAGCCTCTAGGGGGTAAATAGACTGTTTTTCTATCGAATTGGGCCGAATCTGGAAGACAAAATTTCCCTCCGAAAATCGCCAATAAAGCAAGTCTATGGCCTTGCCAAATAGCCAAAAATTGGCCCAAATTGCAGGTTTTATAAATTGCCCTTTTTCTTCAAAAATAGTTACTAAATCCTACCAGGTAACCCCTAAATAGCCTCCAGGGGGTAAATAGACTGTTTTTCTATCGAAATGGGCCCAATCTGGAAGAAAAAATTTCCCTCTGAAAATCGGCAAAAAAGCAAGTCTATAGCCTTGCTTTTTTGCCAAAAGTCGGCTGTTGTGTATGTAGGTACGATGTTGAAGATAATCACTGATTGATAGCTAGAGAAAACAGGCCTAAAATAAACACGCCATGATCGCGTTATTCCAACTCTAGAATCCCCAATCTCTACATGAGTACGAGGTTACGTAAATACACTACAATCTCCCTTTTCTTGAAATAGTCCTCTTAAGTTTCTAACGCAGTTCATTGTAACTTTAAACTAAACAAACTAAACGAAATTTACTGTTCTTCTATGAATGTCTGTCAGCCTCTTTGAACTGTAATATCAGCAAATATAAAAGATGTCCTTTCATCAACAAAACAATAAATAATATAAATACTTCTGTTGTCCCTTTCCGCTTACTTCTTCTTACGATGTCTTCTAGCCGGTACCCTTTCTCGGTGTACTGCTTCTCGAATGGTCGTCGGAATGTTGTCCGGTATGAAAGTTGGTGTTTCATTGTCAACGTCTTCTTCTACGTCGTAATTGTTTTCTTCGTTGTTTTCTTCATTTGAGCTCGTTCCGTTGTTTTCTTGCTCGTTTGTGCTGTTGTTTTCATCTGCCCTTAGATTGTTGTTTTCATTAGCAGTTGCAGTGTTATTCTCTTCATTGGCAATCGTGCCTGGTACTATGATGTCTTCTTCTTGCTCTGTGCTTTCAGTGTTCTTCTTTCCAATTACAACATGTTTGTTTTTCTTGCTTTCCTTGTATACTTTTAGGTGTGCTTTGTTTCGGTAGAATCTATTTCCTTTTTCGTTTTGTAATAAAGCACTTTTCTTATATATCTTTATGACTCTGAATTTCTCATTTAGCCAATTAGGAGATAGTTTATCAGTTTTCCAGAGGTTCTTTACAAGCACTGTATCTTGATTTTGAATTTCACTTTCTTTTGCTTTCCTTTTCGAGTCTGCATACTCTTTCATTTTCTCTTTCTGTTTTCTGTCTTTCTTATCTAATTCACTCTCTTGTGAATCATCACTGTTATATTCCGGTATGTCGTTCTTGATACTGCGTCCGAAAAATGTTGTTGCTGGGCATTGTCCTGTTGTTGCGTGCGGAGTTGTTCGATAGAGCAGTAAAAACTTATTGAGTTCTACTCTCCAATCTTTTCCTTCTGCATGTGCACATTGATTTGCCTTTTTGAGTGATCTGTTGAAGCGTTCCACTTCACCGTTGACCCATGGTGAATAAGGTGTTACGTTTCTTAATTTTATACCATGCTGTTTGAGGTACTGTTTAAATTCATCCGAAATGAGCTGTCTTCCATTATCTGCTACTAACTCCTTGACATATCCAAACATAGAAAATATCTTGTCTAATGCTTTGATTACTGTTTTTGTGTTAATAGTTCTGACTTGTGCAACTACTGGATACCTTGATCTGTAATCAATGAGTGCTATTAGATAATCCTTTGTTGGATATGGTCCCTGGATATCTAACGCGACCGTGTGCCAATTTGTTGACGGTATTTTGGTTGCTTCCAGTGGCTGATAATTGGTTTTGCTTGCTCCTGTTACTTGACATGCATGGCATTCTTTGATCAATTTTTCAACTTCTTGGTCTATTCCTGGCCACCATACTTTTTTCTCGAAGTAGTCCTTTTGTTTTCACAATTCCTAAGTGATGTTGGTGTGCTGTGCCAAGAATTCTTTGTCTAAGATCTTTGGGAATTACTAGCTTTGTGCCTTTTAAGATAATGTCATCTTTTATCCATAGATCTTTCCTGCACAGAAAAAATGGTTTATATTCTGGACTTTTTGACCATTTTTCTGATTTGATTTGATTTTTGACGTTTTTCAAGAGTTCATCTTTCCTTGATATTTCTTGAATTTCTTCTGATGTTACTGACTTTGGGATAGCGTCATAGACTAACGAGTTGATGAAATGCTCTGTATCATCATTCAGCTGCTCCCCTGTTGCTGGTAAAGGTGAACGTGACAAAACATCAGATGCGTTTGTGTGTCCAGGTTCATACATTACTGTAAACTTGTATGGTTGCATTTTAAGTAACCATCTTTGCAATCTTGGTGTAGGGCTTCCCCTTTGCAGATAATAGTTTTTCAAGAGGTTTATGATCAGTTACTATTATGAATTCTCTGTCATACAAATAGTAATGAAACTTCTGTGTTGCCCAAAATGCTGCTAAGCCTTCTCTCTCTGTTTGAGAATACCTTTGTTCTGTCGGGCTTAATGCATGTGATGCATATGCTACAGGCTTGAATTTACCATCTTTCTGCTTTTGAGTGAGAATTGCTCCTAGTCCTACTGGTGATGCGTCTACGATGACCTTTGTCTCTGCGTTTGGCTGGTAGTATGCCATTGTGCTTGCATTTGTTAGACTTTCTTTAAGCTTCTTGAAACTGGCTTGTTGTTCCTTGTTCCATGTGAATGGGGTTTCTTTTCTGGTTAGCTTTCTCAGTGGTTCTGTAAGTGTAGCATAGTCTTTGATGAAATGTGAGCAGAAATTGACTAGGCCTAAGAAACTTCTTACTTCTGTTGTGTTTGTTGGAATCTTTGCATTGTTTACTGCATCCACTTTTGATTGATCTGGGTGAATTCCTTTGTCAGTTAGACAATATCCAGCAAATGTGAGCTTGGTTGTTCCGAATACACATTTCTTTGGGTTGATCTTCAAGTTTCTTGCATGCAATGCTTTGAATAGCTTGTCAAGACGCTCTGCCATTTCTTCTATACTTGATGACCATATTAGAATGTCATCTGATATTGATCTTGTGCCTGGGCAGCCTGCAATGCTTTGTTCAATTACCTTTTGAAATTGTTCAAATGCTGAACTTACTCCATAAACAAGACGTTTTGATTGAAAACAACCTTCATGTGTTAGGAATGTTGTGATGTGCCTTGATTCCTCTGATAGCTCTACTTGGTGATACCCTTCTTTTAAATCAATCTTTGAGAAATATTTTGCATTATGCAGTTCTGGAAGAATTTCTTCAACCTTTGGAATTTGGTGTCTCTCTCTTATTATAGCTTCATTAGCTCTTCTCATGTCTAAACATAGTCTAATAGTGCCATTTGGTTTTGGTACTACTACTATTGGATTAATCCATGTGCTTGGACCTTTGACTTTCTCTATGCAGTCATTTTTCATCAATCTTTCTAATTCTGCAGAAACCTTCTTTCTTGTATGATATGGTAGTCTTCTGATGGGCTGTTGAACTGGAGTGACATTCTCATCAATATGTAATTTCAGCTTGTAATCTTTGAATTTACCCATGCCTTCAAATACTTCTTTGTTGTTGTCTATTACTTTTTGAATCTTTGGGTCTATCTTGGCATCAGTGGACTTGTCTTGACTAATTTCATTTATTGATTTGTACAGTGAACTTGCTGTGCATGCTTCTGAGTCTAAAACTGGACCTACTCTTAAAATATCTAGCTCTTCTGCTGTATTTTGTCCTAGCAATGCTCCTCCTGAACCTTCTGTAACATGGAATTTTGCTTGAGCTTCTTTACCAAATGCTTTAATTTGTGCTATGAATGATCCTTTTAGTTTCAATGGTTCTTTGCTTTGATAGGTGTAAACCTTTGCTTTACTGTTTTCAAGTTTTGGTTGTTTCTTGAGTTTCTGAAGTGATGTTTCATCAATGATATTCAATGTTGATCCACTGTCAATAAGCATGTTAATTGAAATGCCATTTATACTGACTGGATATATTGGTCTTTGTTTGCTTCCAATTCTTAATACAAATGCCTCTTCATCACTTGAGCTTTCTGTTGCTATTTCATTTGCTCTAACTTGATGATTTTCTTGTTTCTTTGGAGCTTTGGTCTTACAGAATTTTGCAAAGTGTCCCATGATTCCACATTTCATGCACTTTTTCCTTTTGTTACTCTGCAGTCTCTGCTTTTGTGATTTTCATTCCACACCTGCCACATTGCTGTCTTTGTTGTGGGTTTCTTTGATCTTCAGAGTTTATTGTTGGTTTACCTTTTGTTGATATTTGTTTGGTCTTATCTTATTCAGTTCTGAGAAGGATTCTTTTGTGTCTGCTGAAGCTGCTGCTGCACCATTTTTTTCTTCTATCTTCTTTGATTGGTGATCTGATTGTTCCATGAGCTTTCCTATAGTTAGAACTTTATCTAATGTGAGATCTGGTTCTTGTAGCAGTCTTTTCCTTAGCTTACTTGATTTGCATTTTGCAATTACTTGATCTCTTATCTCATCTTGTGTTGTATTTCCATATTCACAGTAAATGGTTAGCTTTTTTAGCCTTGTGACATAGGAATCTATGTTTTCTCCTGACTCTTGAACTGCCTCATGAAATACACATCTTTCAAACGGAATATTCTTTTGATATCAAAGTGACTATCTAGCTTGTTAATTGCTTCTTCATAAGTTGTACCTACCTCACCTAATGTTTCAAAAATGTCTTGCACTTCATCCCCTACAAGATGCAAAAGTGCAGCCCTTTTTTGACTATCATTTTGAATACCTGTTGCATTCAGAAAATAAACAAACGATTTCTTCCATTTCTGCCATCTTTGGCTTACCGTAGATGGGTCTCCTTTTGGATCAAAATCCTTAACTGGAGGTAAATGAATCGCTACTGGTTGAGGTTGTGGATCTTGGCCTACTTGATTCTGATTATTCATATTCGCAACTTTCTTTAGCAAATTTCTTACCTATATTATTTCTTTGGGTTCTTGAGATTACTCGTCGCCATATTATGTTGTGTATGTAGGTACGATGTTGAAGATAATCACTGATTGATAGCTAGAGAAAACAGGCCTAAAATAAACACGCCATGATCGCGTTATTCCAACTCTAGAATCCCCCTATCTCTACATGAGTACGAGGTTACGTAAATACACTACAATTTTTGGCTTCAGACCTGTCTTGCACGGCATTTTCTCTCAATTTTCCATACTGAACCTTGTGTTCGCGCACCTCGCGCATACGTGTAAGCTCTCGCTCCATGTCCGCCATTTTTGGTTACGCTTTTTGCACAATAAGGTTGTCGTTCCAGTCTTTTATTTATAGTTCAATGACACTACGTCGGCCAAAATCGGGGTTTTAAAATTACCTTTTTCTTCAAAAACAGTTACTAAAAGACCAAATTTCCTCCGAAAATCGCCAAAAAGCAAGTCTATAGCCTTGCCAAATTGCCAAAATTGGCCAAAATCGGGGGTTTTATAAATTGCCTTTTTTCTTCAAAATAGTTACTAAATCCCACCAGATATCCCCTAAATCGCCTCTACGGGGTATATAGACTGTTTTTCTATCGAAATGGGCCCAATCTGGAAGACAAAATTTCCCTCCGAAAATCGCCAAAAAAGCAAGTCTATAGCCTTGCCAAATTGCCAAAAATTGGCCAAAATCGGGGGTTTTTAAAAGTGCCTTTTTTTTCAAAAATAGTTACTAAATCCTACCAGATATCCCCTAAATAGCCTCTAGGGGGTAAATAGAGTGTTCTTCTATCGAAATGGGCCCAATCTGGAAGAAAAAATTTCCTTCCGAAAATCGGCAAAAAAGCAAGTCTATAGTCTTGCCAAATTGCCAAAAATTGGCCAAAATCGGGGGTTTTAAAGATTGCCCTTTTTCTTCAAAAATAGTTACTAAATCCTACTAGATGCCCCCGAAATAGCCTCTATGGGGTAAATACAGTGTTTTTCTATCGAACTTGGCGCAATCTGGAACAAAAAATTTCCCTCCGAAAATTGCCAAAAAAGCAAGTCTATAGCCTTGCCAAATTGCCAAAAATTGGCCAAAATCGGGGGTTTTAAAAAGTGCCTTTTTTCTTCTAAAATAGTTACTAAATCCTACCAGATAGCCCCTAAATAGCCTCTAGGGGGTAAATAGAGTGTTCTTCTATCGAAATGGGCCCAATCTGGAAGAAAAAATTTCCCTCGAAAATCGGCAAAAAAGCAAGTCTATAGCCTTGCCAAATTGCCAAAAATTGGCCAAAATCGGGGGATTTATAAATTGCCTTTTTTCTTCAAAATAGTTACTAAATCCTACCAGATATCCCCTAAATAGCCTCTACGGGGTATATAGACTGTTTTTCTATCGAATTGGGCCCAATCTGGAAGACAAAATTTCCCTCCAAGAAGCGCCGAAAAAGCAAGTCTATAGCCTTGCTTTTTTGCCAAAAATTGGCCAAAATCGGGGGTTTTAAAAAGTGCCTTTTTTCTTCAAAAATAGTTACTAAATCCTACCAGATATCCCCTAAATAGCCTCTAGGGAGTAAATAGAGTGTTCTTTTATCGAAATGGGCCCAATCTGGAAGAAAAAATTTCTCTCCGAAAATCGGCAAAAAAGCAAGTCTATAGTCTTGCCAAATTGCCAAAAATTGGCCAAAATCGGGGGTTTTAAAAATTGCCCTTTTTCTTCAAAAATAGTTACTAAATCCTACTAGATGCCCCCAAAATAGCCTCTATGGGGTAAATACAGTGTTTTTCTATAGAACTTGGCCCAATCTGGAACAAAAAATTTCCCTCCGAAAATTGCCAAAAAAGCAAGTCTATAGCCTTGCCAAATTGCCAAAAATTGGCCAAAATCGGGGGTTTTAAAAAGTGCCTTTTTTCTTCAAAAATAGTTACTAAATCCTACAAGATATCCCCTAAATAGCCTCTAGGGGGTAAATAGAGTGTTCTTCTATCGAAATGGGCCCAATCTGGAAGAAAAAATTTCCCTCCGAAAATCGGCAAAAAAGCAAGTCTATAGTCTTGCCAAATTGCCAAAAATTGGCCAAAATCGGGGGTTTTAAAAATTGCCTTTTTTCTACAAAATAGTTTCTAAATCCTACTAGATACCCCCTAAATAGCCTCTAGGGGGTAGATAGACTGTTTTTCTATCGAATTGGGCCGAATCTTGAAGAAAAAATTTCCGTCCAAATATCGCCGAAAAAGCAAGTCTATAGCCTAGCCGAAATGGCAAAAATCGTCCAAAATCTGGGGTTTTAAAAATTACCTTCTTTCTTCAAAAATAGTTACTAAATCCTACCAGATAACCCCTAAATAGCCTCTAGGGGGTAAATACAGTGTTTTTCTATCGAACTTGGCCCAATCTGGAACAAAAAATTTTCCTCCAAAAATCGCCAAAAAGCAAGTCTATAGCCTTGCTTTTTTGCCAAAAGTCGGCCAAAATCGGGGTTTTTAAAAATTACCTTTTTTCTTCAAAACAGTTACTAAATCCTACTAGATGCCCCCCAAATAGCCTCTAGGGGGTAAATAGACTGTTTTTCTATCGAATTGGGCCGAATCTGGAAGACAAAATTTCCCTCCGAAAATCGCCAATAAAGCAAGTCTATGGCCTTGCCAAATAGCCAAAAAGTGGCCCAAATTGCAGGTTTTATAAATTGCCCTTTTTCTTCAAAAATAGTTACTAAATCCTACCAGGTAACCCCTAAATAGCCTCCAGGGGGTAAATAGACTGTTTTTCTATCGAATTGGGCCCAATCTGGAAGACCAAATTTCCCTCCGAAAATCGCCAAAAAAGCAAGTCTATAGCCTTGCCAAATTGCCAAAAATTGGCCAAAATCGGGGGTTTTATAAATTGCCTTTTTTCTTCAAAATAGTTACTAAATCCCACCAGATATCCCCTAAATCGCCTCTACGGGGTATATAGACTGTTTTTCTATCGAAATGGGCCCAATCTGGAAGACAAAATTTCCCTCCGAAAATCGCCAAAAAAGCAAGTCTATAGCCTTGCCAAATTGCCAAAATTGGCCAAGATCGGGGTTTTAAAAGTGCCTTTTTTTCAAAAATAGTTACTAAATCCTACCAGATATCCCTAAATAGCCTCTAGGGGTAAATAGAGTGTTCTTCTATCGAAATGGGCCCAATCTGGAAGAAAAATTTCCTTCCGAAAATCGGCAAAAAGCAAGTCTATAAGCTTGCCAAATTGCCAAAAATTGGCCAAAATCGGGGGTTTTAAAGATTGCCCTTTTCTTCAAAAATAGTTACTAAATCCTACTAGATGCCCCCGAAATAGCCTCTATGGGGTAAATACAGTGTTTTTCTATCGAACTTGGCGCAATCTGGAACAAAAAATTTCCCTCCGAAAATTGCCAAAAAAGCAAGTCTATAGCCTTGCCAAATTGCCAAAAATTGGCCAAAATCGGGGGTTTTAAAAAGTGCCTTTTTTCTTCTAAAATAGTTACTAAATCCTACCAGATAGCCCCTAAATAGCCTCTAGGGGTAAATAGAGTGTTCTTCTATCGAAATGGGCCCAATCTGGAAGAAAAATTTCCCTCGAAAATCGGCAAAAAGCAAGTCTATAGCCTTGCCAAATTGCCAAAATTGGCCAAAATCGGGGATTTATAAATTGCCTTTTTCTTCAAAATAGTTACTAAATCCTACCAGATATCCCTAAATAGCCTCTACGGGGTATATAGACTGTTTTTCTATCGAATTGGGCCCAATCTGGAAGACAAAATTTCCCTCCGAATATCGCCAAAAAAGCAAGTCTATCGCCTTGCCAAATTGCCAAAAATTGGCCAAAATCGGGGGTTTTAAAAAGTGCCTTTTTTCTTCAAACATAGTTACTAAATCCTACCAGATACCCCCTAAATAGCCTCTTGGTGGTAAATAGAGTGTTTTTCTATCGAAATGGGCCCAATCTGGAAGAAAAAATTTCCCTCCGAAAATCGGCAAAAAAGCAAGTCTATAGCCTTGCCAAATTGCCAAAAATTGGCCAAAATCGAGGGTTTTAAAAATTGCCCTTTTTCTTCAAAAATAGTTACTAAATCCTACTAGATGCCCCCAAAACAGCCTCTATGGGGTAAATACAGTGTTTTCTATCGAACTTGGCCCAATCTGGAACAAAAAATTTCCCTCCGAAAATTGCCAAAAAAGCAAGTCTATAGCCTTGCCAAATTGCCAAAAATCGGCCAAAATCGGGGGTTTTAAGAATTGCCCTTTTTCTTCAAAAATAGTTACTAAATCCTACAAGATATCCCCTAAATAGCCTCTAGGGGGTAAATAGAGTGTTCTTCTATCGAAATGGGCCCAATCTGGAAGAAAAAATTTCCCTCCGAAAATCGGCAAAAAAGCAAGTCTATAGTCTTGCCAAATTGCCAAAAATTGGCCAAAATCGGGGGTTTTAAAAATTGCCTTTTTTCTACAAAATAGTTTCTAAATCCTACTAGATACCCCCTAAATAGCCTCTAGGGGGTAGATAGACTGTTTTTCTATCGAATTGGGCCGAATCTTGAAGAAAAAATTTCCGTCCAAATATCGCCGAAAAAGCAAGTCTATAGCCTAGCCGAAATGGCAAAAATCGTCCAAAATCTGGGGTTTTAAAAATTACCTTCTTTCTTCAAAAATAGTTACTAAATCCTACCAGATAACCCCTAAATAGCCTCTAGGGGGTAAATACAGTGTTTTTCTATCGAACTTGGCCCAATCTGGAACAAAAAATTTTCCTCCAAAAATCGCCAAAAAGCAAGTCTATAGCCTTGCTTTTTTGCCAAAAGTCGGCCAAAATCGGGGTTTTTAAAAATTACCTTTTTTCTTCAAAAACAGTTACTAAATCCTACTAGATGCCCCCCAAATAGCCTCTAGGGGGTAAATAGACTGTTTTTCTATCGAATTGGGCCGAATCTGGAAGACAAAATTTCCCTCCGAAAATCGCCAATAAAGCAAGTCTATGGCCTTGCCAAATAGCCAAAAAGTGGCCCAAATTGCAGGTTTTATAAATTGCCCTTTTTCTTCAAAAATAGTTACTAAATCCTACCAGGTAACCCCTAAATAGCCTCCAGGGGGTAAATAGACTGTTTTTCTATCGAATTGGGCCCAATCTGGAAGACCAAAGTTCCCTCCGAAAATCGCCAAAAAAGCAAGTCTATAGCCTTGCCAAATTGCCAAAAATTGGCCAAAATCGGGGGTTTTATAAATTGCCTTTTTTCTTCAAAATAGTTACTAAATCCCACCAGATATCCCCTAAATCGCCTCTACGGGGTATATAGACTGTTTTTCTATCGAAATGGGCCCAATCTGGAAGACAAAATTTCCCTCCGAAAATCGCCAAAAAAGCAAGTCTATAGCCTTGCCAAATTGCCAAAAATTGGCCAAGATCGGGGGTTTTTAAAAGTGCCTTTTTTTTCAAAAATAGTTACTAAATCCTACCAGATATCCCCTAAATAGCCTCTAGGGGGTAAATAGAGTGTTCTTCTATCGAAATGGGCCCAATCTGGAAGAAAAAATTTCCTTCCGAAAATCGGCAAAAAAGCAAGTCTATAAGCTTGCCAAATTGCCAAAAATTGGCCAAAATCGGGGGTTTTAAAGATTGCCCTTTTTCTTCAAAAATAGTTACTAAATCCTACTAGATGCCCCCGAAATAGCCTCTATGGGGTAAATACAGTGTTTTTCTATCGAACTTGGCGCAATCTGGAACAAAAAATTTCCCTCCGAAAATTGCCAAAGAAGCAAGTCTATAGCCTTGCCAAATTGCCAAAAATTGGCCAAAATCGGGGGTTTTAAAAAGTGCCTTTTTTCTTCTAAAATAGTTACTAAATCCTACCAGATAGCCCCTAAATAGCCTCTAGGGGGTAAATAGAGTGTTCTTCTATCGAAATGGGCCCAATCTGGAAGAAAAAATTTCCCTCGAAAATCGGCAAAAAAGCAAGTCTATAGCCTTGCCAAATTGCCAAAAATTGGCCAAAATCGGGGGATTTATAAATTGCCTTTTTTCTTCAAAATAGTTACTAAATCCTACCAGATATCCCCTAAATAGCCTCTACGGGGTATATAGACTGTTTTTCTATCGAAT
>JACTAT010000203.1:0-42765 GCA_014526335.1 Chrysaora quinquecirrha
CTGATAATTTTGGTAAATGCTGGAATTGTTTTAGCGTAATTTGGCTTGTGGTATACCAGATATGTTATTTTACTAACTCAATTTGTTCTTTCCTTAGTGACATTATGATGTCACCAGTGAGATCGAGGAATACTGCATCTCGGGCAAATTTTTTCTGAGTTGGAACTTATGAGACGGAAGTCGCTTTATGGTCCTTCGTCATGTTTCGCTTGTCTCCCTTCCATTTTAGCTGGTCTCTCGCAGTGTAGAGGCCTGAATCCTTTTTTCAGTTTATTCACTCTCTGTTGCATGTGGCAACCTTTACATTCGATGACACCAACACTCCCTTCCACCTCTAAAGATTTTCGACATTTCAAACATAGCTTCGATTTCTGACATTTCAACATCAACTTAAGACATCAACAGTTTCTGTTCCCAATCCAAACCCTTCTACCACAGCAACCTCTCCTTCTATACCTCCTACCTCTCTTATCCCCCAAACTCAACACTTAAACTTATAGTTTCAGTTTTTGGGTCCCTCCAAGCCTTTGCATCAGTAAACTCGCATGTCTTATTCACTTGAACCTCCTTTCCAGAATCATCCCCAAAAGACACCTTTACCGAACCTTCCTCGTCTGCTATAACTCCATCTACCCTGACCTTTTTTTCCAAATTTGGTCCCAATCTTCTTCTCACCTGAAAGCGCCATTACCTTCCCACTCACTGCAACAACCTGCCCCACAATCAAATCTTCCGCCCTGTTACATTTTATTCTCAATAACATGGGTAAATATTCAAAATTTACTGTTATTTCCTGCAAAGGGCTCCCAATCACAACAGCCAAGCTGTTTTCCACTTTTTTAAATTTCTGCCCCTGTGGTTGGAATATGATCGTTGATCTTAAAATTGAGTTGGTATGCGCACTTTTTTATTTGACTGCCTTTTGTAGCTTTGAAGAAATGGACCTGATCTCTTCCTTGTTCAATGTTTGTCAAGGTGACGGCATCAACCGTACAGTACGTTGATGTTCTTGAAAATACGGCCTAAATTGTTTGTTGTGCTTTAGCATTACTCTGCTAGTTAATTGGTCCTTTCGGGAAGTTTTGACGTGGACATCATAATACGTGTTTCCAGAAGCACTTGTTTGCTTATCTGTTATGTGGGTGATGTATCCCGAATATTCATGTTTCTATTTCCAGTATGCAGCCGGGATATTCTTCGTACTTTACGAACGTGAACATGCTTGCAATTTCTTTCTTGGTAGCTCTGTTGTTTATATCTATTGAATCGTTGTCTGTGTAGAATGCTTCACGTCTTGGTTGTGACAGACAGACGTTTCGATGTTTGTCCTTGTTGGTTATGCAGGAACCAAACGCACTGTTGCCGATGAGTTTGGCTGAAATACATAAATGAATAATATCGTCAAAATTAGAATTAATATTTACATTAAATAATTGTCCTCCTTCTATGGATTCACAGAAGGCAAGATGCCTCTCTTTTGATCTTTCGTTGCATGATGGGCTACCTTATTTTTCTTTTCCAAAATTGATTTTCTTGATTGCTCGTTTACATGATAAATCCAGTTACTTTTCTTACGCTTATAAGTGCAAAACTTTTGTGCAAGTGCATTGTATGCTAGTCGTAGTGGTGCAAAATTGTTACATAAAAAAAGTGCTCTAAAACTAAACTAGTTAAAAAATTGGCTCGTTTGATAATTATCAAATCTCTTTGACAATGATCAGACTTTATGCCAAAAACAAAACATAAGCTTTCTTTAATGACTTGATGCAATAATGTGCGTTTAAATGTATGAGAACCAAATAAAAATGCAACGTGCCAAATCAAAAATACATTGAAAGGGTGATCTTCGCATTTACTAAGTACTGATGTGTTACAATTAAAAATAAAAGAAAAATTATTATTGGTCATTAAATTAATCAAAAAACATTCTATACATTTGTCATCGGTTTTGTCGTTATCTTCGCACCAGGCGAAACATTATCTTTCATTAATAAAGGCTCTGAATACATCATTATCTAAATCTTTAATACACCAGCGATCACGTGATAATTTGGTCTCGTCTGGTGCGAAATTAGCAAAACAAATGACATGTGGTATATTATAAATACGCATGCAACTTTCATATTTAGAATTGAAGAATCTACCGTTTTTGAGTTCTTCTATAATGTTGTAGTTCACTTGTTCTTCTTGTGAGCGGCTGAAATCAAATACAACAATTGGCTGGCCTTGATATCCGAATTTGATGTCATTACTTTTTCCATTTGTAGTGACGAAGGCGTCTTTCATGACTGCCCAGTATGTAGCAAGCCAACTTTTGCCTTTATTGCCAGTTGTGTCCCAGATCCAGTATACTCTGCGCTTATGGGGCTCTTCGTCTACTGCTCTGCTCATCCATCTTTGCCAAGGCCGTAGTTCTGCATTTTCGAGCTCTGCTTTCAATCTTTTCTTCGTTCTTTCCTCTTTTATGGCGTGTGCTGCTTGGCGACAATGGTTTCTATACTGAACATAACCTTCGTGTTCGTTAACCAGCTTCTCTTCGTCTTTTCCGTTCAGAATCTGATTTGTTATTTCTGCCAAGTCTGTTCTTTGCCCAGATGTCTGCAGTTGCCCCTCTTCAACGTAATTCCCTTCTTTTTTGCAATACTCTGCAGCTTCTATTGGCTTTCCCCTTCTTTTCTCCAAATGGGCTCGATTTAGGCCTAACAGGTTCTGCACTTGATTTCCACGCTTCCTGGCCTTCATCTGCACAAATCCTTGTAAATGAGGAGTTCCATTCTCTCCCACTTCTCGCCCAATGACGATATAGTTAACTATAGGCCTTGCACGTTCAATTATCGCCTCCAATTGGCCTTCTTCGTAGTTATTTAGAGTAAAACACCAGTCCTTAGCCGTGCCCATCTTGTAACTGACTGAAAAACGGTTATTCCGCGCCTAAATTCAAAAATACAATGGATTGCACCACAAACATTCCGATCTAATCCTCTTTCCGGTTGGAATGTGGAACGGAATTTCGGGGAACTTTTTTCGAAAACTTTGTCCTAGAGCGCTGAAAGTGGTACCATTCGATTCCTCTCGTCGAGCTGAGTCCGAAAATCGCTATGGTTACGCCCTATGATGGTCACGCCCACTGATAGGGTTTGTCCCTCGCCCCTCTGATGGTCCCGCCCATCTGATGGTCACGCCCCTGTGGCAAAGGGTTTGTCCCTCGCCCCTCTGATGGTCCCGCCCCTGTGGCAAAGGGTTTTCTGTTGCGTCCTTCATGACTGCCCAGTATGTAGCAAGCCAACTTTTGCCTTTATTGCCAGTTGTGTCCCATATCCAATATACGCGGCGCTTATGGGGCTCTTCTTCTACTGCTCTGCTCATCCATCTTTGCCAAGGCCTTAATTCTGCATTTTCCAGCTCTGCTTTCAATCTTTTCTTCGTTCTTTCCTCTTTTATGGCGTGTGCTGCTTGGCGACAATGGTTTCTATACTGAACATAACCTTCGTGTTAAATTACTGAATACTTAACATCTCTTCTGTGTCTGGCTGTTCTGTTGAGCAGTTTATAGAACGTTTCCGTGCTTGCTGTGATGATGCTGGTGCTGGTGCTATGCCAGTGCTGGTGGTGATTGCTGTGGTTGTGATGATGATGATGTTGATGATGATGATGTCGGGTGCGATTGTAAAATGCTTAAAAGTGATGATGAAGACGATATCGATGATAATGATGTTGATGTTGACGTTGAGATTGCTTGGAATGAGGATGGTGCTGCTGATGATGCTGGTGATGACGATGATGATGTCGGGTGCGATTGTATAATGTTGAAAAGTGATGATGAAGACGATATCGATGATAATGATGTTGATGTTGACGTTGAGATTGCTTGGAATGAGGACGGTGCTGCTGATGATGCTGGTTATGACAATGATGATGTCGGGTGCGATTGTATAATGTTGAAAAGTGATGATGAAGACGATATCGATGATAATGATGTTTATGTTGATGTTGAGATTGCTTGGAATGAGAACTGTGCTGTTGATGATGGTGGTGATGACGATGATAGTGTTGTTTGTGCTGCTGCTGGTGATTGTGGTGCATTAAATGATGATGTTAAAAAATTAGCCATCCATCTGCTCCAGTCCTCTTCTTGCAAACCAAAATCGTTCTCTGAAGATGTATATATCGCCATCGTCAACTAATCAACCATCTACGTAACGTATCCGTAAACGTTTTGTTCGTTTGTTCAACACTACATTCATTTTTTACCTATCAACTTGCTTTATCTGCTATGCTAGATAAATTGCTTCCCAATGAGATGATAATTCACAATCGTTTTTGACATTGAATGTATTTATCACAGTAGGTTCTGGTAGAGTATCTTGTGCATAAAACGTGCTAGGCCCAAGATATTCCTTAAATAAATATAGTTGACGTGGACAGGAAAATTCACCCAGAACATTTCTCTCCAACCCTCCCAATTATAATGAATAGGCGCTCCATTACGGATATTGATACGTTTACGTTTCCACTTCATCCACTACATCCTCAAGTACCCTCGTACATCCTCAAATACCCTACCTCTAAACAAGCCCCCCCTTGAATAAGCCCCACCGCATAATTAATTTATGCAAATAAACCCTCCCCTTGAATAAGCTCCCATGGGAAATTATTTGAAGGCCTTATGAATTTGTTTTTACCTATAATATATCGTTCAACTAATTAAAACATTGAAAAGTTAGTGCTGACAGGTTTTGCTATGAATTCAACCTATAATCAGCCATTGCCTGTTGGCAAGAAGCTGATTTTAGAATACAGATAAGGTTGTCTGTTTTGCTCTGCTATTCTGTCGAAAACACACTGGAACTATGGAACTTTGAAATAGTCCTCCGCTGAAATAGGCCCCCAACATAAAGTTGATGTTTGCAAATAAGCTCTTATTTGAGGTAGTTCATCAAGTTCAAATTTTAATTTTCAATTTAGTTTTTCTTACCATATATATATTTGCCTTATTTCACTGACCAAACAAATTCACAGTTTAAATTTCTTTTCAGATCACATTAGGTTTATCATTGACTTTGTCCATATCATAAGACTTGGAGTAAAAAAATTTTGTTTTTACTTTGGCAATACCGTGATAATGAATGTTTTTGTTGGTTTTTATAAATCACCTTTTCCAATTTTTTGATTGAAGAAGTTGTTTCTATTGAACTATCTTTCAAATACCCCTAAAAAAGAGAAATTTTCAAACGATTGGCCTTAGCTTTGAGCTGAAATCACTGACATAGATTCTGACTCATTCCCCGATCCCAAAAGTAACGAAATTTCAAATCGAAATACAGCATGCTGTGTTCCAAATCCTACTGTATATACTTTAAGGTGGAATTTTTAATTGTATTGTATAACGTAAATGCAATCTTTTAATACAATGCTACTAGGTCAGCTTTCGTAACCAAGTTTTGTTTTGCATATATTGCATAATTAGTGTTTGTTAAGTGTATATACATTGACATGTTCGAAGAGAAATTTCATTTGTTGGTTTTTACAGAATTAATTTACGTTTCCATTAAAATACAGTTATATCTCTAAAGCAGACGGTTTGACAACAAGTTTTTGGATGAGAACACTTAGCTTCAATTTCAGCCTGCCAGTTTCTTATTTTGAAGCCTTGAAGTGATTTTTAATCAACTTACCACCCCTTACCCTTATCAAGCAAATTATTAAAATGCTTTTCCCCGCATGGGCTTCATGCTGGTGAGCTTTCATTTCTGTATCTCAAATAGTTTCAGTGATGGAAAAAATTTTGGCTCAAATTCCAGCGTGATGTTTCTTACAAACGTTGTTCTTAAAAAACATATACAGATTTAAAATATTTTCTTATGGGATTTTGAAACTGGGAATGAAAACATGCTTTACCTATATCTTGTGGTATCTGCTAGAGATAGTTGACTGTATTTCAATGAATCCTAGTTATTCTCTAATAAAAGGGACAAATTGTGGACAGCTTTGGCTATGGTCAAACAAATTACACTGTCCATACAATAAATCTGAAGGCAGCAATTTTGGAATATTCATACACTTTGTACGTTTTTTCACAAAGAAAATAAATTCCTTTGGTGGACATAACTTGCCCCTTTGATCACTGCATTCTGTTTCATGCGAATCTAATATTTTTATACTTTATAGATGTGTAAATGTACATGAATATGTTAATGTTTATTTGGAGTGAATTTTTTAATGTAGCGAAATATTTAGCTGTCTACAGATTATTGTACTATATGAACTTCAGAAACGATTCTAGGATTTATTATTATTGCCGTTGAAGCATAAAAGGATTCATTATTTTGTATTATTAATCTATTTTCAACAATTTTTAATAAAATATTGATAAAAATCATCAAGCAGTGTAATTGAGAAATATTCTCTGAAATGAATTGTACAGTCATTCTTAAAAGATGAATATGGTATGATATTGAAGAGAATTATGCATTGTCATTTTTGATTTCACAGCTGTAATATACGTACACTGCCACCCAAATTTTGAAATATTTTACAAGCACCAAAAAGTTTATTAGAAAAACTAGGTTGAGCAATTCATACATATATCTTCTTTTTCAATTTGATTGCCAAAATTGGCGTTGTGACGTCCTCTGCAAAGCACCAAATTAGCGTTGTAAGGTCTCTTGCAAAGCCACAAATTAGTGTTGTAAGGTCTCTTGCAAAACCACAAATTAGTGTTGTAAGTTCTCCTGCAAAGCCACAACAATTCACCAAAATCAAAGGTAAGTATGGTGTCACATATAATATGACTAGCCAATGAGAAAAATGTAGGAAAATTCCTAAATTTGGCTTTGTTACCTTTTAGTTTTCTGCTAAGCATTAAATTCCAAAAAAAATTACAAAAATTTATATGTAAAAAAATCAATGTGGCGCCAAATAATGCCTGGTCAACAAGTTAGCGTTAATTGAATTTGGTTTCGATATTTTTGAAAATTAAAAAATGTCAAAAGAATTAAAAGCTGGTTGCAGCGCCACAAAATGTCAGTTTTATGTATAAGATTAGATTAATCCATAGTGTGGTAATTATTGTGCAACGCAGGTCATTGCAGTGCCACATACAATGCAAAATTGATTGGTAAGTGTGGAAATTCTTAAATATGTCTTATTGTAGTGGTCTTCTGCACATCTATCAAAATTTCAATCAATTTACAGTGCAACGCAGGTGACACTGTGGTAATTATTGTGCAACGCAGGTCATTGCAGTGCCACATACAATGCAAAATTGATTGGTAAGTGTGGAAATTCTTAAATATGTCTTATTGTAGTGGTCTTCTGCACATCTATCAAAATTTCAATCAATTTACAGTGCAACGCAGGTGACACTGCAGTGCCACATACTGCAAGAGTGATTGGCACGTGTGGAAATTCTTCCATTGGCCTTAATAAAGAGTTATTCTGCGCAGCTATCAAAGTAAAATAAAATTACTGTGCAATGCAGGTCATTGCAGTGCCACATACTGCAATATTGATAGGTCAGTTAGTGCTGAAATTCTTCTATGTGCCTTATTGTAGCGATCTTCTTCAAAACTATCAAAAGTTAAATCAAATTGCAGTCCAACAAAGGTCATTGCAATGCCACATACTGCAATATTGATAGGTCAGTAAGTGCTGAAATTCTTCTTGTAGCGATCTTCTTCAACACTATCAAAAGTTAAATCAAATTACAGTGAAACAAAGGTCATTGCAATGCCACATACTGCAATATTGATTGATAAGTGTTGAAACTCTTCCATAGTAGAGGTCTTCTGCAACACTACCACAGTTTTTGTAAAGAACCACTATATAAGGAACCTACTTGTAGAAGGTCAAAAATTTCCAAATAACTTCTACTAATAAAAAGATAGGGATCGCTAAGGATCTTTTCAATTTTGAATATTTTTACCAATGCAAACAATCGAGAAAAAGGAAGCCGGAAACTCGCGTGAATTGTGTTACGCTTGTATCAAACGTTTACTTAAGTATTTTAAAGCTTTGCTCACATACAATTGCTCTTTATCATTTTATGACACCAAATATGCATTATAGAGTTAAGGAACTAATAAGGAACTTTGATCAAAAATGGTCCGAAAAATAAGGAAGTTTTGGAACAGACCTTGAGGATAGGTGTTTTTTTATATAATTAAAAGCGTGTAAAGAAACTTGTATGCTGTGTTACGTAGGAAAGATTTTTTCGGCTTAAAAACAGTTTCACTTTTTGAAGGCTTAGGGCTTGAGCTTCCTCTACCCCCAAAAACGGTCTATGGTAACATGGGCAGTACTTTTATCCAAGAAAGAAAATTTTGATTTTTGGTGAGGCATTTATATTAGCAATCTTTGTTAAACTTTTCGAATTTCACTTTCTTCGAACCTCCACAAATTTCTTGTAAAACATGACAAGAGTTTTCTTCTCTTTAAGTTATCCACCAGACAAGTATGAAATCATCATTACAGTTTGCCATAAGCCATAAATAATTTGAAAGGATTACAGATCAATGCAGTGCGACATACTGTAATGGTAAGTTTTTTTGGGCCAGTATTTAAACTTTCTTAGATATTTCATGTTTTCAGTACCAAAACTTTCTTGTGACTTTCTTTGCAAAAATTTTGGAATGCAGTGTTTCTGCGAATGCACAGTTAAGGCACTGTATACATTGCACAAATACAACATTTTCCATAGAAAATAATCATAAGACCCATTTAACAGCAAGATGAACGACTGAACAGAAGAGCGAAAATAATTTGTGTTGACATTCAAAAGGGTTATGATTCGCTTTTCAAGTCTTGGCAGAAGGAAGATGACTGCAGCTCAAAACAAAAACATAAGCATTGTCGGCTTTGCGAGAAAGCCTTCTGCACGCCATATGAATGTCGCCGCCACTTCGACGAAACCCATGCAAGCCGTGCAGTGGAAGTTTAAATGGCAAAGAAAATCAACAAAGATCTCATTACCACTGTCCTAGTTGTGAACAATCAAAACTGAACAGAGAGCCATTCTTGAAACACATAAAGCAGCGTAAAGATGGAAAATTCATTACTGCAGCAGATAGTAAGTCAAGGGTATATCTTATTCCCTTTATATATTATGATTACCCGTGTTTACCCATGGTTACCCTTGCTAAATCCATATAAAATGCAGATAGAATCATGGTTACCCGTACGTTCTCCGCTCTGTACAATGTATGCATGGATAGAACCGTTCGTCGAACATAACAGAGCAGCGTCATAAATTAAGGGTGTGGTTTCTAGGCGTGTAATTTTTCGACTTTCATTGGACTTATATGCTCCTTGAGCGTTGAATGGGAATTTAAGTGAGAAATCGATATTTTTAGCACCTTTTTGAAAACTCAAGTTCCTCTCCAAAAATGTTCTGAAGACAATCTTAGACAAAATATTTGGAACAAGGCCTTCTTTCCAAGGAATACGGCCTATTCCACTGAGCAGAACTATTTACGCTCCAATATATTTTGTCAAAGTTTTTTGGTGACATTTTCCATAGGAAAATAATCATTTGACTCGTTTAATAGCAAGATAAACGACTAAACATGAACAAAGAAGCGAAAATAACATACAGAACACTGAAAGTGAAACTAAAGTTTCAAGAATCCAGTATTGAACTTTTTGTTCTTAAGATGTTGCGCACTATAAACCACTTTCTATTAAAAATCGTGTATAAGGCATGCCTATCATCATTACCGTGACATTTTTGGGAACAGAGTTTTTTCTAGAGCTAAAGTGGAGCTTAAAGCCCCGAGCTTTGATGCGAATAAGATGATGTTGTTCGGGTTGAAAATTTTCCAAAAATTTATACAGCAAACTGATCCTTCATTAGCAATGTTAAAACGATTCCTACAGAAGAGTCCAGTCTGCCAGTCCGGCCAATCCGTTTTTTAGCTCGCACTCTCGCACGCTACTTCACATGAATTCATCATGTGACAAAGAGTGACATCACACTACTACAAACCAGGAACCATTCAGGACTTGAAAGAATTTGTCATAAGCATGGAAAATTGCTGAAATTTGGCAGAAATGACAGCAACTGGTGAATACAGAAGAAGACTTGACGATACTGCCGGTTTGTCATGCCTTATTGAAGGCTTCTACGTGAAGGATGGCCACACGGTACGTCGAAACACGTCTGTATTGTTTGTGGTGGCCTAGGCCATTTTATTTAGGCCCAAAATATCTGTACCCAGGTTTAGGCTGTGCTTTGACTGTTGGCATTTTAATTAATTTTAAGATTGAGTCGGGTGACCCACATGATTAAAGCAAAAACGCAATCAATGCAAAAATTTGAGATGATGAGTCCACATCACCTATATACCGTATAGGTACGCGCGTAGGTCATCTTCATCGTCATCATCATCATCAGTTCTGTTAGGTACAAATTCTCCAATGGCTACCTATAACTAAAAACTGTTATTTTTTTCAAAGGAGTTTGTTTTAAAAGTCTCAAGAGGACCAAATCCAGAAAATAGATGGGAGGTGAGTGGTAGGAAACATTAAATCTGTTAGGTTGCTTGTCAAGTGTTATTTATTATGGTAAACACTAATACGTGGTAGACTAGGTAACATTACAATTCGGCCCACTACAAAGTCAACCCACCATGTGTTGGACAAGTCAGCCTATTGTTTTTTAAACAAGTCTGTCAGCGTATACCAAATTGGACAATTAAAATATTATAAATTGTACATGTAATTGTTCATGTGCAATGTTAAAGCAGGGATATGGGGACGGCAGCCCCCAATATCCCCACACATAACAAAATAACTAGTAAATAATGTCGTGGGCCAACATTGCCGTGGGCCGAGTTGTCCATATGGGTGGGCTGACTTGGCAGCAGGCCAATTCGGTGAAGGTAGACTGTATTGTCGTCTTCTCACTGCTTGCAACCATCATCTGGCAGTTCCTTCAGGATCAACTTCTGCAAGTATCCTGCAACAAACATCTCTTTGCACTCTGATAGACAGTGTTTGTGATTGTAATAATCCCAGCATCTCATCAGCTCCAGAATTGGGATATTGTCTATTTAACCTATGAATTACAAGCTTGAGTTTATCATAGCTTATCCGGGGAAAACGTTATCTTGGAGCCACCATGCCATTTCGTGTTATAAACCTGTGCAAAGTATTATAGTGAACCAAACCCCCAAAAGATGTTCTGAATTTCTTGCAAAGCTCATTCCAATATTTAGAAAATATTCAAGCTTTGTTCTATTTATTTGATAACGAGGAGCACCACGAAAAAAGTTTCCACCACGTAAAGAAGTTTGAGGAAGTCTTTGAGTTACAGATTCAACAGGGAACACATTTGCATTATTTATTCTCATTATCGCAGCATCAATTTGATTTGACAGTACACAAGTCCATTTCTACTCTATTAAAATGTGCCTGACTGAGAAGAGTTCGTATTCTCCTAAGATTCTGAAGAAGTTCGTTCATAGTTTTACAAGCAGAATTCAAATCTTGCAAAACCAACATTCTTTGAAAAACTGGGTTTTTCTGAAAACTCGTATTGTCTGTGGAAAAGCCCAGTTTATCTGAGAAAAACTGGGTTTTTCTAATTATGGTGACTTTCGCTTGCCATATCCATCTTACCTTGCTTAATTGCTTGCTTGAGGTTCACTTTTTATTGAAATACCACGTGTTTCTTACTGTAGGTTCAACACAGATACAATGACTTTGTTACATTGCAGTCAATATTGCAGGTAAAGAACAACTTGGCATTCAACAAAGCTTAAATATCAATACTATCTTTTTCATTGTAATTACATGATAATTGTTGCTTTACTCTCCAAACCTGAATTTCTTCTTTTGCAGGCTTCAGGGTTTGAGCTTCCTCTACCTCCAAAGAAGGTTTTTGGCAACATGGATAGCACTTTTATCCAAGAAAGAAAAATTGGATTACAGGTAAAACCCTAAACTTAGATCCCTAGATGTATAACGAGAAACCCATACTCTTTAACAGATCCACTTTTTTGTGAAGTTTAAAATGAATTGAATTTTACTTTATTGTTTTATGTTCAAAATTTAGAAAATTCCAATCCCATTGTTCACAACTTTGATTATAATTTAATTGAATATTTGAAATAAAGAACATAAAGCACTGTTCAAAATTTATCTGCAGAAATTTCAAGTGGCTGAAATTGGAACTTCTTATCCCCAAATGAAGAGATTTTTTGCCCTTTTATGCTTATATTTAATGAACGTGATAAAAAACAGGCAGTGCAACTTCTATTTCAGCCAATTCAATTACTTTGTCTCCTCAAATGAGCACCTTCTCTCAAAAGAGCACCCCCCTCAAATGAGCACTGTCCAAAAACTCAAAACCATTTAATGAGCCTGCCCCCCTTGAAGGAGTGTCCCACCCAAAAAAGCTCCTGGTAGATAAGAAAAAAGATCCTTGTAATCCATTACAAATTTATTGAATTAAATATAAAAATTTAGCTATAGCCTTTTTTCAAACATAAATTTGAAATGTTTGTACTTTGTTTTCATTTGTTTGTTTATCATTTATAATGTTTGCTTGTCTAGCTTCCTTCAGTGTAACTTGAAGCTTTCCTAGTACAATGGTTAGGCTATATTCACTCATTAGAAGTAATATGGTAACTGTTTTGCCTTTGTGTTTTCGCTGCTGTTGTTGCTGTTATTTTTAAATGTTATTTTTAAAATTTTTATTTGCAGAAATACATAAATGTCATCTTATCAAATACTCTACTAGCAAACCATATTGCTGTCAAAAAATTTCTGGATCCAAGAAATTATTCTGATGAAATTGAAAGTAAGAATAGAATTTCTGGAATCTCTTGTTTATGCTGCTCTTTTGCTAATACCGCTCTACCTATTAATTGTATCTATATTTTAATTGCTAGGTCCGTATCCAATTTCTAATCACTTGTTAGAAACATTGAAGTAATGAGTAATGAAGTACCGATGTCGAGACACCACAAACATGTTTAGAATTTCCAAATATTCTCTTCATTTTCTGTACTCGATTCTTCAAACTTAAAAAAGTTGAAAAATTGAAATCTAGAATTCCAACGAGAAATTTCACGCGTACTTGCCTCTTATCATTTGCATTTTACTTATGTATTTGTAAATCTGCGTTCATGTGTGATTTTCTGGTAGCGTGTAGCTATATCTTCCCATGTCTGTGTTCAATTTATGCAATTTTTACGCAAAAATACTGCATTCTAAAATTTTTACGAAGAAAGTCGCAAGAAATTTTTTGTACTGAAGACATGAAATGTATAAAAAAGTTGTTTCGATACTGGTCCAAAAGAAAACTTTAACTTTTACATTTTGGTATCATTACAAAGTCGTAGAAATCTCAGAACATTATAAATTCCGATAAAACCTTCCGAAAACAAACATATTTTAATAGATGCTTTTAATAGATACCCCCCTGAAATTTTGCACTCGTATACACGCTTATTTTATAAAGAACCACTTTATAAGAAGATACATGTAGAAGGCCCGGAAACTTAAAGAACTTATTCTACTAAAGAGAAAATCATTAAGGAACTTTTGAATATTGAGTGCTTTAACGCTGAAAATAATCAAGTATTAGAAAGCCGGTTCCATTCATTTGCAGTCAAAAGTCACATAAATTGTACGTTAAGCATGTATCCAATGTTTCTTTGAGTAGTCTCGAGCTTTGCTCACATGCAAATGTCTCTCTTTTATTGTTAAGACCACTGTATGTGCAGTTAAAATTAAGGAACTATTAAGGAACTTTTGGAACTACAATTGCCTCTAAAGGGGCCCGAAAATAAGGAACTTTAAGAACTAGACCTTGAGGTAGGTTCCTTATAACAAAAAAGCGTGTAGATGAATACATTTCCTTAGGACCTGTTTTTCAACTGACTTCTGCTTACTCTAATCCGTAATGTTTTTCTTAAAGAGATGGGACAGCAGCAAGCAGCCATGTTCTTCAGGTCAGAGCCAAATTGGGAATTAGCAGAACCACTTAGAGAACTAGGTTTGTTATTGTAATAAATACTTGTGATAAATCCTTTTCATCTTTGAGTTTAACAAATCTTAAAATTGCGATCTCTCGGTCTAACACTCCTCAGAGTATTATAAAAGGGTCAAAGGATTGACTGGCAAGGGATTTATGCCCAGATGCAAATCGAAATGCACCAATCAGAACAGTGAAGCTGGATTGAAAACACAAACGAATGCACCAAATTCTTTGACGATGTTATCTGTTTTGTTGTACAGTAAGGTTGAAGCTTGAGTCTCTTAATAAGCACAAGCCATTGCTCTAATCTTAAGACCATCATCGAAGAATCGTGGAGCTCGACTTCACAGTTTCTTCGATTTTTTCCATTCAAGGTTTTATAGAGAAAATTGTCTTGTTAGACACTGTGATGTTGTAAAAACTTGCGCTCTTTATATGAAACTAAGATTTTTTCAGTACAAAAGTTTTTTAACTTTTGGAGGATTTTAGTCTGAAAGTTTCTATAGTTTCATAACTTAATTGTAGCGTTGAAAAAGAGGAAGCGATACAATCTAAGTTCACAATAACTGTATTGTGTAAAAATAACGTGATTCAGATTGTTGAGACCTGCGAGTTCTTATCATTTTGGGTCGAGTATACTGAAAGTTTCTTAACCAATAGTGATCTAAGTAATGAGTTTCTTATAAAAGAGTTTCTTATAAAAAAGAGTGTATGCTCGTAAACAAGGTTCTTTGACAGTATTATGTCATGTCGTTTAAATATAAGCCTTTTCTGTTTCTATGTCTTAAATTGTAACTTTTGACTCTGCAGGTTGGAGGATACGAAAACAATACTTTATGATGAAATCGAAAGATTCATCCAAAAATGTTAAAAGGATACTTTCCTGGGTATGTACACATCGAGGAGTGCATCACTTCATAAATCTCGTACACGTTGATTGACGAAACCCTGAGAAGTCCTACAAATCTTTTGAATCCTATAAATACTAAAAATACTCGTGTTTTAGTAGTTCGTAAGAGCACATGTCATGATTCATCTGAGCAGTCTTATGTTAGACAACGACTGAAAGAAAATGACGTGTGTCTTTTTAAAGGTATAATCGAAAGTTATACTTGAGTCTTTGAGACCAAATCCAGTTATATTTACAGTTATAATGTAATAAATTTTGCAGGCATGCTCCCAAATATCTACAAACCTAGTCAAAATACTATGAGATAAATTTTGCTTTCAGAGTGTCTCTATCCCCTCTCCCCCTTTTTCAATGTTGTGGCTATGAAAAGTCACCGCACTGTCACTTTCTTGGTGTTTCGTGTTGTTTTCAACATTTTTCAACATTGAAAAGGGGGGAAGGGGCCGAAATTGTCGAAGAATCCAATTTGTCTCATATCTTTTGTTCATGATTGAGAAATATTGAAGAAATCCCAATATAAATCTTTGTAATTTTCTTCTATAATTTATTTCACTCGTTTTACATTGTATTAAAATTTCTTTATGGTAGTTTTATTTTTAACAGGGCCCTTATTGATAACAGTACTTCATTGTACTGAAAAGGTTACCCTGTATAAACATGTATATTATTATTATTATTATATGTAAATCGCAATTAGAATTAATCCCTTAAATCTCACCCCTAAGATGAAGAGATGAATCAGATAGATCTCGTACGCCATTCTTAGAAGTAGCTTACACACCATGGGAACACATGATAACAATCGATGATCACTTCATCTGAGATACGTTTCTCCAATTTAAGGCCTTAACCAAAATTTCCTCGAACTAAAATTTTGACTTTTGTATCGAATTCAGCACCGTACGTTTAATTAAGTCAAATTTCAACCCCTTTTATGTTCACCATGCTGATTTAGTGATTTCAGTGATGAGACGTTTGAAAAATTGTAAAGTATTTGTTCAGGAAAAATCTCTGGATGGGATTTTACAATCTGAGTCATTTTTCATGGTCAAATTCCAAATATATATGCAAAACGTTTCTCGCTAGTCGCTATAGAATCGACGTATTGGCGACTAAAGCAACGAGTTTGCTTCAACACTGAAGCTATAGGTTCTAAATTCGAATCTGACGTCAGAAATTTCGTATAAAAGAGCTCTTGAAAATTTTGAAAATGAGGTTGTTATAGTTGTCATGGTGTAATAAGATAAAATGTCACAACAAAAAAGCACCACCAGGCACAGCGCACCATGCACAGAGCCTAATCCAAACTGTTAGTGACCCCATCGTGTAAGAATCAATTTATCTTTTTAGGCTGAATATGGTCCTGATATGGTACTTGACTTTGAAACATCGCTTCCTGCTCTTCTTAGACAACTAACAACATTAAAGGTAAGGCAAACTCCGTTGTGTAGAAGAAACAATGCAGAAAAGAAGAATATTCGTCTTTTTGTTTTGTTAAATTTTATAGTCTAGTCATTCTAATCGTTGTTTATTTTCATTTTTAGCACCCGTTTATATACCCTGTCGAATATGCTTCATGTACAAATAAAGGTGCTACTATTGTACGAAATTTCCAACCCTCTGGTACCCTTAGAGACTATATCTACAAGGTAAATATGGTGATCCATTGTTGAACAGTTGTCGAAATTTTTTCAATGCAGTGCCATTAACAGGATACCCACTACAGTAGTGCTTATCCACCACAGTACGCAAAAATATCACCACATCAAACATGATAACCCACCAAATTAGTGCTTATCCACTACAGTACGCAAAAATACCACCACATCAAGCAAAATAACCCACCCAGTAGTGGTTTTCCACCAAAGTACGCGAAAATACCACCACATCAAGCATAATAACCCAACACAGTAGTGTTTATCCACCACAGTATGCAAAAATACCACCACATCGAGCATAATAACCCACCACAGTAGCGCTTATCCACCACACTATGCAAAAATACCACCACATCAAGCATAATTACCCACCACAGTAGTGCTTATCCACCACAGTATGCAATAAACACCATCACTTCAAGCATAATTACCCACCACATCAAGCATAATAGCCCACCAAAGTTGTGCTTATCCACCACATAATGCAAAAATACCACCACGTCAAGCATAATAACCCACCACATTAGTGCTTATCCACTACAGTGTGCAAAATTACAACCCCATCTAGCATAGTAACCCATCACATCAAACATGATAACCCACCAAATTAGTGCTTATCCACTACAGTACGCAAAAATACCACCACATCAAGCATAATAACCCACCACATTAGTGCTTATCCACTACAGTGTGCAAAATTACAACCCCATCTAGCATAGTAACCCATCACATCAAACATAATAATCCACCACAGTAGTGCTTATCCACCACAGTACGCAAAATTACCACCACGTCAAGCAAAATAACCCACCCAGTAGTGCTTTTCCACCAAAGTACGCGAAAATACCACCACATCAAGCATAATAACCCACCACATTAGTGCTTATCCACCACATAATGCAAAAATACCACCACGTCAAGCATAATAACCCACCACATTAGTGCTTATCCACTACAGTGTGCAAAATTACAACCCCATCTAGCATAGTAACCCATCACATCAAACATGATAACCCACCAAATTAGTGCTTATCCACTACAGTACGCAAAAATACCACCACATCAAGCATAATAACCCACCCAGTAGTGGTTTTCCACCAAAGTACGCGAAAATACCACTACATCAAGCATAATAACCCAACACAGTAGTGTTTATCCACCATAGTATGCAAAAATACCACCACATCGAGCATAATAACCCACCACAGTAGTGCTTATCCACCACAGTATGCAATAAACACCATCACTTCAAGCATAATTACCCACCACATCAAGCATAATAGCCCACCAAAGTTGTGTTTATCCACCACATAATGCAAAAATACCACCACGTCAAGCATAATAACCCACCACATTAGTGCTTATCCACTACAGTGTGCAAAATTACAACCCCATCTAGCATAGTAACCCATCACATCAAACATAATAATCCACCACAGTAGTGCTTATCCACCACAGTACGCAAAATTACCACCACGTCAAGCAAAATAACCCACTCAGTAGTGCTTTTCCACCAAAGTACGCGAAAATACCACCACATCAAGCATAATAACCCACCACATTAGTGCTTATCCACTACAGTGTGCAAAATTACAACCCCATCTAGCATAGTAACCCATCACATCAAACATAATAATCCACCATAGTAGTGCTTATCCACCACAGTACGCAAAAATACCACCACATCAAGCAAAATAACCCACCCAGTAGTGCTTTTCCACCAAAGTACGCGAAAATACCACCACATCAAGCATAATAACCCAACACAGTAGTGTTTATCCACCACAGTATGCAAAAATACCACCACATCGAGCATAATAACCCACCACAGTAGCGCTTATCCACCACATTATGCAAAAATACCACCACATCAAGCATAATTACCCACCACAGTAGTGCTTATCCACCACAGTATGCAATAAACACCATCACTTCAAGCATAATTACCCACCACATCAAGCATAATAGCCCACCAAAGTTGTGCTTATCCACCACATAATGCAAAAATACCACCACGTCAAGCATAATAACCCACCACATTAGTGCTTATCCACTACAGTGTGCAAAATTACAACCCCATCTAGCATAGTAACCCATCACATCAAACATAATAATCCACCACAGTAGTGCTTATCCACCACAGTACGCAAAATTACCACCACGTCAAGCAAAATAACCCACCCAGTAGTGCTTTTCCACCAAAGTACGCGAAAATACCACCACATCAAGCATAATAACCCACCACATTAGTGCTTATCCACTACAGTGTGCAAAATTACAACCCCATCTAGCATAGTAACCCATCACATCAAACATAATAATCCACCACAGTAGTGCTTATCCACCACAGTACGCAAAAATACCACCACGTCAAGCAAAATAACCCACCCAGTAGTGCTTTTCCACCAAAGTACGCGAAAATACCACCACATCAAGCATATTAACCCACCACATTAGTGCTTATCCACCACATAATGCAAAAATACCACCACGTCAAGCATAATAACCCACCACATTAGTGCTTATCCACTACAGTGTGCAAAATTACAACCCCATCTAGCATAGTAACCCATCACATCAAACATGATAACCCACCAAATTAGTGCTTATCCACTACAGTACGCAAAATACCACCACATCAAGCATAATAACCCACCACATTAGTGCTTATCCACCACATAATGCAAAAATACCACCACGTCAAGCATAATAACCCACCACATTAGTGCTTATCCACTACAGTGTGCAAAATTACAACCCCATCTAGCATAGTAACCCATCACATCAAACATGATAACCCACCAAATTAGTGCTTATCCACTACAGTACGCAAAAATACCACCACATCAAGCATAATAACCCACCACATTAGTGCTTATCCACCACATAATGCAAAAATACCACCACGTCAAGCATAATAACCCACCACATTAGTGCTTATCCACTACAGTGTGCAAAATTACAACCCCATCTAGCATAGTAACCCATCACATCAAACATGATAACCCACCAAATTAGTGCTTATCCACTACAGTACGCAAAATTACCACCACGTCAAGCATTATAACCCTCTTTTCAAGGCGAAACCCCTGACAGCGAATCTAAAGAAATATGGAAATGCAAAAATTCGTTGTCCGCTAGAATTTGCTGATATAAAACGATGTGGAAGACAAATTTTGGAGGTGAGTAATGCACATGAAATGCCATGATTAAATACACTCTGCCATTTTAAACAACACATATATATATATATAATTATCAACGTTTCCTACAAAAAAATTTATTAAAATGTCCGAAGAGTCCGTTGGAATATCAAACTTTTTTATTGTTCTTGAACCTCTTATGCAAAGTATAGATGATCTTAAAATAGTAAAACACAGCTTTGCCCTTAACCAGCTCACGACCAAGCTTAGTTCTGTTTGCTGTTTGACAGCTATTTTGCGACCAAGTTCCGTAATGAATCGTACCGTCTCAGGGCTACAGCCTCCGTGGGATGAAAAAAAACAAGGAGTGTGAAAGAACCTTGTTCTATTTCAATCACACGTCTGTTGTTGGATCTCGTTTTTCGTTGTTGACGGAGACTTTTGGTAGGCTCTGGTTACATGGCTGAGAGCCAATAAATTAAAAATCCTTACCACAAAGAATACTCTTTGACCATGTTGCCAGAACCCCTTGCAGCAATATCTGGAAGACTCCCTTCGTTTTCCCCATAGATATTGTTAGCTACTTAATCCAGAGCCAGCAGAATATTATTTCACCACAGTTGACTAAAGTCCTAACAACGATATTCTAACAAAGCTACACTGGAATTGATTGCTCGATCCTAGAGTGCAAGATCAGAGTGCTTACGACAATTTTAAGGACAATGTTCATAGAAAAGTTGCCTGTGAAAACCACGCTTTTAACCTCCCTTATTCTATCTAAATGATAATACATAAGACTGCACGCTGATTCTGATAATAATTGCTGATCCTCAACCTGAGAAATTTATTATAATCCTTTTCTCTTCTTGTTTGTCAGGCATTAAAGTTTCTACAGGATAAAGGATGGCCTTATGGTAAGTTAATTTCCACTATATATGTTAGATCCATGTCGCTGCTCTAGTAAATCAACCTTTTCTGTCTCGGAAGTGTGTTACGATAACCAACCATTGATTTTAGCTTCTATCTCCGCATAATTACTACACATCATCCATTGCGCTCCCGTCTTATGCAGACACATGCTATATGCATATTATCTATAAGAAACATTTCGAAACCGTATGAAGTACTTGTTACCCAGATACTTATTATGGTACTTTTCTGTCCAAATACCCAACTAGATGTATTTTTATTGAGTTTTGGTTGTTTGCAAAAGCGTTTTTTAGTATTTCTTTGCCTTTATTACCTAATGTTCTTTCATAGTTGGTTCTTTCTTTCTGCCAAGAAACTCTTAAGAACCTTCGTGTTAAGAAACTTTACGAAACAGGTACTAGGGCCTTGGCGAAACGATCAAACATTTTTTAATAAAAATCTGAAATCTGTTTGGCAAGCAAAATGTCTGACCGTTTGGCCACCTCCAAAAACATTGCTCGTCCAACAGTTTTTGTTTGCATCAAGCAAAATATGTTTTCGGACATTTTCAAAAATATCAGACGACAAATTTTGTTACTTTTGCTTGTCAAGCAATGTTTCATTGTTTGCCCACCTTTCTAACATTCCTTGTCAAACATTTTTGTTTTTTATTGTCAAACTTCAACAACATGCAACATTTCGGCATCTAACAACATTTCTTAGCAACAAGGCGTTCATGCTTCCGCATTAGCAATAACTTTGTTGTTCTAAAGTGTTAGACAGCAATGTTTTTGGACGTGTCCAAACGGTCAAACATTTAATGTAAAGCAAATTTGAAATGTTCGACCAACAATGTTTGATCGTTTGGCCAGGGTCTAAAATCAACAAAAATTTACAAACCTAAATTATCATCCTCTGTTAGTGGAATATTTCCTTTAAATTTTAGGTCATTTGCATGCTGGAAATGTTTTGGTGGATGGAACATCTTGCAGGTGAAATTCCTTGTTGTTTTTACAGTGTTTTATGTAGTGTCTATCTACATTTGCGAGATTCTGCCGACATCATTTATCATCATTTATTGATCATTGATTGATCATTGATTGATTGATTAATTGATTGATTGATTTATTGATTTATTTGTTCATTTACAATTCATTCATTCATTCATGCATTCATTCATTCATTCATTTATTAATTCATTGATTCATCGATCATTGATTCATTCATCGTTGATTTATTCATTCATCATTCATCATCATTCATCACCATCATTCATCATCGTCACCACTATCATCATCATTTTTCATCATCACAATCATCATTTAGAATCACCATCATCATCACCACCATTATCATCATCATTCATTCCGTAAGGAGAGGAAGTGCAGCAAATTTTGCTTCAAATTGACAAATAATTGAGAAAAAGAGAGAACGGGAGTCAGCAAAAATAAATTTTGAAAATATCTGCAGAAACTCTGAAAACAAATTGCAAGCTACAAACAAAAAGAAAAATATTTGACAGAATGCCTGCTTAAGCAGATATACTAGGACTTGAATCCTTTCTTTCACTTCTACTCTAAATGTTCGTGAATTTGAACCAACAAACCTTGCTCTACCTCTCTTGACGCAACTGCAATCCAGGTCGTTGCACGCGGATAGGATTCCCTTTCTCAAAATGTCTACCATCTTCCAGAAATATGCCGCGCGGACCCAGATCTCTTTAAAAGGTCTATTATCCAATATACGCATGTGCTTGATAGCAACTTTGTCATTTTTTCAATTGAAAGTCTTGATTTTAGCGCCAAAATAACAGCATGGAAAAGAGCCTGAAATTGTTCAGCAAATTTTCAGTGAAATATTCAGTTCATTTGGCCACTCGGCACTGAAAATAACGTAAAATGTTCATTGGCATGTTCAGTGAAATGTTCAGTTCATTTGCCCAAGGCATAAGAGTCCGTTTATGGAATAAACTCGTCCATCCTCGGTTAAAATTGTCAGGCAGAACAGTTGCTGTTGATTTCGAAAAATAACTCATTGACTAATCCGATAAACAGCGGAATCATTGTCGGGCATACATACTTACATACATACAAACACACAAAGCTGACAGCTGACTGAGGCGGAGTTTATAGTCAGTCAGTAGTTATAGTTAGAATCTATAATCCGAAAAGTGAAGCTGGATTGGTATTGTATTTAGAACACAAAACAGCTCACTGGATACAGCGAAATGACCAATAGAAATTAATTGAAGAGTCAAAGTGAAAAAACGAACTCTTTCTGTGTACACCACACTGACTTTTGTTTTTAATGTGGGCAGATTCTGAAACCCTTAAACAAAACATGTAATGAGTGATAATGAGGAGTCAGGATTGACTGCCACCGAAGCATTTAATTATGCCCCCAGAAGTTTTTGTCGTAATCTTGAATGATGGACCATCGAAACCCCATAATAGCCTAGTTTTAGATGAAGTCACAATCTGTCCTTCGTTGGCTAAAACCAGGAAGAAACAGTTGTATTAATATGAAAGGCAGGTGCTCAAAAATGTGAAAATGAAAAATTCAAGATTACTCATAACTTAACTCATACTTAGTCTTTATTTTATTTCAGGACACTGAAGCATTAGATGTTTACTGTTTTGGACATTTAATTTATGAAATCACGTTTGCTGAACCATTAAACAGTGCCTGCATCGACCAATTCCCACCAAACTGTCCTCCTCTTATACGTAAGTTTTAATTTTTATCATCATTCCCGTATGACCTTTAGTAGGTCTTAGGTTTTTCAGTAAAAGTTAGATAATTTCAAGGATGACTTTTTATTTTCATTGAGATGAAATTGTATAAGCGGCAGTCACAAGAATCTCAGACGTAGGTGGTGATGGTGAAGGTAAAACGGTGTATTTGGCCCCAATCGCTAGGATCTCAGTAGTAGTTTAACTTATCGAGACCTCGACCCTTGCTGTTACTCTTCTGTAGCTTGGGCTCGAACCTTGACCTTGCTTAGCTTATGATGCTAGGAGCCAGTTGAATTAGACTTCGACGCCGCATCACCTTCAATAAATTGATGAGTATCGACCCTTGCTGTGGCATTGCCATGGCTGGTGCTCGAAGCCCGGCGTTGTTAAGTTCCTGGAACCACTATTAAGCTGGATGAGAACATGACGTCCCAGCGTCTTCATCTGTAGACCAATTCATTCTTCGATTTCTTTTTACATTTCTTTATTTTTATCAGCAGACAATACCCAAACCATCTTATAACACCTACGTTATTTGATTGGCAAATTTCAAGATGCCAACTATTGTGTTTACGAATTAAAAAATCAGCCCTTTGTTAAGAGTGACAAATATATATTATAAGATTGTGCTATCAGAATGACGAACTAATATTCGTTACTCTAACTTATTGAATATAGACTTTTAGAATCAACGTAAGAATCAAACTCTATAAACCTTATTTCTTCTGATGATGTTTTTTGGCCATTATTTTGATGAATATCATAACTATTCCGAACTTGATTTTTGCAACTTTTCATTTCTTGTATTACTAGTAGTAGCTATATAGATATTTCTTGATAATCCAGTAAATATCAATTTTTTGACAGAGCCTGTCCTTCACTCGATATTGAGTTCATCTGCGCTGAAATCTGGTCTGCCAACCATTGCTGAACTCATCGCCAACCCGTAAGTCACAATTCTTTTATAAACATGATGACGGGGTTACGTATTTGTTTTGAAACTGCTTGATTTGCTACATCTTTGATGTAATTTTTCAAAAATTTTTCTAGATCTATTGCTAAAAATAAATTCATCGTTGTGAAGTTGAATTTTTACACTTTTCAGTTTCTCAAAGCGAGAGACTGTGTTGAACTGAAAAAAAAATCGTATAAGAAACACAGTCATCGAATATATGTCAATTTGATCATCTCATCTCATCATCTCATCCAACTTTCTTTATCCAGGTAGCCTCATCAGATCTAACGGACTTGCTTTCTAGTTCTAGTTTAGTCTTCGTCTTAACTGGAATCAAATAATATCTTATAGTTACAAATTTGCAGTCTTTATTAGCTTAGGCCTCAGGGCCTAAGCATGTTCTTTCCTCCCTTCGCCCTATCCAAAAACCTTTCACGGTACATTATGAAATGTATTGGTTATGGTTTTTTTTAGAAAGTTTTAACTGCTCAATCTCAAGTCTTAGTTGCTAAATCTTACTTGCTTGTCTTTGTAGATTATTTTCTGACGTCCCAATAACATTTCAAGAAAAGCCAACATTAAAGGTAAGATATGAGCTTTTCATACTTTTCCTCCTAATTACACATCTTCTAAGTTAAGTAGGGTAAGCTTTGGTTAATCCTGGTTTTACCTTTTGTTTGAATGTAGATCCAACATGCACTCTTTTTTATAAGAAACTAAGATTTTTTAACTATATCCAAAGTTTCTTAATTTTTGGATAATTTTGGTACTGAAGTTACTTAGCAGTTTCTTAGAGATCAAAGTCTTTTAATGCCAAAACAGGTAATTGACACTTACATTAGACAAATAGAAGAAGCAATACAATTCACGTTTACATTCACGTTCACGTTCACGTTTTCGTAAAAATAGACACATAACGTGTATTAAAAGTTCGCTTCTCGATGCTTTATTTCTAATTCTAAAGACTGATGAAGCCTGCGAATCGTTTTCGGTCGAGTACTAAGTTTCTTAGTTCAATATTGACCTCTGAACTAAGTTTCTTATAAACGAGTTTCTTATAAACAAAGAGTGTATCGACACATTTTCAGCAGGCGTTTCGATGTATGAATGTGATCTTTATCAGTTAATGTTTTAAGTGATATAGAATTGTTAAGGGACTTGTACCATGATCAATGGTAGTATATGTATATTCATTTATTCGAGAGATTCAAAAATATAGATTCATAATTGAACGTTTCGATCTTATGATCTTCTTCAGCAAACTGTTTAGATAATTTATATAGATAAAGTAAGGTAGCATTATGTCATAGTCTCATTTATTCGTTTAGGTGAATAAACTAAAAGACGTTTTAAGTAGTGCAAAAGACGCAATTGAAGAACGCATCAAAGAAGAGCAGAAACGAGTAAGCATTCAATATAATTTAACCTAGCACTAAAGGCCTGGCTAAACTAGGAGACATGTCGCGCACGATGTTGTGGCCCGGACATGTCCCCTCGATGTCTCCCAGTTTAGCCATCTCGGAAACATTGTATTTCGAGAAAGAATTTGTAGCGAGAGTCACGCAAATGTTTCTGAGAGACAACAATAACATTTCTTGTCTCCGCGACATGCAAATGACTCGGGGGACATGTTGCTCGCTTGTCACTCCCATGTTTAGCCACCCCGGGAGACACGCCGAATACAGTGTCGACATGTCTCCTAGTTTAGCCATAGCTTGAAAACAACAGAAACGTTTCTTGCTTATGCTGAAATGTTGTTCGCTTGTCACTGGCATGTTTAGCCACCCTGGGTGACACGCCAAATAAAATGTCTCACGGGGCATAAATCCTAGTTTATCCACAGCTTAAAGGCCTGGCTAAACTAGGAGACATGTCACGTGCGACATTGATGCCCCTCGGTGTCTCTCAGTTTAGCCACCTCGGAAACTTTATAGCGCCCAACAAAATTTGTAGCAAGAGACACGCGAATGTTTCTTGAAGACATCAGAAACATTGCTTGCCTATGCTGAAATGTTGTTCGCTTGTCAGTCGCAGGTTTAGGAACCCTAGGCCACGCCGAATACAATTTCACTCGGGACATGTTTCCTAGTTTAGCCACAAAACGAAAATGTCAACGCAAAACCGGTCTTTTGGTATGAGCACATTCCAAACCGCTAAATAACACACTAGCCTCGTTACGTCAGGTTTAGAACCAATCTATATTATTTCAGAAGACTATAGATGAACTGAATCACGCTAGTGAACATAAACTAAACATAACAATGATTGTAACAAAGTATTATACAACAACGTAGCCATATTGTTCTACTCTGTTGCCCTGAGTCCACTGACTGACTGTGACTCCTTAGATGTACATGTATTAATAAAAATCATTACTTTGTAAAGATCGAATCATTATACAATTTTCGCTGCAACTTTTGGCACACTCATGGGACTGTATTTGAAATCAATGAATTTGTCAACGAATCAACAAATTCACGATATGGTCTCCAAACCAAAATGAAGTCTATTGCATGATAATATCTTATCATAATTTTGCCTGATGCTCTTTTATGTGTCTATGTTATACGTGTGACGTTGAATATTCCTTTTATTGCAGTTGAGACAATTCCAGAGGCTATCAAAAGCAAAATCAGAAATTATGTCTGAAGAGGAGAAGAAAAAGCGGAAGAAATCTGTGAAAAAGGTCAGCAAAGCAAAATCTACAGTTTAACGTAAATGGCCATTAAGTGCCCTGGGCGCTTGTTTGATTTTTAAGCCGTTATGGTGAGTGCATATTCAAACTGGGCGCATATTCAAGTCGTGGGCGCTTATTAAAGATTTTGACAACATCTGTCCTTTGACATTTGCTTTCTTCACAAAGAAGCTATTGGAAAAAGATAGGGTGGAGTTGGTCTTGGTTTGGTTGTTTGAAAACGTTTCACTGCTGTTGCTGTTGATTAAGTTATATTGTTTTATTGCTTTAATATGCTCAACAAAACATTACTCTCATTTTGACATCAAAATTGTAATTGACACTTTTGTACGGCTTCCCTTATGTAGGTGAAATGTAACCAAGTAACAGCTGTTTTTCTCAGTACAGTAATAGCTACCTTGTCCGAATAAACACCGAGTTTGATCCACTTGAGCAAACCTGGGCATTAATTAAATACCTTTGGTTCAAGGACGGACACCTTATTGGATATTGTATGCACGGTATAGAGTATGATGGCAGTATATTGAAAATTTTGCAGTATTTCTTGGTCTAGAACTGAAAGTTGGCGGGAAATGGCTTGGTGATGTCTTAGTTGCAAGTTTCATCAAACACGTGTTGCCAGGCTTGTGTAAACAATACATGCTGTATTTTTTCTGGTGCAACCATCATTTCGACTGATTTCAACCTTGATGCAACATCATGCAACTATTTGTATTTCCTCCAATTTTTGTCCTGAACAGTGCTACGTTGGACATGCCGCAAATATTGCATTCAAATTTTGCGTCTTTTTGCTAAGGCTCAGTATGCAAAACTTCCTTGAGGAGAGGTGGTGCAACAGATTTTTCTTCAAATTCACGAATAATAGAAGAATAAGAGAGAAAGGAATATGCGACTATAAATGTTGAAAATATATCGGGAAAGATCCGGTTTGTTGAACGCGGAGAGGATTCCCTGTTCTCGTCATATCTGTCATCTTCCAGAAAAATGCTATGCCGACCCAAACTTCTAGCAATCGGTATATTGCGTACTTACTTGATAACTTAGAATATTGAATGTCATGTACTATAATTCTCTCTCTCAGGCATGCTCATTTTTCATTTTCACATTTGCACAGTCAACTATTTCTCGAATCTCATACATTTTTTGCTTCTTAGAAACAGCTTTCGGTGGACGCAGCAGAAAAACCAGCAGCTTCCAAAGTGTCAGGTATATCATCAAATTTACGTTACCCTCCTCGTTCTAGTGAGTGAATATATGATTGTTTATGAATTCATATGTTGGATAAGGGGGTACTCTAGTTGGAATTTTTTTGCTATTTCAGTTATGTATATGTTTTTCATTTCATTTCAATATATTTCAAGCAACTTGAACAATTATATTATACAATTTTAAGTCCAAATACAATACTTGATATAAAGAGAAAAACACTTGAAGTTTAAGTAATTATCAGAGTAATTATCGAAATTTAGCGTCGATACATAGTTGCTTGGGACACTCGAAAAGAACCCTAAATAGCTTTTAGTGCCCTGGCTTAAACAAACAATGCCTTCCCCGACCAAATAAAAAGTTGAATTTGCTGTTAGTGTTATTTCTTGACACCGTCAAGGTTTTCATTTGAGTAAAGGGTCCATAAGTGCTTCACTTGAAAAACAGAATTCTGACTATTACCAATAAACTTTAACCCCATATATGATTGATAATTGTCAGTCAGCCAGACTTCTTCTGTTTGCAATGTTTTAAGCCTTGATCAGTTTGATTTGGATAGCATACAACGATTTGGCTGTAGAGACAACGTTTCCTTCAATGGATAAGACTACCTTCGATTATTTACGACAACAAGAGCAAGAACAAGAACATGTATATAACACATGTTGCAAAGATTGAGAGTGGTATACAACAATCGATAGGATTCAAACCTTCACTGCATGAGCAGAGAGCCAACGATGTTTCCACTGAGCTATAGAGCTCAATGAAATCGCCGAGTAACTCTCTGAGTCATACAGCCCATGGCTCTCCTCCCGTTTGACTTTTGTGTTTCGGCTATGTTGAGCCTTCTTCAGCACCATACATTATTGTTTATATTAGTCATGAATGGTGAACACTAGGATAGATTTTTCCACAAATAGCATACCACAACAGATGGGATTCGAACCTGGATTGCATGATCAGATAGCCAACGACGTTTCCACTGAGCTATAGAGCTCAATGAAATCGCCGAGTAACTCTCTGGGTCATACAGCCCAAGGCTCTCCTCCCGTTTGACTTTTGTGTTTCGGCTATGTTGAGCCTTTTTCATCAACATACATAATTGTTTATACTAGTCACGAATGGCGAACATTGTAGGATAGATTTTCCACAAGTGATGGCATACCACAATAGATTGGATTTGAACCTGGACTGTGTGACCAGAGGGCCAACGACGTTTCAACAGAGCTATAGAGTTCAATGGAATCGCCGAGTGACTCTCTAAGTTATACAGTCTTAGGCTCTTCTCCCGTTTAACTTTTACATTTCGGCTATGTGGAGCCTTTTTCATCAACATACATAATTGTTTATACTAGTCACGAATGGCGGACATTGTAGGATAGACTTTCCACAAGTGGCATACCACAATAGATGGGATTCGAACCTGAACTGCATTAAAATTAAATTTTTATTGACAATAAAGATCCGGTACATAAGCATCTTCATTCTGAGGCCATATTAAACAGTTTTGCTTGCGTCATCCAAAAATGCTTTTGAACTTTTTCACAAACATTTGTCAGCGAATTATGTCTGTCGAGCAGTGGTTTGGTGCATGACCAAAAGTTCAAACACTGCTAGACGAGAACATATTTCAAATTTTGACAAGCAATCTTTAATTAAGGCCTTAGATCTTGTTCTTTTTTATTACAGCTGTTTCAAATTCTACGACAACTGTACCAGCCGCACCTCCACCTCCGAAATCGCCACCTTGCCCTCCACCTGCTCCTCCTGCTGTACAGCCGGCTGCAGAACAACGTCCAGCTCCTCCGTCAGGCAAAGGTCGAGGAGCCCTGCTTAGTTCAATTTCTGGATTTAGCAAAGGAAATCTTAAAAAGGCAGAAACGAACGATCGCAGTGCACCAAAATTGTAATGACGATCTGCTATATAATGGTTGGTATTGGCTTATGCAGTCGATTTATAGAGCTAAAAATTGCTGAACTTTTATCTTAAGTTTGATAAGCCCTTCTCCAATAGCCCCCAATGCCTTTTAAGTCTTCCCTGTGAAGCCCTATAAGTTAAAGTACGCTACTCGGGGCTAGATGGGTTTCAGATGTTTCAAGGTTGTTGCGTTGTAACTGGGGATTTGATATCGTTGACCAAAAAATTATGTAAAGAACGTTTTTATTTCTCAATTTCTACTCCAGCATATTTTTATTTCCAGGCAATGCTTTCAATGATTGGCACCATCTGGCACTCTCCTTCGTGTGGAATGATGCATCGCAAAGTCAGGACAAAAATATGCAGTAAGGCTTATACATATTATTACACAATGAATGTTTTTAATAATTCTAGTCTTAGATTTTTTCTAGCAAATTGATATGTTACTTGTTGAATTGATTACTCTTGGTGAAAGAGAGCGGCATATTTCTACTGTAATTGCTTTGATCATGCTCAAGTCGTACAGAGTTTTCCCGGTTAATATAACTAAATTCAAAGTTTTGAATTGAAAAAGATGCTGGTGTTGTTAATAGGTAGACTCATTACGTCAGATGCTGTGGACGTTGTTGTTTTCTGAAATCTCTATGTGTGGAGTTTGCTTAGTGTGCTCTGTAGAAGTTACAAATCAAAAGGGAGCGTATACTAGAGACTCCTGTATTGAGTCTAGTTAATGTACATCTCGAAACTACGGTGTGGTTTATACACGCTAGCGAATCTATAATCACTAATGTGGTGGATAATCACTACTGTGGTGGTACTTTCTGCGTACTGTGGTGGTAGTTTCTGCGTACTGTGGTGGATAATAACTACTGTGGTGGGTTATTATGCTTGATGTGGTGGTAGTTTCTGCTTACTGTGGTGGATAATCACTACTTGTGGTGGGTTATAATGCTTTATTTGGTGAATACGAAATCATAGCAAAACTTTATAGATCAAGCAAGAAAAAACCGCAAATTCCACCACACTGCCATAAATACCACCACATTAAGCATAATAACCCAACCCAGTAGTGATTATCCACCACAGTACGCCACAGCTACCACCACATCAAGCATAATAACCCACCACAAGTAGTGATTATTCACCACAGCACGCAGAAACTACCACCACAGTACGCAGAAAGTACCACCACAGTAGTGATTATCCACCACTACTTGTGGTGGGTTATAATGCTTTATTTGGTGAATACGAAATCATAGCAAAACTTTATAGATCCACTACTTGTGGTGGGTTATAATGCTTTATGTGGTGAATACAAAATCATAGCAAAACTCTATAGATCAAGCAAGAAAAAACCACAAAATCCACCACAGTGCCATAAATACCACCACATCAAGCATAATAACCCACCACAGTAGTGATTATCCACCACAGTACGCAAAAATTACCACCACAACAAGCATAATAACCCACCACATCAAGCATAATAACCCACCACAGTAAAGACTTTCCATCACAGTACGCAGAAACTACCACCACAGTAGTGATTATCCACCACAGTAATGATTATAGATTCGCTACGAATAAGAATGTAATTTAGAATATAGAATATAAAATTATATTATATATATAAAGTTGATTATTTCAATTGTTTCACTTTTAGTTTAAAATCAAGAACATTTGCACTATATTTATCCTTTCAGAATCATATTTTGTTATACCAGCATATACATTGTTTAATTCTTTAGCATTCTGCATCGTTGTTTATTGGAAAATAAGCAAACATCTTGGAACCTCTTTGATTCTTTTTTTACCTATAGCAGCTCAACAGAATGTCCTTTGCCAGTCCGCTTAAATCCACGATTCCTTTATCACCTTTACCTTTCGACGTTGTTTCTGATTATTGTCTTTGCTCTCCCTCTTCCGCGTTTTTCAGACAATACACCCCGACCATACCCAGTACGAGGTCTCTATTCTTACCATCAGATATTGCCAAAAAGTTAAGCTTTTAGCTATCCAAAACTGTCAGCAGTTTGGTTTTGAAATCGAGGACGTTCTTTTGATACAAGAAAGTGGTTTATAAGATAGCTCCTCAAGAAGTTAAGAAAGTTCAGTGCTGAATTGTTCAACCTAAAGAAAGCATTTAATTATGGATTCTTCTTGAGTGCCTTGAATTTCTCTGTGCCTTGATTGAGACTCAGATCTATGACCTGCAACTATGCGGATGCATTAACAAGTCCATTCAAGGACTCATGTTCTGTGAAAATTTCGTTTCCTTGAAAATTGGTGTAGCTTTTTAAGGTGCCAAGGGTACTTTACTACTTGAGACAACAATGAAGTACATTTTTGAAAGCGAGTTGGCGTTTTAATACTGAAATTCTGGGATCGCTGAGAAAGTTTGAGTACTTGGGCCATTCCGAACTTTCTTATAAAATAAGAAACCTGTATCTTCAGTACTAGTTCGTTTGCTTTCCTTTGTGTCCAACTTCTACCTAACCCATCATAACAAAGACCGAAAGCTCCGATTTTTTGTTGTTAGTTTTTCTTCAAGTTCATTGCCGTACTCCAAATGATACGATGCCATCAGAAGTGTTTGAGTTTGTTCTTTATGCAGGCATGAAATTAACGATGTGCGATGATCATTTGCAACTCGACTGTATACACTGTAAAACAAGATGTACTAATCTTCCTTACTCCTTTATTTTCGCGCCCCGTTTATAATGCGTCTCTAATTTTCGCACTTGTTATTTTCGCGCACTTGGACGCATGACGTGTTTTTAGAATTTTCACAAGAACATTTTGATACTGAAACTTTCTTATAAAATAATAAACGTGTATTATCCTCCCATACTTCATAACCCGACGTCAGGAAAATTCTTTGAAAGTCACAAATCCTAGAAATGGATAAAGATTTAAAACCTGACCACAAAAAGGGAATTAAAGATAGCATAATAGAATAGGAAAATATCAAATTGAAGTAAGAATGTGGGAACTTCCCTCATTCGTCACAAAAGGGGAAAACCGATGAGTGAACGAAAGGGCGGAGAGTCGAACCACTGTTCTCGTGACAATTGCACTGGTATCCCGTGGTTGCATATAGACCGTGATTCATGGTCAGTTTACATTTTATTTAAAGAAACTTCTAAAGAACCTGCGTCTTGGACAAACATTTTACATAGATTACATCATGTCTGGTTGCAACGGTGAACCGCGTGCAGGAGACTTCCCGTTACATGTTTCACGCAGTGACGTAATCGTGGGTTGTATGCGCGTCTCAGGGTTGGGAGTAATGAATAATGATGAATAAGCATCCTTTGTGGTCGGACACGTGGACACGTCTTGCTTGGCCTACAAGCTACTACGCACTATGCCTCGTATTAAAACTCTCGCTACTTTTTTGTTGAATAATGCATTTTATTTTTCATGCTCTTTTCTCGGAATGTTTCATCATTTTTGTTTTCGTTGCATAGTACGGTTGTAATTCAACAAAAGCGCTTATTACCTATAAAAATAGGGACCCCTGACCATGTCATTCGAAAGCTTTTGCTTGGTGTAGAAAGTGGTTATTCTACTCCTATCTGACCTTCTGCAGTTGGTGTTTCTGAGAAAGTTTCAGCCAAAATGCAGCTCACGTTTACGATTCTGGTGTTTTACGTTTCGCTTGTTACAGTTCTGGATGCCTTTGCTCGGAGGAAAACAAGTCCAAAAGGTGAGAACATAACATTTTTGTTGTTACGTTTGCTGTTGTACGTGTTGTACGCGGGACGGGAGAAAAGGGGTGGTGAACCCCAGAGGGGTACTGGCTACATTTTGACAATAGGGTGTGCTTGACATGTTTTGGGTCTGAATGTTTGCTTGAAAGCCATTTTTTTTACGTTCTAGAATTCTTAACTAAACTATCCGTATCCTGCATTTTGGTAAAAAGTTTTCAGTTATGTCATTTTTGGGTTCGATTCTTATCATACATCAAGTGTGCGTTCTTTTCAAGCGAATCAGAGATTTGCTTCGCTACAATGATTCTATGAAAAGGTCTTGGCTAAATTTTGAGTAGTGGTGTGTCGCCGTCAGTATAGTCATAATTGTACTGTTGGCTAGACTATAAAAACGAGAATCTTTTAGCAAAGTCTTTGCTTGCACCCTTGGCCAGACCAATTCCTACCAAAATGATGCCCTCTGCTAGACTAACACGCGCGAAATTTTTGCCCTAAGTCGGAAATTTCAAAGATCGATTTGTTTCTTTTACTCGTTTCTTTGCAAAATGGGTAGAATGGAATTTCTACTTGCCAATGCCAAGACTACTAAAGCTTAAAGCAGGACAATTCCCTAGACCAATATTGCCAAAAATTTGGTACCTTTGGCTAGACCAAAATTGTAGACTATTTGCTTGAGGGAAAAGTGCTGCCCAGGCACTGCGTATGTTTTAACTAGCCACCTATTCTGAAATAACTACTATGTCTTTTTCAGCAAGCGCAATCAAAGTAGAAGCTGAATATAAATGCAAAGGAGATGTTGCATTTCATTTCAAGATAAAAATGGGAAACAATCATGTGGGTTCTAATAAAAACTACAGCCTCAGCATCTGCAAATCCTCTTGGTATAACAACTGGTGTGGAAAGCCTGAGACCAAGTTTATCAGTACCCCATGTAAAGCAGATAACAGTAACAAAAACGAAAACAACATCACGAGCTGTATATTTGATAGGCCAGTTATGTGTGATGAACGTTTAACAAATGCAGGCAGTGAATGGTACTATTCGACGTATGTTGTTAGGATTTTGTCATTTTCATCAGGAAAACTTTCTGTTCTCAAAGAGATTCCCGTATCTCCGTTCCAGTACGAGTTCAAATGTCCGGATTTTTCACTAATGGACTCTACGAGAAATCAACCATGTCACTAAAAAAAACCAACAGACTAACTACTAACTTTATTTCTATTTTCTTTGTATCTATGCAGTATATTTATCATATTTAATTGCTACACGCAATTTTTTTATAAGCAACCGCTTATAAGCAACCAATATGAAGAAGGCCTGAAATTTTAAGCAACGTATAGTACCACAGGAAAAAGCAACATTTTAAATTTTCACTAATTTATATCACTACAAGCAATTAAGGATTGAAAAACATAGAAGCTTTCTCCATTCATTTGTCAAAAACTCGCACATCAACAGAGTGTTACTCATTACGTGAAGCATTTCATTTAGAGGTCTCCGTTTAACTTTCAATAAAAAGTCTTTATATGGTAACAATTACACGGTACCTCTTGACTGGTGCTATTTATAGTATTTCTTTCTTTGCTGTTTACTAGGTGTGTTCTAGCGTTATGCTGCATAAAAAGCTATAGGATAACGGTAAATTCTGCTGTTTTTCTATCCTCTATAATATTCTTAGGGCAAAAATGTAGTTAAAATTAAGCAACTACTAAGCAACTTTTACTACTAAAAGGTGGCCATAAGAGGTACAAAAATAAGCAACTTTTTGAACTAGGCCCGAGCGAAGTAGCTTATAACAAAACTGCCTGTAATTGAGTTTTGATTTCTCTCTTTACCCTCAGATACACACATTTACTTTTCATAAACTAAAAACGTGGCTCAGCCCAGCCAGGAGCAAATTAAATTCTGAAGTTGATTTAACAAGTTGCTAAGAGATAAATAAGCAGATGATGATGAGCACCCTGTTTAGCAAACATTTCTCAGTGCTTGAGTTTCTTCTTGCAGAGTGTTTTCATAAAAAGCTTCTCATAGAATGGCAACTATTGGAACCACGGAGGGGGGGGGGTGATGTTCTTGGTTAAATTTTGGGTAAGAGTGTGCCGCCAGCTATACTAATTTTTACGAAAATCTCGTACCCTTGACTAGACAAATTTCTATCAAAATGATACCCTCGATTAGAATAATACGCGCGAAATTCAAAGTCTGAAATTAGAATGATCGTCTTGTTTCTTTTACTCGTTGTGGCTCCCCTGTTGGAAAATTAATAACCGGGCGGATCCAAAACTTTTTTTTATTTTTGCTGAAAAAACACGTGAGTCTGAAAATTCTTGGGACCACGCCTTTATATCGCTAGGAGGCGCCCTTCTTGTGTAAAATTAATGGGTAACGCCCCTTAAACAGGCTGCATGAACTAATTGACTTCAGGGCAAAACTTATTCATAGCTTCAAAATGAAAACAAGTGAGAGTAGGATTGTACTGTAGATAGTTGCTATCAAACCACAGTTTTTACACACATTGATCAGCTGAGGGATTAGTTGAAAGGTTTTTTTCAATCTTCATCTAAAATTAGTTACGTCAATAGCTTTTAAACATAAAGCTAATTTAAACTATATATATAGTTTTATCTTATATATTTGTCATGAATGGCGAACACGAGGATAGATTTTTCCACAAGTGGCATACCACAATAGATGGGATTCGAACATTGGCTGCGTGATCAGAATCAGAGCCAACGACGTTTCCACTGAGCTACAGAGCTCAATGAAATCGCCGAGTAACTCTAGTCACACATTCGATCCCATCTATTTGGCTAATATACTAGCTTTCTACAAGTTGCTTGTTTTGTAATGGACTTCGAACATAGGTATCCTTATGTAGCTACATAGTTTGAGCAAGGCTTTAAAATATTTTTGGGTATCTTTTTCAGATTGAAACAGCATTTGTAATGAAACAGCCCATAGCTACATAAAGGGGAGTTAAGGGGGTTATTCAAATGCGCAAATACGCCTACTTTTTATGAACAATTGAAAGAGCTTTTTGTGCTTCCGCTTGATTTTCCCTCCCAACCTCGTTTCTGACCTTTTCAATTTCAATTCAATTCAATATCTCAACTTCAACTTCACTTCAGCCTTCAAAGTCGGCCTGTTCCACATTTTCTGCGCCAGAAAAATGGATTTGAAAGGTCCACAGAGAAAAGGTATGAACAATTTTCGTTTAGATATCTAGAAGTATCTTAATTTTTTATTTACAGCTTGTTGACCAAACAGAGGACGATCTAAGCGACATCTAACCAAAAACTCGAGATGGCGTGTGCGTGTGTGGCGCCATTTTTGTCATTTTATAGGCCTATTTTCGAGTGAGAGGCCTATTTACCAAGATATAGCAATATTACAATATTGAATTGACAATTGTCAGGGTTGGGACTGGCCTAAAATTAAATATTGCCAGCTCCTAAGAGAGATCAGCATCAATAGTAGAGATCAGTAATATAATGCAGGTTGAGTCTAGGGAAAACAGTTTGATTGACCACAAAAACAAAACAAAAAGATACACAATGGTAATACCAGGCCTTGCCAGGAGAAAAATAGAGGTGCTCTACAAAACGAGCTCCTCAGCAACTCAAGGCGCTCCATTTCACACCCCTGCTGAAAATGCATGTTGTATGTTTGGGAGAGGGATACTAGTCTTAGATACATACAAAGATCAATTTCATTATTGCAATGTAACAATATGTGGGCTCCATTGTGCAATACTACAGGGTAAAAGTAAGTGAAAGAAGAGTCTTCATAAACATCATAAAAGCACTCGCTTAGTGTGCAAGAAACAATTTAATATCAGTAATATAACAAAGAATTGGTTAATTTAACTGTTTTCACATGTATGAAGAAAACAATGAAGAAAACAATTGGGCGGCGAGAAGCAAAACGAGATCACAGGTTTCAGCAGAAACGCCGGCTGACGAGCATTGAATGAAAATATTTGCAACGTGAAAACCTAAACGGGATGTGATATTGTAAACAAAGGATAAGCAATATTACTATCAAAAGCGATTAGCAAGTACTTTGTGGTCAATTCACAGGATATTTTCCAGAGATATTGGTTTTAGGCGCTCGAGAAACAGCTCTGCACGAGTTAATTTAGGCGCGCTCGATCAAGCGCCTTTCCGGCCAAGGCCTGGTAATACCTGGTAGGTTTATCAGCCTTTAGGTTTAGTTGACCTTCTAGTCCATTCAAGAAAAGTTTCTTGGTTTTCACAAAAAGAGCTGGTGTAGATTCTTATTAGAAGTTTCAATAAATAAATGAGTGTGCATTGATTATCAGGAGGTAACTTGTTGCAGCTGCAGGAAGTTTTACATTTTCTTAAGGGGGGTATCACAAATATGTCCGGTTAGTGTAAACTGACCGACCGGCCTCGAAAATGAAAAAACCCGAGATTTTAAGTCGGGCGTAAAATTTTACTATACAGTTTTTCTTATTTTTCTGTATTAAAATTGGCTAAAATTCGCATTTTTCCTGTATTTAATCTGCTTTTCTTACTTTACTGATCTTCTGATCTTATTTTACCGAGGGATGGGCCTATTCAGCCTACGCCACGGTTTATCGCAACGAAGCCGAAGGAAGGCAAAGCACCGCAAACATTCGTTTACCAGAAAGTAATTTCAGACGGAAAGGGCCTAGCTCGACCCGGGGATAATATTCTTAAAGAAGAAAAGCAATATTTAGGCGTTTTTTTGGTGAATTTCTATACAACAAGTTTGATTTTCGAAAAACCCGAAGATTTTTTATGCCGACCGACCGACCGACTCAGATTTTGAAGTCCGGTTTTACACTAACCAGACTTATTTGTGATACCTGCCTAAGTTATGTATAAATGCAGCTGGACAGATTTACTTTTATTGGTGATTCTTATTGAAGTTATCCAAAGTTCTGAAACTAAATGTTGATGATCCATTTGATGTGATAAACAGCTACCATATTTTGTAACATGCTGCTTTTTATCTAGCAAAAGCAATCCAAGCAAAAAAGCGAAGAGCAAAGCCTCCAGCTTCAAAAGTCCAAAACAAATTGAAAGATGATGCTACCAAGAAACCACAAAAGAAAAAGTAAGTCTGAAAGTCTGTGTACTTAAACCAATCCCTCCATATGCTGTCCTAGTTTGATTATATTTCATCAAATAATTCATAGTAGAGACATTTTGTCCTCATAAATGGGACATAAAGATCTAATTCGGTATTTAGAACCCTGGTATTTAGCTGATTATAGATAACGAGACTAGAAATAACAATCCTGTTACAGTGACAAAATGTAAACCTAATTAAAAATATGAAACTTGATTTTTGTGCTTATAATTTAGATGCATTTTGATAATTTGATTGTTCTGATTGTAGCACAGCACAAAGCAATAGCATGGAAGAGTATCGTTATGAATCTTCGGACATTTCCGATGAAGATTATTCTGAATCAGATGAAGAACAGGAAGATCCATCTGATTATTGCAAAGGTAATTGTTGTTCTTTCAATGAATAATTTTCCATTCAAGCATTTCTGTCTCAAGCCTGTGGTTCCAAACAACACTTTCTGCTATAGGACAGCTTTTACTTCATAACCAAGATTGTGCAGGAACCTACAGCAAGTTATGTTAATAGCGTAGTACAAACTTCTTTCTTTAAGGGTTTTTGGAATCTGTCAATCATCAAAATCCAAAAAACCGATTTCATTTTCTCACTTGGCCTCTTCAGTTTATTCTATTGGTCTTCCTGCTGTATACCGTAAGCTGATTAATGTTCAAAACACTAAGTCAATTCAGCTTCACTTTTTTGATTACTTCTTTTTGATTTGAATCGGGGTATAAAATCAGTCTTAGTCAATTGCTGGGGGCTATTTCAGATCTTTATACTCTGAGGAGTGTTGTAAGGAGAATTTTTTTAGATATGGCCTAGGTTGTTGTGGCCGTTTTTGTTCCATGAGAAGGAGGTTGTGTTTATACAATGTCAAAGGCTGATTTTGTCCAGTTGATAAAATAGTCCAATACTTGTCAGGAATGTTTCTTCACAATTGGTAAATGATAATTTGTTCTCTATTTTCAGGGGGCTATCATGTTGTTAAAATTGGTGACTTGTTCAATGGAAGATATCATGTAATAAGAAAACTTGGTTGGGGACATTTTTCAACTGTTTGGCTAAGCTGGGATTTAACGTTAGTACTGTTTTTTCCTTCAAAGATATAGACTTCATTTTGAATGTTTCAATATAGATCTTTCCCAATTGATAAAGACATATTTCACAAGGATATAAAGCAAAATGCAAGAATAATTTCTGTAACTCCTAAAATGGATAACTAAATTTTTTTTAGGTTAGCGTGGCTTCCATTTGAAGGCAGTGTTAATTCGGTGTTAATTCAATAATATGCAGTTGTTGAACCATTGCGAGCTCAATGCTGAAAAATATTCAGGACCAAAGCATGACGTATTTCCCCCAATGACCAAGCAATCATTCAATAAAGGCTTTATGATATTCTCTTACAAATATGTCCAGTCCACATCATATGTCCAGTTCACTATATGTTCTCTGCTCTGATGAAGGCTTCAAAGCCAAAACACAAAGAAGCACCTTGGCTGTGGAGGAGACCTGTGGCTGGAAGGACCCCGAGTTAGGCTGGCTACTTCCTTGCACTGTTTAGTGCAGTGGAGTAGTCAACTGGCTTGTTGTCCAGAAGGTTACTGGTTCGAATCCCAGTCCAGGCAATTATAACAATTGTGGTAGCCCACTTATGATGAATATATATCATGTGTCAGCATTTGTCAAGTTCTCTGAAAAAGCAATATAGAATATTTTCGAACTTTGTTGGTGAATGTTTACTCAAGAAACATCATTTCTCAGTATTTCATTGTCCCATCTCAATCTCTCTCACTTCATCAATGAGAAATTATGTGGCTATATCGCATGTTTATATCAACGCCGGTCAATACGGCTTTTACAGACTGATGAAGAACCAATCAGACTGCGCAGTTGCCGGTCTGAACAGTGGTAAAGGAAATTATATATCATCTGTATTCCAGGAGTTAATTAAAACCTGTTTGAGCCTCTTTCCAAAGAAACCCACTATTCCAATGATTCTTTTGCTGTGTTTTTTCTTCTTTATCGGCAGTAGCTTTGCTGCGAACACATTTATATTTCTATATATTTTGTCCTTTCATTTTCAGAGGGAAGTGTTTTGTGGCCTTGAAAATTGTCAAAAGTGCATCACATTACACCGAAACTGCTTTGGATGAAATGAAACTTCTTCAAACAGTGAGTCTTTATTGTCTTTTGGCCGATGTTTCTTTTAAGTCTGTTTCAGCCTTGTTCTGTGTTTGATTAGACAATTGTAAAAGTAAATAACACAGACAGGCAAGGGAAATCACTACTGTGATGGTATTTTGTGCGTACTGAAGTGGTTACGCACTGCTGTGGTGGCTAATTATTCTTGATACGGTGGGTTATTTTGCTTGATGCTTATCTACTACAGTATGCAAAAAAGACAACCATTATCATTTCACTTCACACCATTTTCATCTCACGTTGAACTGGAGCCCCTTTCATATGGAAATATGACTGTTATCTGGTTTTGTCGTAATTTGAGTTATTTAGAATTTGAAACCTCTTATTTGGAATGATTTGTAATTGAACTTTTCTTGATTCGCAGGTGCACACAGCTGATCCTGCAGACCATGGTTACCCTCATGTTGTACAACTTCTTGACAATTTCAAAATATCTGGTATTCATGGAACTCGTATCCTCTTCTAGAAATTCAGATAATTCATCATCAAATTTCATTATGTAATGTCAAAATCTTGAAAATTGGGATAGATTGTATTGACTTTGGTATACTACGGTTTTTTGTTATGAAAGGGGGATATAGGTTCCATTAACGCAATACAGTTGCAAAATGAAAATGGTATGAAAATATAGCTACAATTTGAGCTTTTCTGTTCACACTGTACCTATTGTGTAATAATCATTAGATTAAAACCATTTTGTTCCAAGTGATTTTGGCTGAAATAGGATGTCATTAGCAATCTTAAAGTCGTGCAAGATTTTTAGGAGATGCAGCTGGTTTGGACCTCTAGGCAGGCATACCATGAATAGAAGAGACACTGTTCACTACCATCAACTTGTCCAATCCAGCTTACTCTTGGTGTCAGAAGCTTAGTAATGTCAAGGCTCAAGCCCTAGTGACGGCAGCTTATATATTGGGTCAAGATGGCATTAATTTGTAATAATGCAACATTTCACCTTCACCTGTCGACCATTTGCTAAACTTTCAAGGATTAATAGAGGATAGCGGAGCTGACTTTGAAATTTTGAAAAGGGATTTTACCCATATTGGAGTCATTTGTATGCTGATCATTAGTTGAAACAAGTAAAACATATAAAAAATAGACATTATCCCTGTGTATATTAGTCATCTACACGCATTTATCAAGATACTTTCCTTGACAAATTTCAGACGTATGCATGGTTTTTGAAGTGCTTGGACATAACTTACTAAGGCTGATTATCAAATCAAATTACAAAGGGATTCCAAGTGAACTTGTCAAAAGCATCATCAAACAGGTACAATTTTTTTCATATCTTCATCTCCCTTCGTATTTTCTTCAATATTTATGGTTTCTTTTGTTTTTGAATGTTTTTTGCAGCTTTTATTCGAGCTTGGCCTAAATTCTGGCTAGATCATTTTAATGTTGAGGGTCATTTTAAGGGTCTTTTTAGAGAAACCAGCAATAGAACTCGTGAACTCTTAGGTGCCTAGTGCTAGGGGGCTGGATTAAGCAGCAGGTCTGATTGCACATCTAATAAGGGTGGGGGCTGAAATGTGTGGGGAGTGAAATTCCAGTTTAAGGAACTCTAGTCAGATTATTATCTGTTTCTTGATATGCTAAGGGTTTTTTTTCAAAGGGTT
>JACTAT010000203.1:43265-75771 GCA_014526335.1 Chrysaora quinquecirrha
TTTTGTGTTCGAAGAATTTCGAACACATTGGTGTGGGGTGGCGTGTCACTAACTAACTAACTAACTAACCAACGCTTGAACAATGGAAAACGTGTAACAATAGGGCCATTGTCAAGAATGCCATTAGGGCCATTGTCTCGGCCATTGATGCGCAATTTGCAGTTGGTTTTTCACAATGCACTTTTGTCAATCTGGGGTCATGTGCTTCGATGACTCATATTTGTTTACCCAAAATTCGATGGCAAATTGCCACATTGGTTCAATTAATGACATTTCAAACATTCTCATCGTCGATAATAGAGTCTGGGCAAGAGCGGCAATTTTAAAACAGTTTTCAAAGCAAATCGTCATCATTATCTTCATCATCATCATCATCATCATCATAATGATTACCATCACCATCATTGACGGTGTGGCTGCGGCAAAATCTAAAGGAACGACACCAGCACCACAATCGCCCCTACAACCATCATCATGACCACCCCCATGACCACCACCACAACCACTCCTACAACCATCACCACGACCAGCCCCATGGCCACCACCACAACCACCCCTACAACCATCACCACGATCAGGCCTATCACAACCACCACATAATCATGACCATCTCTATCACTACCAAGACTAGCACCACCAATAGGGCCAGGACTAACATCACCAACATTATCCACATAATCATTATCGTCCTTGTGCACAGCGACAAACCTCGTTCATCATTTCATCGAAATAGCCACCATTAACCAGAGTCGTTCTTCGAACATGCCCATAGGGCCCCTATGTTTGTTTTACGTTTTTCGTACGTTTTGGTGTCCAGTTTCATTTATTTCTCTTGCGGACCCCCCGTCGACGCTGTAAAAAGTGTAAGTGTTCCCCTGGATTTGCGTCTCGGTTGGTGCTTCGGCTCAGTGATCTCTATTGAAATCGTTGAAGAAAATGGCGCTTTCGAAGCAAAACAGGCCTACTTCAGTCGAAACATAAAATCGCGTTGGGGGCGCCTCACAAGAAAATTCAACATGGCCAACAGGTAGATTCGTATTTCTAGTACGATGATGAACACATTTATCCAAATTTTAAAAGTCCCGCCGAAATTGCAAGTAGGTCATGCCGCCAGCACCCGGACTATTAAGAAAAGGAGTTGGAGATGAAATTAACCCTAAATTTAGTCATTAAAAAGGTTTTTGGAGTGGCTAAAACTCTCTTTAATAGTCGCTAACAAGGCCACACTGTACAGCGTTGGTTCGAAAATAGCCAACAAGCGAATATTTCTTGTGATCTCAATATACCATTTCCAGGGCCTATGTTTTTGGTCAACCTCTGCTTTCAGCAAATGCCATTCCTTTACTGAGACTTCAATCAAAGTGTATCTTTCTGGAACAATCTTCTCAAAACGGCAGGTTTGGCAAAGCCAAACCCTACTGCCCTTGCGGAAGGTTTCGCAGGCAGGAAAGAGCCTCGTTCTGGTAGATGGCAACGTTTTCAAATAAAACATCTACCGAGTTTGCTACGTTATCAGTAGCCGTGTTCGTTTGGCAAAGCAAAATATTTTCGGAAAGTCTGCCGTTTTTTGGGATTTTGAGTGCCTCTACTTTGTCACTCCCTGCTCTGTTTAGAACATGTTTAAAAATGCCCTGGTAAATTTTTTTGCGTTTGACTCGACTGGTTTCTGAGATAGCAAGAAAAATCGACCCAAATATTAGCTTGATGTTTCTTATAAAGGTCATTCTTATGAAAAAAAAGACGGTTATAACGACAGATTCCTAAGGCTGTGCATTAAAGTCCAAAGTGAACTCCCCTACACTATAAACACCTTGCCTTTTAGCGCTAAAAAGTCCAAAGCCTTCCCCACATTCATTTTGTGCCTAATGTCTATAAGATCATATTTTTATCATTGTAATTGTAATTGTAATTGTAATTGTAATTGTAATTGCAATTGTAATTGAAATTGAAATTTTAATTGTAATTGTAATTGTATTTGTATTGTAATTGTAATTGTAATTGTAATTGTTATTGTTATTGTAATTGAAATTGTAATTGTAATTGTAATTGTACATTGTTGAACGTTAGTATAGCACAATAGTGATAAATACTAATTCAAACTAATATGAAGCAACTCCACAGATTGCATCAAAGAATCATTTATTACAGAAGGAACACGCGCATTTTTTATTTAAGAACCATGTTTTTATCAAGCTTTTGAACTCTTTGTTATTTCGGGCTGACTTGATTTCAGCTGGAAGTGAGTTCCAGATTTTAGGCCCTTGAAAAATCAAAGATTTAATGCCGTAATTAGTCGTTTTAACCTTCGGAATTTGTAATGGTTTTGTTATCCGAAGATCATGGTCTATATGCTTTTCTAGAAAATAGTCTTTCATGAACGATGGGTTCAAATCATTTAGCGTTTTATAAATTTCAAATGCAAGGAGTCTTATCGTTTGAACATGGATGGTTGTCTCATTTGGTTGATCAAGCAACATTTCATATGACGATGCATAATCAGAATAAACCAGTCACAATTCTCTTTCATTTATTTTCTCCAATCAAAAATAACTCACTAAATCAAGCTACATTTCAAAGCTTTAGGGAGGCTTTGTATAAGCCCCGCAGCCATTTTACATTACACTCATTTTAAATCTCTGCTGGACGAAATCGAATCGCATTGTCATGTCTGCTGTCCACGCGACCAAAGCGAATAATCTCATTACCCGCGCGTGCCGTTAGACCGTCCCCAAAGCAGGTTTTATCCGATGCGGAAATATATAATAAGTAGCTTTTTATTAAGGGACAATCACGCACAGGACACCCAGCTTTGCGAGATCAGTTTTATTGTTTGATTTAAACCACTCTTAATGAAGCTAAGCTTGATACTGATTCTCATACAAACGGAAGGACGTTTTTATTTATTGACAACGTGGAATTTTGCGATCGCAAATTGAAAAGTATCTACAGTAGATGCGTCATCTACTAAGCTAAAGTTGAGGTCATTAGGAGTTCCTCGCTCTAGTCCTAAAGCAATGATCCTTTATTCCTTTCCTAATGGTAAAATTGTTATGACTTTTACTATGACGATGACTATGACTGTGACTATTACTATGACTATTACTATGACTATGACTATTATTATGACTATAACTATAACTATAACTATAACTATGACTATGACTATGACTATAATTATGAATGTGACTATTATTATGGCTATAACTTTAACTATGACTAAGACTATGACTATGACTATAACTGTTACAATTACTATTACTGTGACTCTTAGTATGGCTTTTACTAGGATGATGACTTTGACTATGACTACGACTATGACTATGACTATGACTATTACTATGCCTATGAATATGTCTATGACTAAAACTATGACTATGACTATACTGTGATTAACTATAACTATAACAATAACTATGACTATAACTATGACTATGACTATGACTTTGACTATGACTCGAACTATTACTATGACTATTACCATGACTATTGCTATAACTGTGACTACGACTATGACTGTGACTATGACTACGACTATGACTATGACTATTGCTATAACTATTATTATAACTATGATTATAACTATGATTATAACTATGATTATAACTATGACTATGACTATGATTATAACTATGACTATGACTATGAATATGACTATGACTATGACTATAACTATAACTATGACTACGACTACGACTATGAATATGACTATGACTATGACGATGACGATGACTATTACTGAACCAAGCTGCCAGAATGAGGTCTCTTCAGTTCCACCCTGAGGGATGGCGAGGCGAGTACAATCATGAAAATAATTGTTGAGTCAATACTGAAAATGTACCTCCATATAGCGTATTGGCTCACTTTGCCCCCCCTCCCCCCGGTTCAATGTTGATAATTTCGTTTCATTCGCCACAGAATTGAGCAACCCACCATGCAGGCAGAATATGTAAAAAGAAATCTGCCAAAAAAGCAATCAAAATTGAATGGGGAAGGTGGTGGCAGAGACATTGACCCCCAATCAACATGACTGAGTATTTGTCTCAACATATTTTGTCCATGATTGTAGCAGGAGACATCGAGGGGACACGTCACGAGTGACAATGTTGCTCACGACAAGTCTCGTAGTTTAGCCAGGCCTTTAAAGATACCTATTAGCTAATACGGTCATGAAACCGAGACTGATATCACACCGAGATCACACAAACTGGTAGTTTGAGTATCTAACAATTCAACTAAATAAGCGATAAATATGCTTAGGTAATAAGTATATATGGTTTATACCATTCGCAGAAAGACAGGAAGAAAATTTTTGCTTGAAGCTTAGAAATTTGAAAGCTGACAACGATTTTGTATCTAGCCACAAAGTAGCCACAAATATGATGTGTAAAAATGGACTAATGAAAAAAGGCCAAAGCTTTGGAACAGAAGTTTAGAGCTGCATGCGACTGACAAAGCATCGACGTCACTCTTTACCTTCAAGCAAACCTGGTGGGATTATTGCGAACTTGAAGTCTGTGTCCCTGTGGTTTTTGAGGTCTACATGTTTCAGCAACTCCTGTGCAGTTTTCAAACAAACTAGTTTCTGCTGCTTGAAACATGCCATGCAGTAATAAGGATACTTGGAACCGTGGACGGACTTGTGGTGAAATGCCTGCGCTTCAATATCCCTAAAACGCGAGTCACACGCGGGTTCTTCGAGACACGGCAACGGATAACGGGCGTAGAAATGTTCCATTAAATCGTCGTTTCTTTCAAAATATTCATTGCACGGACAAGGACACTGTTTATGATTATCGCGTATATGTTGTTGAAAGCGCAGATCGGTACAGAACACGTCACTCGGGCAATACTTGCAGAATTTCTGCGCTCTCAGATGTTTCTCGAGTTCTTCCCGCGAGTAGAAACCATTCCCGCGTTGGCTGCGTTCACACTGCGTGTTATGACAAAGGAAATTGTGATTGTTCCTATCGTGTTTTTCTGCGTGATTTTTATCCTCGAAAATCAGCTTGCAAGGGTAGCAAACGTGCTGAAACATGTCCAGAAAAGTCTGCTTTCTCCCGTTGATAACATTAATTTCGATTTTGTTTGCTTTCATAACTGCTATTAGCTCTCGTCCTCTTGCATCATTGCTGCAAACAAGATGCATTCTTAGCCTAGGCATGTTTTCATTCCGGCAAACTTGACATTTCAAATCGATTGCAGCTCGTGCATAGAAACTAATCACGTAAGCAGTCAGATCAACCCACATCGCTTCTTTAGAATCAGTAAGGCTTTCGTGTCCCACAATCCAATTCGCAGGCTTCGGGAGCTCCTGCGCAGCGGTACCTTTGTTGTAAAACACATGCACACGAAGATTTTCTGGGGGCTTCGCGAATTCAGCATCGTTTAAAAAGTGCACTTCAGCATTTTCCCAAGCGATAAAGTAAACATCGAGGTTATTCAGTCGATGATCCTTGCATTTTTGTTGTTGTTTTTGTTTACGCGTTGATTTCTTTCCTGTTGTTGCTCTGGTTAGGCTCGCTTTAGAGGCATCTTTGGTAGTTGTGGTGGAGTTTCTGCTTTCCATTCTTGGTTAAGCTATGTAGATATAATTTCAAATGCTCAAGTAGAAAAGATTTTCACTTCACTAAAATTTTTTTCATACTGTCGGATAATGATAATGGCCAAGAAAGTTTTGCAGTTTATTGTCGTAAAGCCAGCAAATAACTGCAGAAAGAAAATAAAGTCTTTAAAATTTCGGCTAGATAGCCTGCGCGCAGACTCGGACACTTTAGAGACACTCTACAGTCTGCGCGCAGGCTACGGCCAGAATGCAGTTTAGCGGACACCTTTCACATGGAAACAAGGCTACAATAGAGCAGGGTGTAAGGGTTATGGTTAGATAGAGGGGTTAGAGTAGGATTTTAGGGTTAGGGTAAGGGCAGTGATTTAGGGGTTATGGTATAGGGTTTTAAGATCAGGGTTACGGTAGGGTTTTAGGGTGAGGGTTGGGAAGGGTTTTAGGTTAGGTTTAGGGTAGGGCTTAAGGGATAGGGTAAGGTTTTAAGGTTAGGGTAGGGTTTTAGTGTTGGGGTTGGGGAAGGATTTTTTGTATAGGTAGGGCTTGAGGGTTAAGGTAGGGTTTTAGGTTTAGGGTTAGTTTTAGAGTTCTCGATGCATACGTCATCCATTAGAATCATACGTCAAAGACTGCATCTGCTGAAAATCTCCAACTTACAGTACATCTAGTATGTATTTTATCTAACAAATTAATGGTAGCCCATTCCACTTTTGATCTTCTTACCTTCCTTCAAGCTACGAGAAGAAAAAGGCGACGCATTTTCACCAAATAAACTATTTTCCTTGCCGTTGCAGGTCTAACGAACATGTAAACAAACTGAATCAGGGACCTGAACTCATTTAACTGCATTCAATAATTAATTTCCTAAAATCACCTTTCTTATGGTTTGTAAGCTTTTTTCTCTTCAAAACAAAAGACCATTGCTTTTGCTGACCACGGCATTCTAAATCTGCATTTCCTAGCAACAACGATGTTTACGTCACAAACAGAACAATTTTACGTTTCATAAACGATTCTTATAAATCATTAAACGAATAAATCACGATTTAGGTTATCAGTTTTCTTTGATCTGTCATGAGCAAGCCAAACTTTGCAAACAATTTTACATCTGTATTTGTATTACGTAACTGCACGGCTAAAATTAGCGTCTTTCACGAAATGTTTCCAGTGTTACTAGGGGTTTACCGGTGAAGAAGACAAAGAAGAGCGCGAATTTTAGCGAATTTCGTGCTAAGTGTAGAATAAAAACAGATTTATCAGTTTTTAGTAATTCTGCGCGTGACATTGGTGTCCCCTCTGTGCCCCCCAGTTTAGCCACTCCGGCAACTTTGTAGCGCAAGACAAAATTTGCAGCAAGAGACACGCAAATGTTTCTGGGAGACAACAGAAACTTTTCTTGTCTCCGTGACACACAAATTACCCGGGGGACATGTTGCTCGCTTATCACTTGCATGTTTGGGATGTTAAGCGACCTTTGGAGACACGCCGAATACATTGTCGAGCGCGACAAAGTCTCCTAGTTTAGCCACAGCTTAAGAGCTGAACTTGAAAACGGAAAACCTTCGAAGTGAATATTTTGATTTGGAAAAGAAATAAGAAAATAGTTGAAGTGTTCTAGTAAAATGAAAAGATTTAGAGGACATTACAGTATAGAAAACGCTTGAAAATTTCCGTGCATTATGAACATAAATCGGCGGTTTCCTCGTGTCCTCCGTGTCCACGAAAGACGCTAGTTGCCCTTAGCAACGTATGTACGCAATTTTACGACAGCCTCTTTTCGGCTCAACATTCCGAAGCGAACAATTTAATTTGGCAGTTGAATTTTCATGGCGGACAAACTAGCAGAGTTTTTGAAACATTTCCTTCAAATTATGGCGCATAGCTTGATATGGAGTGAATAATCTCGCTGTTTATTATTGTTTATTGAACCTAGAGATTGAAAAGAATTAGTAAAATACTTTGAATGAAAAGGAAGCTCTGTTTTTGTTAGCTGAAGTTGACAAAGCTGAGACGTGGCCTAAATTTCTTTGTTTTGAAATGAAAATACAACTCAGAAGGAGTTAGCTTTGTATTACAGGGCAAGGCACCAGCTTCGTCGTTTCAAGCTTTAGAACAAATGTTAGATAACATCAAGGTTTAAAGACAACATACATTTAGCCCTGAGGGAGACAGAATTATTGCAGATCTAGATAACTTTATTACCAACCAGCTAATGTCAAATATTTTACTAATGTGGAGATAAAAAAATCAAAGCACAATCAAGAGAAATAAACTCCAAAATGGCTTACAGCATGACAGAAAGATGGAAACGAACAAGTCCAATCCCATCAGATCCAGTTTATTCCCAAAGTGCAAGATCAGAAAGAACTGATTATAAAAAACGAGAGAGAAGGAGCCCAATTCCAAAAGACCCTGTTTTTACTGATGAAAATAATTACACAGAATCAGCTCCAAGACCAAGAATAAAGTCAGAAGCTTTGAATATAGCTAGATTACACCAAGGAGGTGCATTGGCCCAATTATTCAATCCAGCATTTAGAGTAATTCCTATTGGAAGCAGACCAAGTAAGACTAGAATGTTTTGCTATTTAAGTTAGAAGGGAAAATGTTTGAAAGTGTTCAAGTTTTGAAACGAGAATTTTTGGTAACAAGGTCGAGTTGCAACACAGCCACAATCACCTTGCAACAAAATCAAAATCATTTGCCACACATCTATAGAGGTTGCCTCAGTTGAAAGATGGCTAATCATCTCTTTAACTTGAAAAGTTGGCTCTATCAGCATGATAGATGAGGGTTTTAGGGCAGTGCCCCCAATGTTAGTTAAAACTTGCTGAAAAACTGCCTAGAAAATTTTGAAAATTTAAATGTCCAGCTGAGGTGAATTGACTACCAAGATGTGGCAACTTCAGTTGTGGCAAGTTGATCAGAACACAGTGGCAACTTGAAATGCAATGAATGACTTTGTTACTAGATGATGTCACAATTTGGCTCCACTTCATAGATTACCTTTGCGATATTCAATAGACCCATATCCTGCATGTATTTGACTAAGACCCATTGACACAATATCAACATAGAACAGGTATTCATTGGGATAAAGCCTCTTGCAAGTTATAGCTGCATTTTTTACAGAAATAATTTCAAATGCAATTACAGCCAGTGGTGTAGCTAGACATCCTGCACTGGAGGGAAAAATGGGCAAGGTCAAAGAAAAAAGGTGTTGTTTTAAGAAAAAAACAAATGAGTTGTACCCTACAACATTTTTACTTTATTTTTAGCCTATATAAAAGCCTATCTTGGCATTGATAGGGGGGCTACCACTCCCCCCCCACCTCCCCCAGTGCCCCCTCTTGGCTATGCCACCAACTACAGCTACAGTATTTTTTAAAGAGACATAATTCACCCCAATATTTGCTTTTATCCTGAAGAAATTTTTTTGCCTTTCATTTCAGAGACTCAAGAAAGAAGAGATTTTGGACAAGAGAATTATCAGAAAATCAAGCAGATCCAAAGAGCAAATAAAGAACGCCAAAAAGAATCGGCAAGAGGAGAACCCGTCAAAGCAGTCTATAAGCCAGGGAAATTTGAACATGTCGCATCAAAAGTTGCAGAAACAATACAGGTGAAGCTTCTATTACTATTGCAGTTTTTGGAATGGCAGCAGGATGCGGGATAGCAGTAATACTAAGAGATAACGTAATGTGAGAATTAACTAGGATATGAATAGGACAAGAATCCCCCAGTTTCTCCTGTTTTGTTGGAAGTTTTTGGATTTTCCATTGAAGATAGCACAAAATAACAAATTTAGGCCTCGTTGCCTCATCCATCAGAATCTTGAAGTACCCCAACTACCCCAACTTGTGACCTTCGAACACAAGTATTGTAAATCATATTCATTAAAGGTCACGACCATGCCCTGTCCATTGGGTAATAAACCATATTCTTACCCTTTATGGCGTGCCCAACTCTATCCTGCCATCTGATTGGCTGAGAACGTTCGAATGCAACATTATTAACCAGTAATGCCTGCTCATGACGTCAATTGTTCAAATTTTTTCGGTTTAGAATGTAGCACAAAATTGCTTCATTGTAATGGCTTCAAACACGACATGACAATGATATTGCTGTACGAGGTTTGTTATCATTAGGGGTAATGGCCATGCCCTGTCCATAGGGTAATAAACCATGGTATTGCCCTCAGAAACAGTCATTAAATGCTTATTGGCTCCCACAACCATTATGTTACCTTCGGTACTTTTTAATACCTTTTTCTCTTACCAGAATCCCCCACCTGCGCCTCGACCTGCATCTGCTGATTACTTGAAAGCGCATTCCCGATCTGGACCCAATGTCAAAATAAACACGCGACCGGCCAGCGTTGAGCCAATCAAAATACGAGAGGAGAGTCTGACTGTGCCAAAAGCTTCTAGTGCAAAACAAGTAAGTCAATCCTTAATTAACGATTAACAAATGGTTCTAGAAACTCACAAAACTGCTCGTTTGCGTGTTTTTTTGTCATCTTTTTTTAATTCGATAAATTCATCTGGCTTCTTGGGAAACTAATCTAAATCGAATATTTAACTACCACAAAAAAGACTAACATTATTTGTAAGGTCTCCTTGTTGATTTGCAGGTAAAGATCGAGCGAAAGTCTGTAAATCACATCACTGACAACGTGAAGAAAGCCAAGACTGTGAAAATGAAAAGAGCTCCATCTCTATCTGCTCTGGATGACCTTAAAAAGAAGAAAGATGCGGAGTTTCATGATTATAAAAGAGGCGATGTTCCCAAGTAGTAAGTCTTATTATTATAGCAGGTCTATTTATTTGCTATTGTGTTGCTTGCTGGTAGAGTGCCGTCTACAAGTCGCGAGGTCTTGGGTTCAAGGCATGGCCGAATCATACCAAAAACTTTAAAAAGGTACTCCTTGCCCCTCTCTGCTTTGCCTTCAACTGAAAGAGTAGGAATGCGAGTAAGCGGTCTTCGGATCAGGGAGGGGAGTGGCACCCATCCCTACCTTCACCTGTAGCAGTGTAGCAGCCATTGAAAGAGGAGCCTTCGGGGCACCTCCGATTACTTAGCTGTACTATGTTGTATTTTGTCACGCTTTACTTACTTATCACTCTATAAGAATATTGTGAAAATCCGGGGAAACTTTCCATAAAAACTTTTTAGGCAACAGCATAGACAAAAAAGAAACACAGGTAGTTAGTCGGGAGGTATATGATGCCTTTCCTGCCTAAAGCCTTTTTAAAACAATTTATCGTTGCTGTTTTTCAGTTTTGGAGGTTCTCTTTTTGATAGCCGATGTGTAAGAAATTTATAAACTTCCTATCGACCAAACGATCAAACATTCTTTGTCTTGCATTTGAAATGTGCTCGTCAAGCAATCTTTGAACGTTTGGCCACGTCATAAAACATTGCACGAAAAGCATTAATAAGCAGGATTTGTCTTTCAAAAACAAAATTCAAAAACATTTTGTTGCTTTTTGAAATGTTTGGCAAGCATTGTTTTGCGACGCGGCCAAACAGTAGAACATCTTACTTGACAAGTAAATTTCAAATGTTTGACAAACAATGTTTGATCTTTTCGACAGGGCCTAAGTCTACCCCAGTGGGCTTTCGTCCACCAAGCTCTAATTAAAAGATGAAAAATTGTTTTGAAAACATTTGGGATTTGCTTAAAAAGATGAAATGTATGCCCTTTTGGCCGCGTTGCAAAACATAATTCGTCAAACATTTCTTGCTTGTTGCAAACAGATAAATGTTTTTGAAGTTTTCTGGAAACAAAGCTGCCAGACTCTGCTAATCAACCAATGTTTGCGACAATACCATACGTTCAAACATTCCTTGTAAAACAAATCTCAAATGTTTGACAAACAATGTCTAATCGTTTGGCTGGGGTCACTACTGTGGAGCATAACAGAGGCTTGTGTAACAGGCCAGCCAGTCTATCTATAACCTACCGTTCGTGAGCTGAACGCGTCCTCGAAGTTGCTGGCTCATATTTTTCCTGTATCTGTTTTTCTCAGTTTGAAACAACGACAAGAGCAATGGAAACACGAAGAAGAAGCTCGTATAGCCAACATGCCTGATCCCAGTATTCCAGCTGGTCATAGTTTGATGCCTGATGAAGAACGAAGAAAAACATTGGATATGTTGAAAAAATGTAAGAATAAAGCGAATTTTAAAATAAAATTTCGCTTTGTTTGCATAAGTATCTTATTTCATGTCATTTGGACCATCAGCTGTTTCTATTGATTTCATATACCCTTGTACTTTTCAACTGAAGGTGAAGGTGAAATTTGGTTTCGCGCCAGTCGCTTTGTAATAAGGTTCACAGTGCTCCGAAGAGCAGGGACACACAAACAGACACAAATTTGAGAGTGATCTTGACATTATCTTTTCTATTCCATATTAAACAATTCCAGGCTAAACGGCATTTAAAACATGGGCTTCTTTGAGCCATATAAGAACAAACGAAGTTCATTACATCCTCTCAAAAGCACTGTGCGTCTTCTTTAAATAGAAACTAGTGGTACAGAACAGCCTCTCACAATCACTGCAGGGCCGATGCACACGAGCACTGAAACTTTCTTAAAACAGCAGGCAACATTCCTCTAAATTCTAAATTCCTCAGTTTCCTTCTTGCTTTTGAAATGGACATTTAACAGCAGATGCCAATTACAGTAATTTCTGTTGACATTACTGTTAATTATTTTGGATCCAAACAACTTCAATGGAAAAATCACTGGCGGAAAAAGCTAAAATTTCTATCAAAGCAAAATGATTCCCGTGAAAATTTGTACCGCATTTGCAAAAATTTCAGAGATAGGTTTTGAAAGACCTTGGAAATCTTTGATTAATTCATTTTGATATATTTTCATGGGTTAAACAACCGTTTTGTGTCTCTGGGTAGCAACCAAATGGGAAAGAAGGCAAAAAGAGCATTATTCGTTGCTGTTTCCATTGCGTTTTACTAAGTTTTCATTTCATTTAATGACGTTCATGACAACCTATCATCTCCAGGAATCAGTTAAATTTTTTATCAAAACGCACGATTTCCTATTGCAAATCTAATGAAAACATGCCTCCGAAGGTCCACGATTCCATGGTAGACGAGAGAGTGAGGGGAGCGTTAATCCCTGATGACAGAAACCGCGAAGAAAACAATCGACTTGTGAAAATCAAGGACCTTCCAGAGGTCCTCAATTTTATTAGTCGGTCCTTTTCATCCGTTCTTGAGAACGTTCTCGAGAAAATCGACCAAAATCGACCATGCACACGGCGCAGCGAGGTGTAAACTCGCTAAATGCCTAGAAGAATGTAAGAAAGTTGCCCGTGTGCATCGCCCCGTTGTTTCGCGCAATCTTGAAATATTTATTCAAGAAGGCAAGCTGTCAAAATTCACCAGAGCTCATTTATTCATGAATTTGATCTATTTAACCGATTCATTTCAGCACAATCTGAGATGTTACGAGAACTGCAATCATTACCCGTAAGCAAGGACACTTTGAGAGTCAGACAACGTAAAGAACTTTTAGAGAAAAAATTACAAGAAGTCGAGACAGCGATGAAGATATTTTCAAGACCAAGAGTTTTTATCAAAGATGAGTAAACAATTTTTTAATGTAAATAACAGCAAGAATGCCCCCGTCTATCTCCTTAACCCATTTTTATGTAATTTGAAATTTAACTTTCAAATTTTACGGGCGAGGGATAGATATGGGGATACCGGCCATTATCGGGCCTAAATAACGGACAGCTCTTTATATCGGACACCTCCAAAGAACCCAAAAATGTTTGACAAGCAATGGTTTGTTTTTGCCTTATATCTAAAGGAGTCCTTTAAAAGGACTAATAACCCAAAATGATCTCTGGAACAAATATTTTTGTCCTAAAGATTGTTTATTAGTAAAAACAAAGCTACATAGCTCAAACATCTCTCGACAATGGAAAATAGCCTTCGTGCTATAGTTGATCGTTATTTAATGGAAGTTAGTGGACGTTTTATAGAGGTTGTCGATCGCTATATGGAGGTTGTTGACTGCTTTATGGAGGTTGGTGATCGTGATCGTTATTTGGGGATTTTTAATCGTTATATTGAGACTGTTGACCGTTATATGCAGGTTGGAGGCCGTTATATAGAGGTTAATGGTCGTAATATGGTTGTTTGTGGCCGTAGAATGGAGGATGGTGGTTGGTTATTATATGGAGTTTTTACACCGTTATATGTGCGTTCCACTGTGCGTTCCTTTTTCCCACGAGCCTTTTCTCTTGAGTCTATACCATAACACGTCTCAATCAGTATTGTGACTTTCGTCGATTTTCTACAACAATAAGCTATTTATTTACAAGCTTAGCTGTAATATCTTATCAAATGTAATTGTAACAAAATTTGATACGCTGTATATTATTTGAAATGATTTTTTATCAATCATCAAAAATGCTTTAGCTGTGAGGATATTGTTGTCAGATTCTGCGATACTTTTAATTTATCAACTTTTATTGGTCAAAATTGTTTTTCAAGCAATGTTTGACCGTTTGACCGCGTTACAAATCACTGCTTGTGAAACAAGAATTAAATAATTTTAGCGCAATCTTTGTAAATAGTTAAAGTCATTCTGTGAGGGCTGAAATATTAGATATCTTAATAATGGTTGGGATATATTCAGTATTCGTCACGAGTACAATTTCTACTAATGTCCACTTCTCCAGCGTTTATACACTTTGGAGTTTGGTGTTTCAGCGTGTTGCAAATAGCGTGCATATTAAGTTTAATTACTTTTCTAATCAAGTCTTATAATATTTCTAATTTTATTTGATATACATCATGTTCGTCTACGTTTATCAACATAAGATGATAGTTAATAACATTAAATAACATTATATTTAATAATGTTAATAACATGATATTTAGTTAATAACAGCCTTCTTTCAAGCCGCTTTCTATGTCCTGTAAAAATATTTTTGTCAAAATAATGTCCTCGTGTTTCTCAGTTTTCTACAAAAAATTAACAATCCGATGTATTACAGTAATGTCAGTCATAGTCACATAACATGTTTCAAGTCTTCGTGATAACATTCAGGCAGCCTTTCTAATATAAAAGGCCAATTTGAGAAAATTTTCTGATACGAAAGATCTGAGTTCAAGGAATAAAATGCCTGAACTTATTAGTTAGAAAAATCAATGAATGAACAAAATTTTTCAAAATTGATTTTATAGCTTTGACTTTCCCTAAGTCCGGTCCCGGTGCCTCTGAAGAAATTTTTTAACCACTTTTTCTATGATGGCAAGCACAGGGCAAGCACATGCCTCCTATTTTGTATGCCTTGTGTGTAAATCGGTGGGGATGGCAAACCAATGCTGTAGATGGCCGGCTAGCGGCTGTGCTTTGGCCTCGGGTCTTTCTCGGAATCTTCAACTCGAAAAATTGTCTTCGTTTTCACCAATGATCTGTTAAGATTACACTTAACCATGAAAAATGACATGAACACAGAGAGAAGTGGTTTATGATTATCTGGAATCACATGTTTGACCTAGAAATAGCTGTGCTTTGAAAATTGACAACTGAGATGTTTTAGGCCACATATCTTTTGCTGGTCATGACACTTTTTTAACAAGCAACTGGTTTATAAGCAACTGGGGCTGGGATAGAAAATTTTTAGGCAACTGGAGGGTTCCGCAATGAAGCTGTTAAATACTAACAACACCATAGTGGATATTTTTTTTTGTTAACCTTTTTTTTAGTAAAATCTTTTGTCCGTTCATCATTGTAAATCTTTATCAAACATATCAACGACATAAAAACATCACGAAACTTATTTTGTCACTTTTGCTTGTCAAACAATGTTTTTGGAGGTGGCCAAACGGTCAAACATTTGTTGTAAAGCATATTGAAAATGTTGAACCAACAATGTTTGGTCATTTGGCCAGGGCTTAATTTTGACGTTGTAGTGAGCATCTCTAAAGTAACTCTTAGCGGCTTTGAGGACTGAAATCTCAGATATTTTAAGCAACATTCAAGGCTGTTTTGGCCCAGAGTCAAGTTGCTTAAAAATAAGGTCTTATTTAGGAAGCAAGCAATTCGCTCAAGCCAAAACCTCCACCATTTCTGATGCTATGAAGCATTCTGTTGTCCTTTATTGCTTATGAATATTTTTATCCAATACCGAACAAAATTCTCGTTTCTCGTTGCTGTAAGGATATCTTCATTCTCGTCATTGATATCCAGGTTTTCTACCGAGTCAAAACCGAGTGGCGTTGTGGATATCTGTCACATGATTATAACGTTACAGTAGCACTCACGTTTTCGTAGTTGCTTAATGTGCTTGGAATATCCAAACGAAAACACGTGAATAGTGAATTTAGGCATGCGAAGTACCTTTAGCAAATCAAATCATGTAGAGGAAAGAACGAAATAGCTACATCACACCCTTCAGGCGCCAAAACTAGAACTTTGTACCTTGTCAATTTTCCGATGTGGGAAAGTAAATTTCTAAATCTTCTTAGAAAAGAAATATTAATACATTAATCTTGAATGACTTATTTGACGTTTTCCTGTTTGTTATGAGTTTTCGCTGGCATTCCTTTATTTCATAAAAATGTGCTGAATCTTTATTTTTGTTTCTTGTTTTATGAAGGATCAAGACCATCCCCACTCTATGTTTGCCCTTTCTTATTGTCATGTTCATCTTAAAAGTCCAGTTAATCTCAAATCGTCTCACATTTCTGTAACATCGTTTACTGTATAGTTATGGAGATAGTTATGAAGTTATATATACAATACAATTCGAAGAACTAGCAATGAATCGACTGTATTTATACATTCTTATATCTTCAAGCCAACCTTGTATTTGATCTTAAGTTCTGTTTTGCATCTACACTCTTTTTTTTATAAGAAACTAAGATTTTTGGTCAGTACTCAAAGTTTCTTAGTTTTGGGACAAATTTGGTACTGAAAGTTTCTTAGCAGTTTCTTAGAATCAAAATTTTTAAGTGCCAAAACGGGCAATTGACACTTAAATTCTACAAATAGAAGAAGCAATACAATTCACGTTTACATCAGCTGTTTTTCTGTCAAAATAGACACTTATGGTGCAACAGAAGTTTGTTTTCTCAATGCTTTATTTCTAATTCTAAAGATTCTTGAGACCTGCGAGTTTCTTACCATTTTTGGTCGAGTACTGAAAGTTTCTTAACCAATATTGATCTCAGTACTGAGTTTCTTATAAATGGGTTTCTTATAAAAAAATGAGTGTAGTGATTCATTGGTTGGTCGATTGATTGATTAGTCTATTGATTCAGTGATTCGGTTGTATAATTCAGTGATGTATTGTTCGATTGATTAACTTGTTTAATGATCACCTTTGATCATTGATTATCTGATCGCTTGATTCTTTGATCTATTGATACTGGAGGCATGTTTATGTTTTTCAAGTCACGGTCGTTTTTGTTGATTAGTCTTGTACAATGCTAAGCAGCCATAACAACATTGCCAGTATTCGAAGATTATCGGTATCAGCTGGGAAGCTTTAGCGCAAAAAAACATTAAAGCTTTGTTTTCACAAGTGAAATGTTAATTTTTTCCATAGACAAATGTTGTTTCAAAGATTCTCTAGCTATATTCTTCGTATCGCTACTTATAGCGACTTGTTTCGTTTCTGAATTGCTTCTAAATAAGTTTCGCGACTGGTTTCGCTTCTGAATTAATTTTGCGACTAGTTTCGCTTCTTAATAAGCTAGTTTCGGGACTAGTTTTGCTTCTGAAATTAGCTTTCCTTCTGGAAAAGTTTCACGACTAGATAGCTTCGCTTCTGAATGAGTTTTGCTTCTCGATAACTTTCACTTTCCTCACTTGTTTCGATTTCGAATTAGTTTCGCGACTAGTTTCGCTTCTGAATTAGCTTTCCTTCTGAAAAAGTTTCACAACTAGATAGCTTCACTTCTGAATGAGTTTTGCTTCTCGATAACTCTCACTTTCCTCACTTGTTTCGATTTCGAATTAGTTTCGCGACTAGTTTCGCTAAGTAATTTTGTTTCATTAGGCCAAACTGTGTGGATTCTTTGTATTTTGAACTAAGCGAGGAAAACTTTTAACTTCGGACATTTTAGTTGTTCGAAACCATCTCATTCTCTGTAGGCCTCAAAAATCTGGACACGCCACGTCACAGTTTCCATGCGTATAGCATCCACTTAATGCTAATCTGTTAATGCCTGTGCAAAGCATTTAATTCAGAACCGTCAAGCAACTTTGAACATCAGCAACAAGAACCCGACTCTTTCTTATTTGAAAAATTAACTGGAAAGAACCTGATGTCGTTTGGTTTGCTTTTATGCTCGCGTGATGTGGTGTCAGTTTAAACCGCTGGCACCAGCCTAAGTCCTCATTGAACCAATTAGATTTTAAAATTAATTGACTTACACGTGACCACATCTATTCTTTCGCTTGCGAGGTCAGCAAAGTCGGGAAGTTTGTCTTGTTATACGATTGACTCATAGAAGATCTCCGCATAATACAGCCCTCGTTGAATCAAAAATCAAACATGTATAAGGCCCGTCAAACTATGGCTGAAGCGTGCAGTTGATTTGATTAAAATTCTAAAATATCTGCCCATACTGTATGCGAGTAGTCATGTTGGACCCGCTACATAAGTCTCTGTTACGCTCCTCGGAACTGATTGGTCGCTGATAACAGGCCTCTCTACAGCTGCCCTGGACAACAACGACAACAACAGGGGAAGTGACGAACTGGTATATCTAGACCCGATTTAGACTTACTACACGAGATTATTTAGTGCTATTGAGTCTATGCTGGACGATCAAACTACTGACTCACACTTTGAACAAACAGTTGTAGATCTGTTGTTGCTGCTGTTTGCGAAGAGTTGGACTCATGTAATACGTCTAGACTCGATACACAAGTCGTTTGTTATTTTGCTATTGAATTGAATTGCTGGACGCGAAAACAAACCTCAATGTGATTCTCTTTTCTTTACCTTAGCCTCTTTCTGAAATGAGGTATAGTTTCTTAAGGGTGGCTGTTAGTGGTTTTTCCTCTTTCAACTCATCTCGCTATAGACTTGTTTCCTGTGTCGTAGTTATCGCTATTGAATTGGGTTAAGGTGAAGGTGAAATGGTGTTTTAGCGCCAGTCGCTAGGATCTCAGTAGTAGGTTAACTAATCGAGACCTCGACCCTGGCCGTGACGCTACCGTGGCTGGGCTTGAACCCTGACCACACTGAGCTTCTGACACCACGAGTCAGCTGGAGTACACTACGAAGCCACAGCACCTTGAATTGAATTGCTGGACGCTCAGACTAGCTGACTGAAGCGAAAAACAACAACATCAATTCATTTCAATGTGAGTGGAAGTTAGGGACTTGGGACAAGTCTAATGTCCCTAGTCGTTAAGTCTTTAAAGTTAAACTACATCGATTATCAACTATTGGTTTAGAAAAGGCTCTGGGTAGAAAGTAAGGCCAATTCCTTACAGCCTAAGACTAAAAAGCAATAGCAGGTCTCAATTAGTATTCAAATTTTCAAACTGATCCCCTAAATTCATTCATTCTTAGTTATGTTTTTAAGCAAACTATTATCAAGATCAGTCCCTCGTGTGGAAATCTTGGAGCAGATCCAAATTAAGTAAAAAGCTATGGCAACAGGTGTTATCCTATTGAATTTTGAATTTCCGATTTATTTAGTGCACCTTAATTTTTCAAATCACACGATTCCTCGCTCTTGTATATATTCCGCCATTCTCCTAGACTTGCCTCAAGCCTATTTCTTAACATCCTTCTCCTAAGGTCCACGATTCCGTGAGAGAACACAGGGTAGTGGGAGAGTATTCCTTTTTGTTCTTTCGCGGAATGATGGACCTTAGGAAGAGGAAATTTTGAAATAGACTTGAAGCAAGTCTACCATTCTTCACACATTATCGTAATATTTCTATTAGACCGATTCCCTTCGAACAAGCGCAGTTCTTTCGATCAAGCGCCCCTCTCCAAATGAGTGCGCCCTTTACAGCTGAAAAATATTCGAAATCGAAGTTGTCGACTTTAAAATCGAATTGAAGACTTCAAGTTGAAGTTTCAGTTGAAGTTAAAAGTGAAAATCGCTTAAAAATCACCAGTAAATTTCCTAAAACCTGGACGTACCAGTAGTGATATTTGTACCCCCAGTGGCCTAGCGAGCGTCATCGGCGCCCGGGGGCAAACACCAATGTTGCGCCCCCTATATCCTATTTTTAGTTACATTTTAGCTACATTGATGTTTCATCTGAGTTTAGTACAGAATTTTACACTTTTTCCGCCCCAAATTACTTGGCGTCCGGGTGCACTTGCCCCTCCCTGCCCTCTCGCTACGTCAATGGCTACCCCCACCCGTAGATAAACGCCTCGAATCTGTTTTTCTTACTTCATTTATAGGATATAAAAATCAGCTAATCAAATCTTTGGTGTGTATTCAACACTGTTAGTTATTAGAGTACACAACTGTGACTTGTACTCTCTTGGGCGTTGGGGAAGATAAAATCTAGGTGGGCTGTCTGGCTGATAATCCATAATTTTTGAATATATTGCCCGACTTCAGGCAAATTGTATGTCCTCGTGTTGCTGTTTTCAAAAGATTTTTCGTTGCAGTTAGTGAGGCTGCAGCACTCCGGTCCTCACCACCGCATACGCCTATGTAGGCGGCTCTCGACTGTCCCCACCGTAAAAGATCAAGTATTCTTATACTCACTGCATCCTAACAAGGAAAACTTAGATAATTTGACACCGATACCGCTCTACACGTAATTTTCGTCCCGGTCGCCCATACTTTCACTATCAAATTCATTTTCGAAATAAAACCGCATCTGAACGTCAACCCGGCAAAGTAAGCAATTACCAGAAAAATCAGTAATGACAGTAGTATTTCACCCGGTCCTCCTTCTATTTGTCATTAAACTTCGATATAAAAACTTATTTTTCACGGGTGATTGGTGAGAATCAGCCATGACATAGAGTACTCGACCGATCGCTGACACATATTACCCCCTGAAATGTCCCATTTCGCACTATATTCTACAAGTTACTTAGACTTTCCTGGGGGTACAAGCACGAACAGAATCAACGAATCTGTCTACTCTTGTAACTGTCTGTTCGTTCCTTCACCCGTTCCCACTTTCGCCAGGGCAGCAGCCACATTCAAACAGCAACAACAATAATCTACTCCACTGCTGGATTCAACTGGATGGCCTAATCCTCATAAAAGTTGCGAGTTACCCGAATCTGGCCTAAAACACGGTTAATCAATGCTTCGTTTAACATCTGTACAAGGCTAATGCATAGGCCTATCTCTTAACCTATCGTAGACGTTTCTAACCGCTTAGCCTCGCTTCATGACATTATTCAAAAACTATTATTGTAATTGTTGTTATGATTGTCATATTTATGAAAACCGCCAAAAACGATGCATCTTCCTGATACCTGTAATGCCGAAAATACCTATTTTCTGCCGAGGCGGTATTCCACGGCATTAAGAATGCTTTCAAGCACCTTAAAATAACCGTCAATTCGTCACTTTGTGTATTTGGTGGTTAATACCATTGTTCTTAATGCCTTTCATTATGCTTATTTTGATGCCGTTAGATTTTTTAATACCATTGATACCCCATGCCGTTGCAGTACTGCATGCCTTACAGGCAGTATCTTCATTGTTCATTAAACTATGTGTAGTTTTCGATATAAAAGGTAGAATTGCTTCGGTTTTTGTGTTATAGTACTTGTCTAACACTGTTCTCACCTTTCTTGTATTGTATAACCCATAGTTTCTTATTAATTTTTAAGTTGGAAAGTGCCTTACTGCAGTTCAGCAGTTTTCGTATGAAATTTTAGACTTAAGAGTTGGTTTATCGGCTGTTTACTTACGAAACGAACATCAGATAAACTGAATGAATAGAGAACAGCTGTTATGTGATTAGAGACATGGGAACATATTAGAGTAAGCGAATGGGTGAAGAAAAGTACCACGCCCTTAATACAGGCATGGGGAAAGAGGCGATAGGATGACATGTGTTTCCAGCAATGTGAGCTTGCTTTAACTATTCAAATGAGTGAAAAACCCGCATGCTGGATAGCTGATTTGATGGCTGTTAGATTTACATGCTAAACTTTGATGATAAAGTGAGCATGAGGGGTGCAACAAGTCTCTTTCCACGTGGTGTCTTCGAGTTTTGGCTTCCTACATTGTGTCGATTGGTAAATAGGCTTATGGACCACGTTTTCTATTTGTTCTAAAGAAATTACAACGTTATTTTTATCAACTCACACAGCATCGAAAATACTGAATCGCAATATCTTTGATGCATGTGTAAGGTATGGTTCGTTTGCTGCTTGTCTAGGGCATTGAAGAAGCGAAAATTAGCTGGAGAAATACCTGATTTTGGCATGAAAAAAGTGCAATTTCGAATCTTCATAGCTATTCTTCAACAATGAACAGATGGTCTTTGTTTATGCCAGACAAAAGATTAAAAACCCGGTGACAAGGTTTCTACGGAGGAGGCATGCAGAGTGAAAAAACCGAGTAACGTAAACCATTTAAGGCCAACGTGGTACGGCAGAAAGACCGTATTGTTGATCGAATGCCATTGTTTCTAGCATCCGTTTGCTCAGCTCTTCAGAAAGTACAAGTTTTTATATCAACTATCATAAAGAGAACGTGAAGTGACTTTTCAAGTGTTCCCCTACTTGGGTTTACAAAGAAACGTTATCGCTCGATGAGTCACTTTCTTGTGTGACGTTTGACTAGAGATAGCTCCTCTAAGTCATATAACGTGTGAATCGTGCCTCAAACGTAGAGAACTCCGCGTAAACTACTCCGTTTTAGAGAGAAATACTTAACAAACCTTTCTTACACCCTGCCGGAGTGCTGTATCCTGCAAGCTACTGAGGGACGTTAGAAAATGTGGAGCACAATTTGGAACAAACGATCTCTTTATGTAGGGAATTTCCATCAGTCATATTTCTCCTTTGAACGAGCATAGAAGACTAAAAATACATCCAAAGAGGCAATACAGAGAGGTAAAATAGCAACAGTGTCCCACGACATCAAAGAAATGTTAATACATGCTAATACCGATGCCGATATTGCAGAAATGGGAAACCACGCCCATTTAGCTAAAGCTTTGTTATTTCCAGATTTGTGCAAATGGAAACGGTTTTTTAGCATCAGTGTTTTATGTATCATTTATACGTTGCCAATTAGCAGGGGCATTTGCATTACGTATTGTGGCATTATGGTATTCCGCTCAATGCCAAGAGAGTTTTCCCGCCATAAGTGTAAGTTAAAACTTTCCCGTCATTTATTAGACAAGTAGTAACTAGTAGCGCACGCGCATAACCTGGCTCAGCTGTTTAGTAAGTGAATTTAACGTTAAGGATAAATTTGTGCTTGATGTGATTTGTGCATCGATTTACGGAATCTTCAAGCAAGCAAAATTATATGCAGAAATTTGATTGCTCTTTTTTTCTGACAAAATATAATTTTATTCATAAGTAACATGCAATAGAATAAGGATTAGTGAAGTATTGCGATTTGAATTTTTAAACAAACAGCTGATCTGTACAATTAGAACTCAGCTATCATTCCGAGACAAGTTAAATAGAAAAATTCAGTAATTTCGAGAAAATTTGGAGAATATAATTTCGTGAATAAGAGAACAAAGAGTCACCGAAGATTATGATTCCCTCTTGTATTCATTATGACAGCGAGAATAATAGCCTCGCTTTCAGTCAATTACGACACGATCGCTGGCTTGGCGAAAAGACAAAACAAAAGCATGAAGAAACTGATTAAAAGACTGTATGCGTTATACAGATTCCCACGTGTTGCTATAAAACATGTTACACAGACCCTGATTTTCGGATTTGAAGACCATTGCCACAGAGGACACCTGAGAATATACAGCGGCAGGCGGATCACACAGGCACCTGAGGATGATGTTTTCAACTGCATTTGAGCAACGGTATGTCAGATTTAATTGTCATTTCCTATTTTATTTAGCCTCCTGTCTCATTGTATGCTTTGTATATCTACTTCTTTCCAGTTCATTCAGTGTTGCTTTTTCAGTGAAAGTCTTTTTTCGCTGTCTTGAACAATTTGTTTAAAGTAAAGCAAATTTCAGTAGACTTGAATCTTAAAATTATAAATATCCTTGCAACTTATGGTCAGGCAACGCCTGAATTTTCGGCCGTCTTATTTTAGCAATGCTTAGCTTGAAGTTTTTCATATTTCCTTTTTCGTTACAGTCAAAATTCGCTGTCTTCGACTATTTAGGGTAAATTCTAGCAAATTTGAGTAGGCTTAGGTCTTAAATTATAAATTTCCTTGCAACTGATTTTCAGGTACCGCCAGAATTTTCGTCCGTCTTTTTTTACCCATGCTTAGCTCACAATCGTTCAGTTTTTCATATTTTGTATTTCGGTACATTCAAAATTCGCTGTCTTGAACTTTTTTTGGAGGGTAAATCACAGAAATTTTCAGTAGACTAGATCTTAACACTACAAATTTCCTTACAACTGATTTTCAGGTACTGGCAGATTTTCGGCCGTCCATTTTTAGCAATGCTTAGCTCACAATCTTTCAGTGTTTCATATTTTGCGTTTCCTTGCTGTAAGAATTTGCTGTCTTGAACTATTTAGAGTTGTCTTATTAGTTAACTATCAAGAGTTAACTATTAAGACTTAGATTATAGCAACTTTCAGTAGACTTAAACCTGAAGATTTTAAATTTCCATGCAACTGATGGTCAAGCATCCCCAAAATTTCAACTGTTCCATTCTAGCGATTCTTACGCCGTTCTATTTCGCCTTGGTCATTTGTTTCGGTCTGTTTTGGAAGTTTATGAAGAGTGTCAGACGAAAAAAGCTTTGAAGTATGTCCAGAGATGTTTGCGCCATTTGCTGCAATTTTGAAGTTTTGTACCGTTCAAAAATTGTTTCAGTACAGCATACATTTAAGATTCGTTGTCTTGAGCACTCTGCAGAAAATTAGGGTTTTGAATGACACTCGCGAAAAAGCCTTTTGTATTAATCGGTGCAACGTCTTAGGAGCGCTCCGGTTGCCTTCATATGCATTAAGAAATTTATGGTTCTTCCTCTATTTATCTCGTCGGTCGGATCGATAAGCGGTGAAAAAACCGAACCGAACCGGCCAGAAAGTTCGGAATTTTGGCCATCAAGTTTCAAATGCCATGGCGTGAAAAACACTAACCGAACCTGCTAGGAAGGATCCGACCAACGCAACAAATAGATGAAGAGCTACATTTTAAGGCCCCGTCTACACGGATACGTATAATACAATACTATATTTTACAGGGTAATCCAATCAGCCAGCCCAATTTCTGGAATTATCTTTCCAATAACTTTGACGGTTACTAGTTTTGATATACATAGTCATCTAGGTTTTGCCTCGCAAAATTTTAGTCGGTTTTGATGCTAGAAGTTTAACGTAAACTTGAACGTCGTCTAAGTTCACTGAAGCCTTCGTATAACGGGCGCCTGTGTGACAATTTTATTGCCCATTGTAGAGAGATGTCGGCTATGTGGAAGTGTTTTTAAAGAAATGACTTTAGGAATAAATTCTTTGTTCAGGGCTGTTAGTGGTGCCTCCTTAAAGAGGTTTCTTTGGACGGACACATCGATGTACGCCATTTTATTTGTAATATGTATTTTTCAAGAGTCCATTTTGCATATTTGACGATTGTAGTACAAGGCCAAATTCCTAGAAAACTCGTTTTTATTTGTCATTGCACAAAATTTCATCAGGGCCGTACTTGCAATTGTTCATAACTGTGACCCCGTTTACATGAGAGAAAGTGGATATGCTGTGGTCCGATCCAGTTATGGTTCTTTTGCGATGCGTTTACATGAGAACTGGGTCGTTCCGATCTTTCCAGAAATATTTCACAATACCGTATTTTTTGAGCTGATGCATCCGCTACTGCACTTTTTGTACGTATATGCACAAGTTTGGATCCGATTCAAAGCGTTTACATGGGATCTTCTCAGAGTCAGAGACGAGATGGCTCCACTCCTGAACAGGTCATGAACTGGCTCTAAACATTGCCAAAATAGGTACGGATCTGAGAGAGATCCTGTTATCTCATGTATAAAATGGCAGGCGTTTTTGAGCCAAACTGGCCCTGTATCGGAGATCGCACCAAAGGGGATCCAGTTTCTCTCGTGCAAACGGGGGCTCTATGTATTTTATTTTCTTCTTTCACAGAATGCCGGAGCCATCCAATTTCCTGCAGCATCTGCTGACGCATACAAGTGGTGAGTATTTTTCTCTATCATTTTATGTCTTTTCTGCAGTGAACTGAATAGGCAAGGAATTTCCATGACAATCTGACTTTCAAACTAACTTTGAATTTTAATACACATTCTGGGTACGTCAATAGCGCTGATTCCAAATCCGAGATGGGCCCTGTGAAGTTTCGACCTGAAGTTGGAATTTTGATGATGTCATCAAAGTGCCCTTTTGCCTTTTGACTGAAATATCTCTTTCAATTGATGTATAGTGACTTCGATTTTACTAAATTTGTACTTTTCACGCAAAATTTTTTATCCAAATAAATATTTTATACGGTGATGACGTCATCGTGATTTTGTGAATTTGTTATTATACGTTAGGTAAAAGCTCTGCTTTCTCCGGGGCCTATTTTTTTTCATTGTTGGGGGATACAAAAGGGGGCAGGGATTACTGAAAACCGAAATGCTGCAGGTCAATTTACATATGTCAAGAAGGATGTTAGAAAAATAAAATGATAAAATAGATAATAACGTTTATGCACATGCAACTAGAAGTCATGAAGACTTAAGGTTGAGGTATCAAATACAATGTCACTAAATTCCCATTTCATTTTGTGCGCTTCCTTAAACAAGTTGAAATACTCCTTTTCTGTAAATAGCCCTCCTATTTCTATCTGTTTTAGGGTTAAAACATTATCTTCAATATAGTTCATCATTTAATATTGCTAACACCCCTTCACAACTGGCAAAAAGCCGAGGATTCTCCTGTTATTTTAGCTTCTGCTCTAATAAGCCTTCTCTCTGCAGGTGTCCAATCAGAAGTCCCGAAATAACACACCCCACTTGAGCCATGATGGTAGTATTGACGGTGATGTTGTATTTAGCTTCGGAGTTTTACGGACAATGTATGCTAAATTTGATTTTTGCTTTTTCAGAAAATGGTAACATGATGAATGGTAGTGAGCCGGAATATACTGCAAACCCTGTAAGTCTTGTTATTGTATGTCTTATCATTTATTCTTTTTCAACTTTTATTTTTAATGGTGAGCATGGTGTATTACCAGGCCGTTTACATGCAGATTAATTACCCGACCCGCTTGTTACGGTATCCTCTTTTTTATGAGAACATCGATGCTCGATTTACCAAAAATGAGAACGCAAGAACATTTCCAGCCTCAGATGAAGAATAAGAAACATGAAAAAGTGTTTTTAGAAGTTTCATCTCACGTTAACAAAACAAAACTATGCAATTATTAACAATATATAGAAGATAAACCAAACTGTTGTTTATTCTTCGTAGAGGCAATTCGTTCTATGTAGTTGTTGATAAATCAATTTTGAAACAAGAACACCATGAAGAATACTCGAGCCTCGAATTATTCATAAAATTAGAACATCGAGCCTCCGCATAGATTATCTGGTTCTTATAAAAAAAAGAGTGTATCATAACAAGCAGGTCGGGTTCAGGTAATTCACGTGTAAGGCTGGCCTCTCTTTGAATAGCTTGATCTCAAGTCTATCAGTTCGACACTTAACCCTACTTCTATGTTGGCTGAAGGCGATTGACAGAGACCTTCACTCGTAAAATTCTTGGATCGTCAGTAATAATGTTGTTCACCATGAAAGCACCGTTTCCAAATACAGCTTTCTGGCTTTCACTGCATCCCTGTGCTAATAACCTTTTTCGTTCCTAATTCACATTCACATGAGCTTAATGTGTGGTTTCTTTGCCCTCCTCTGACGTCATCGTTACTTGGAGAGCGTGAATTTTCGGTTATCTACTGGTGGCTGTTTTGTGAGTAGATGATTTATAGTAAACAGAATACAGAACGTGAACTTGCCAGGGGGAGATTGCTTTTTCTGAAGATCACTTTTTACCCTTTTTGTGTGCCATTTTTCACTTATTTTCGTGGTTATGTCCTTCTTTCTGATAACATTAGTCAGATACTTTATTTTATTTTCATTTAAAATCGAAAAATCGAATTCTTGAGGTGGATATAAACTGGTTTGGGATCACGAGGATTCGTTTAAAGCAGGCAGAATCCCTAAGCTAGCCCTATCTTATGAATTTTAGAGATTGAAAGAACTGCCCAGCCACATAGGAGTTGAAGTTAAACCATATTTAAATTGTCGAGAGTCAACTGAAAATTATTCATGAATTTCAAGTCAGTGAAAATTTGCAATAAATAGGCAAGGGTTGGCAGGGCAGTTCAGGTTAATTTACCAATTTTTGATGCAAGACGTGATCTTGGCAGATATTACTGTGCAATGAAAAGCCCTTTTAAATGTGTGGCCCCGACTTTGACCTAGATATATATTTGCCTTTGCACTAATTTTCTTGTGTCCTATCCTTCCCCCTGGAGCCGTACGTCAGGGCAGCTAAATCGATATTTTCTGAATCGAGGCTCAGTTCAGATTATATGTAATTCAGGTTATAATCTCAATTTCAAACTGCAATCAAAAACAAATGCTGGCGATTTGGCTTTGAATTATTTCTTCTTCTTGAGGCCAAGAAATCTATTCGACATTTCTTACATCATGTTAAAGTCTAAAATGTTTTCTTTATTTGGTCTGGATGATTTTTCGACGGATGAAATGGAGTTACAGGTAGAATGATTTGTTTTTACCTACATCGCGAGAGGCGAGAGCCACCATGACGTGCATGATAATTTTTTTTCGGGGTCTCGTGTTTCAGCGTGTTGCAAATAGCGTGTATATTTAGATTAATTACTTTTCTAATCAAGTCTTATGATATTTCTTAAAAAATTTTATTTGATATACATCATGTTCGTCTACGTTTATCAACATAAGATAATGTTATATATTTTTAGTTAATAACAGCCTTCTTTCAAGCCGCTTTCTAGGTCCTGTAAAAATATTCTTTTCAATATCATGTCCTCGTTTCTCAGTTTTCTACAAAAGATTAACTATCCGGTGTATTTCAATACTGCCAGTCACATAAAATGTTTCAAGTCTTCGTGATACCAATCAGGCAGCCTTTCTAATATAAAAGGCCAATTTGAGAGAATGTTCTGATACGAGAGATCTGATTTCAAGGAATAAAATGCCTGAACTTATTAGTTAGAAAAATCAATGAATGAACAAAATTTTTCAAAATTGATTTTATAGCTTTCACTTTTCCTAAGTCCGGTCCCGGTGCCTCTGAAGAAAATTTTTAACCACTTTTTCTATGATGGCAAGCACAGGGCAAGCACATGCCTCCTATTTTGTATGCCTTGTGTGTAACTCGGTGGGGATGGCAAACCAATGCTGTAGATGGCCGGCTAGCGGCTGTGCTTTGGCCTCAGGTCTTTTTCGGAATCTTCCACTCGAAAAATTGTCTTCGTTTTCACCAATGATCTGTTCAGATTACACTTAAACCATGAAAAATGACATGAACAGAGAGAGAAGTGGTTTATGATTATCTGGAATCACATGTTTGACCTAGAAATAGCTGTGCTTTGAAAATTGACAACTGAGATATTTTAGGCCACATATCTTTTGCTGGTCATGACACTTTTTTAACAAGCAACTGGTTTATAAGCAACTGGGGCTGGGATAAAAAATGTTAAGCAACTGGAGGGTTCCGCAATGAAGCTGTTTAATACTAACAACACCATAATGGAAATTTTCTTTTGTTAAGCTTTTTTGAGTAAAATCTTTTGTCCATGCATCATTGTAAATCTTTATCAAACATATCAACAACATACTGTAAAAACATCACGAAACTAATTTTGTCACTTTTGCTGGTCAAACAATGTTTTTGGAGGTGGCCGAACGGTCAAACATTTGTTGTAAAGCAAATTGAACCAACAATGTTTGATCATTCGGTCAGGGCTTAAATTTGACGTTGCCGTGAGCATCTCAAAAGCAACTCTGAGCGGCTTTGAGGACTGAAATCTCAGATACACATATTTTATAAGAACACTGAAATTGAAGAAAGCCATGCAGTGTTCTTAGTTTTTCCGATTTGAAGGCTCAAAATGTTCTTAAAATGTTCTTAATTTTCTTGCTTTTTAAAAAGCTATTGTTTTTCAAATTAGGTGATAGTTGCTACGAAAAGGGACACACATGTAAAAATGTCACATATAGTCACAATGATTGATAGTTCACCTGTTTTCTAGAGTGGAGAACAGGACAGCGCCACAAGAAAGTAAATTCTAATTTGTTTTTAGCTTGACAAAGCCTTGTAATGTTCTTAGCATTTTCTTAACTTTTCAGCCTTTGAAGCCTTATGTTCTTATATACTTTGTTCTTATAAAAAAACGTGTACTTTAAGCAACGTTCAGGGCTGGTGAGGCCCCGATCAAGTTGCTTAAAAAATAAAGTCTTATTTAGGGACGAAAGCAATTCGCTCAAGCCAAAACCTCCACCATTTCTGATGCTATGAAGCATTCTGTTGTCCTGTATTGCTAATGAATATTTTTGCCCAATACCGAGCAAAACTCGTTTTTCTTCACTATAAAGATATCGTCATTCTCTTCATTGATAAGCAGGTTTTCTACCGAGTCAAAACCGAGTGACGTTGTGGATATCTTTCAAATGATTCGTTACTTTTGCTTGCTATGCTTCGAATATCCAAGCAGAAAAGCGCAAGAATTTTTAGTTAATTACGGCATGGGAAGTACCTCCAGCAAATCAAATAATTAAAAGCAAAGAACTAAATAGCTACATCACACCCTTCAGGCGCCAAAACTAGAACTTTGTACCTTGTCAATTTTCCGATGTGGGAAAGTAAATTTCTAGATCTACATAGAAAAGAAATATTAATACATTAATCTTGAATGAATTCTTTGACGTTTTCCTGTTTGTTTTATGAGTTTTCGCTGGCATTCCTATATTTCAAAAAAATGTGCTGAATCTTTATTTTTGCTTCTTGTTTTATAAAGGATCAAGACCATCCCCACTCTATGTTTGCCCTTTCTTATTGTCATGTTCATCTTAAAGTCCAGTTAATCTCAAATCGTCTCACATTTCTATAACGCCGTTTATAGTTAAAATGATAGTTATGAAGTTATACAATACAATTCGAAGAACTAACAATGAATTGACTGAATTATACTTTCTTATATCTTCAAGCCAACCCAGTATTTGATCTTAAGCTCGGTTTTGCATCTCATTAATTTTGTTAAAAATTATATTTTTTTCCATTCGGGATATGAAAGACATTTCTCTGAGATTAGAAAACTGGTAGTCCCTGCGTTCAGTGCAGTCTTCTTCATTCATCATGCATCAATCACATGACTTACAGCCTACTGTAGTTCCACCTGACAGCAACAAGTCAGAGCTACAAAGATTAATACTAATTTCCATTACTATTTTCAGTCTATTGTAAGTTCTATTTCTAATTCTTTGTCTGTGTTTCGTTTGATAGCAAAAATCCAGAATGAATAAGCTTTTCATTTGTTATAACCTGCTGCATGTTATGCTTGAGGGACGTATCAGATATATAATAGGCTTTATAGACGAGGAGAAAAACTCGCATTGCTTCTGAGAAAATATAGGAAAATATAGACGATAGGTCCTTTTAATTGTATATCTCTTTTAAAGAACAGGCTTGCTAACGTCATTTTTGTCAACCGTGCATATGAATCAAGCCTTAGTCCCAACTGTTGCTTTCTTTTCAAAATCATGAAGAATTATCAATCTACGGGACTTGCATTGCAAGATAAATTATTGAAGGTGCTTCACTACATTTTTTATTTGAATGTTTGCTTTTCGCAGTCACTTTACCTACTGTATCTATCAGGAACATCCATAAAGGACGAGAAATCAAATTCATAGAAAATTTCCATGGGAAAGCCCCATCTCACATTCTTATCATTATTTCGAGTTGAAATTTCCGATTCATTTCTGTTTGTGGCGTGCAAGGTGGCGCTTGTGCTTTGCATGGAAAAGAGGCAAACAAGTACACTTACTTTGACATAATGGCGGCTGGTTATGAATGTCTGAGTTTCATTTCTTCTGTATGACTTTCTAGGTGCATCATATTTTCCATCTTCTTTCTTTTGAAAACATAAGCTACCTCAACAGCAATACTTTTCAAGCTGGGAATTTCCCAGGCGTTGCCTCAAACTTATTCGAGATTTTCGGATCACGCTCGGGCATGTAGGTACATGCACATCAATATTATGACCAGTTGTTGTCCTTGTGATATGAAGAACTCCCATCATATGAAAAACTCCATCATGACACAGACGTCAAACTTTTTGATACTGTCATTAATTTATAATATTATTTACACAATTATGATTTATTTTAAAGACTATCAATTTTTTGTTAAAAGTTTCATTTCATCTTTCTTTAGGAACGACTTTCTTCTTTTCTCAACCCTAAGAACATTCAGATGGGGGTTTAATGTTAAGTGTTATTGGACAAATTTCTGGACTGTTAGGTTTTATAGAAGCAAAAATTTTACAGTTAACTGTTATATCAGATTTTGTAGAGATTTAAGAGTTACAAAGTACGTTTCATCATTTCCTTCTTTATTATTATCATCATCATCATCATCATCATCATCATCATCATCATCATCATCAATAATGGTAAAATTATAATTATCATTATCATTTTCATCATCACTATCATCTTCACCAATAGTATTATCATCAACAACACTGCCACGAACATAATCATCATAATCATCATCAACTTC
>JACTAT010000203.1:76271-136535 GCA_014526335.1 Chrysaora quinquecirrha
ACCATAACTGGATCGGACCACAGCATATCCACTTTCTCTCATGTAAACGGGGTCACAGTTATGAACAATTACAAGTACGGCCCTGGTGAAATTTTGTGCGATGACAAATAAAAACGAGCTTTCTAGGAATTTGGCCTTGTACTACAATCGCCGAACATGCAACATGGACTCTTGAAAAATACATATTACAAATAAAATGGCGTACATCAGTCCGTCCGTCCAAAGAAACCTCTTTAAGGAGGCACCACTTACAGCCCCAAACAAAGAAAAAATATCTTTATTCCTAAGGACATTTCTTTAAAAACACCTCCACACAGCCGACATCTCTCTACAATGGGCAATGAAATTGTCACACAGGCGTCCGTTATACGCAGGTTCCAGTGAACTTAGACGACGTTCAAGTTTAGCTTCAAATTCAAACTTCAAGCATAAAACCGACTAAAATTTCGCGAAGCAATAATTTTCTAAAAACTTTAGCTGCCTATTTATATCAAAACTAGTAACCGTCAAAGTCATTGGAAAGATAATTCCAGAAATTGGGCTCGCTGATTGGAGTAAACTGTAAAATATAGTATTGTATTATTATTATTATTATTATTATTATTATTGTTGCTAATATTACGTTATAATCACTATTACTGTTTCATGCACCCTGGTTTTAACATATATACACTCTTTTTTTTATAAGAACCAGGAAATTTTGATTGAGGCTGGCTGTTCTTAAGTTTTTGCCATTTTTGAGCCTGAAATGTTCTTAACCTGTTCTTAATTCCCTGGTTACTGAGACATCTAGATTTTGTCAGTGAATGTCTTTAGTGGAAATAGGGTTGTGTAAAAATGGAGCATGCTTGTCCAGTTCACTGTTTGTTTGCTTTTTACGTTGTCTGACTGTCGTACTTTCATATTTAGCTGATATTTTCAGGGCTTATGAAAAGACCCAGCCTCAGCTTGTTCTTATTTTGTTCTTAAAATCTGGGCAAAATCCAGGCCCGTGTTCTTATAAAACTGTTCTTATAAGTATTCTTCTTAGGGTACCGCAGTGTATCAAAACGGCTCAAAAATATTGCAGATCTGCAGTAAGCGCAGCCATGGTTAAAAATGCATGCACATCGGTGGTCAATTCATAGCATCATTGTACCATATATGAAATCTGAAAACAATTTTCCATACAACAAGGACTGCTTACCGTACCTGTCTGACGTAAGACTGAGAAAATCAAGGATACAATTCAATTCAATCAGCAACAACAAAACTCATTTTTCGAATAACGAATTACATTTTTGTGTCAATGACAAAATACACTCATTTTTTTATAAGAAACCGCTTATAAGAAGCTATAAATGCCTTTCTTCCAAAAATCAAGAAACTCTTTCTTCTACATGGGCAAAGAAATAAAATTTTCGAAATTTTCGAATTTTCGATTTCTAAATAAGGAAACTCTGCAAGAATTTTTTACTATTCCAATTTTGCTCAAAGTTAAGAAACCCTACTATATGGCTCAGAGCTTGGTTTCTAATAAAAGAAATGAGCGTAATCAACTAAAATGCATGAAAGTTGGGGTGGGGGGGGTGCTCAAAATTAGATCGTAAAAAATATTTCCTTCCAGAATTACACGATTTTTTTATAAGAACACTGAAATTGAAGAAAGCCATGCAATGTTCTTAATTTTTCCGATTTGCAGGCTCAAAATGTTTTTAACAGGTTCTTAATTTTCTTGCTTTTTAAAAAACTGTTGTTTTTCAAATTAGGTGGTAATTGCTACGAATAGGGACGTGCATGTAAAAATGTCACATATAGACATAATGATTGATAGTTCACCTGTTTTCTAGAGATGAGAACAGGACTGCGCCATTTAAGAAAGCAGATTTTAATTTGTTTCTAGCTTCACAAAGCCTTGTACTGTTCTTAGCATGTTCTTAACTTTCCAGCCTCTGAAGCCTTATGTTCTTATATACTTTGTTCTTATAAAAAAAAACGTGTATGCGAAAACCCTAATTAGTCTACACATTTTTTAATAAGCAACTGGACTTTTGGTCCAGCCCTCAAAGATGCTTAAAATACCTAGTATTTCAGCCCTACAGAATGATTGGTACCCCTTAAAAACTTATATTTTGGCTCTTTTCTTGCTTTTAAATCTGATTGAAAAGTTTGCAACGATGATGAACTTTACAGGCAAGGAAAGAGTAAAGCTATCTTAACCAAAAATATAAGCAAAATTTCAGCCCTAGTTGCTTATTGATCAGTTGCTTAAAAAAAGGTGCATTGATTATATCGATTTGATTTATTTCTATTGTTATTTATGTTTTGATGATTATCGTTAATTCATAATCATTTGATTTAAATCTAAGCCTAAATTATTACATACTAGGCCATTTTCAAAAGCCGTAGGGGAAGGGTATTCCCTGGATCGATCAAGTGATTCGTCACGTACTGTATGTCAAGAAAACCTTTTTAAGTCTCCCTTACCTAAATACAGCTGTAGAAACTGAAGTTTCAGTGTCTGACTTCTTCTTCATTGCTCTCTTTATCAATTTTAATTTGTTATCAATCCCGAAGCTGAATACTGTAGTTGGACTGGTAAAAATGCCCTATGCACTGAAACGTTATGGTGTCAGCTGTCACATTCGAAAGGGAGATAACTTCCTGGTTTAAAATTAGAATAAAATCTCCCCTTTATATCAAGTGAGCATGACGAAATACAGTAAGACCCGGACAATTGCCGTATATATTCAATATTAACTATATTTCGATTTCCAAAACTATTTATATTTTAATTTCGATTTCGAAAACTATTTATATTTATATTTCGATATCTAAAATTCTCTTAGGGAATATTTTCGATTTCAGCGAATGAGCTTCAATTCGCGAAACTTGTTTGAAGGACAAGAGATGCAACAAAACAACAAAACGCCTGACTTCAACCCCCCTTTTATTTTGACCCCATCACCAATTAGATCCTGAATGCTGTTTCGCACGACGCACTGTAAGCTGTTGCAAGTCTGTAATAATGAAATAAAATGAAGTGTTCCAACCGTCCGCCTATTCCAACAGGAAGGGCGCTAAAATTTGTCCTGGGTGCGCTTCTTTGTGAATGCGCTTAACCCTATTCTTACTGGGATTTTTTGGACTTATCAGTACTGCGGAGGGGTGGGGCAATTAGTGAGTTTCGTGAGACACAATGCTGAACCGAAATGCAACATTTGGATTTACAATAATTAAAATGACGAAGAAATATGATGCATTTTAAACAATTTTCAGGATAAGGGCTTCGCGATTTGAGGCCTTCCTGCGGTTTCTTGCGGTAAAAACGAGGGTTCTCACAAGACAAAAGCTCAGTTATCTGGCAAGCATGTGCTTAGAGGTGCCACGTGCTATTCGCGTGAATGTTGGTTATCGTGATTTTCAAGCCAGTAAACTTATATCTGAAATTATATAAATTTTTAATATATTTTTCACGATTCTTTTATTCTTGAATATAAAACACTGCAGTAAGCAATCACAAAATATAGAAGAGATTTGAGAATCTGAAAGCAAACTCGTGAGACACGAATCCAAATGTTTTCAAGGTGTTCAAGATTCTAAAGCACGACACATGGTTTTTCAATCTTCAACAACCTTATAAGAAACACGAGATCGAGATCTGGGCCAATCTTTCTAAAACCTTCAATTCGGAAACTACACTCTTTTTTTATAAGAACCATGAAATTTTGACCGAAGCTGGCTGTTCTTAAATTTTTGCCGTTTTTGAGCCTGAAATGTTCTTAATCTGTTCTTATTTCCCTGGCTACTTAGATATCTATATTTTCAATGAATGTCTGGGGTGCTACTAGGTTTGTCTCAAAATGCAGCATTCTTGTCTATTTCTTTATTTGCTTGCTTTTTACGTTCAGCCTGACTGTCTTACTTACATACACTCTTTTTTTTATAAGAATATTGTTTATAAGAATATTCAGGCTCAGAATCATCCTATTTTTAAGAATATTTTAAGAATATTGCTCAGCTTCATCCCCAATATTTCTATCTCATTTTTCAGCAGATGCCTCTTTTGAAATGTTAGAATGAAACTTCATGATTGTTAACAACATTCTTTTTGTTATAATAGTTAAATATTTCTTTCGCTCGACCATATGAGATGATTTTTCTTTGAACTATGTTCCCCTAAAACCGCATATCAGGTTTGAAAAATAAGAATACTTTAAGAATATATTCAGGCTCAAAACGAACATTTTTTAAGAATATTGAGGCTGGACAAAATTTATAGTATTCTTATAAAAAAAGGAGTGTATTTAGCTGATATTCTCACCCGGGGTAATGTCTGTGCAGTACAGTGGAGGCTGTGCAGTACAGTGGAGGCTGTTCAGTACAGTGGAAGGATAACATTGAGTACAGTGGAGGTTGTGCGGTACAGTGGAGGGATAACATCAGTACAGTGGAGGGATAACATGATGCATGTGGGGGGATAACATCAGTACAGTGGAGGCTGTTCAGTACTGTGGAGGGATAACATCAGTACAGTGGAGGGATAACATGATGCGTGTGGGGGGATAACATTGAGTACAGTGGAGGCTGTTCAGTACAGCGGAGGGATAACATCAGTACAGTGGAGGCTGTTCAGTACTGTGGAGGGATAACATCAGTACAGTGGAGGGATAACATGATGCGTGTGGGGGGATAACATTGAGTACAGTGGAGGCTGTTCAGTACAGCGGAGGGATAACATCAGTACAGTGGAGGCTGTTCAGTACTGTGGAGGGATAACATCAGTACAGTGGAGGGATAACATGATGCATGTGGGGGGATAACATCAGTACAGTGGAGGCTGTTCAGTACTGTGGAGGGATAGCATCAGTACAGTGGAGGGATAACATGATGCGTGTGGGGGGATAACATTGAGTACAGTGGAGGCTGTTCAGTACAGCGGAGGGATAACATCAGTACAGTGGAGGCTGTTCAGTACTGTGGAGGGATAACATCAGTACAGTGGAGGTCATGGCGCCATCGTGCTGCTTTCCACAAGCTATTTTGTTGTGTTGCTTTATTGACTGAGAAATGAAGGAGGCCTTTTTTTCTTACTTGTCTGAAGTTATGCCAAGATAAACATAAATGGACGAAGAAGGTAAATCATTTTTGCTTGAAGCTCCCTCAAAGAAAAGCAGTAGCCCGAAAAGCTACTTTGATTGTTAATTAGAAAGCTTGGAAGCTTGCCTAGGCTTGGAGAAGTTGAAAGATGATGGAGATCTCGATGAAGATATTTCCAAAAAAGATCGTAAGTCAACATTTCGGTTATTGGCGATGGCGATATCGATTTGCATTCTGAAAATGAAGATTATGAAGATCGCACAGAAAATATTATTTCCGATGTGGTTGATAGGAATTAAACATCGTCTTGCTTCTCCATCCTTACGATCTTTTTTGGAAAGTTCTTCATCGAGATCTCCATCATCTTTCAACTTCTCCAAGCCTAGGCAAGCTTCCAAACTTTCTAAATAACAATCAAAGTAGCTTTTCGGGCTACTGCTTTTCTTTGAGGGAGCTTCAAGCAAAAAGGATTTACATTCTTCGTCCATTTATGTTTATCTTGGCATAACTTCCGACTATACTGATGTTATCCCTCCACAGTACTGAACAGCCTCCACTGTACTGATGTTATCCCTCCGCTGTACTGAACAGCCTCCACTGTACTCAATGTTATCCCCCCACACGCATCATGTTATCCCTCCACTGTACTGATGTTATCCCTCCACAGTACTGAACAGCCTCCACTGTACTGATGTTATCCCCCCACATGCATCATGTTATCCCTCCACTGTACTGATGCTATCCCTCCGCTGTACTGAACAGCCTCCACTGTACTCAATGTTATCCCCCCACACGCATCATGTTATCCCTCCACAGTACTGATGTTATCCCTCCACAGTACTGAACAGCCTCCACTGTACTGATGTTATCCCTCCGCTGTACTGAACAGCCTCCACTGTACTCAATGTTATCCCCCCACACGCATCATGTTATCCCTCCACTGTACTGATGTTATCCCTCCACAGTACTGAACAGCCTCCACTGTACTGATGTTATCCCTCCGCTGTACTGAACAGCCTCCACTGTACTCAATGTTATCCCCCCACATGCATCATGTTATCCCTCCACTGTACTGATGTTATCCCTCCACAGTACTGAACAGCCTCCACTGTACTGATGTTATCCCTCCGCTGTACTGAACAGCCTCCACTGTACTCAATGTTATCCCCCCACACGCATCATGTTATCCCTCCACTGTACTGATTTTATCCCTCCACAGTACTGAACAGCCTCCACTGTACTGATGTTATCCCCCCACATGCATCATGTTATCCCTCCACTGTACTGATGTTATCCCTCCACTGTACTGCACAACCTCCACTGTACTCAATGTTATCCCTCCACTGTACTGAACAGCATCCACTGTACTCAATGTTATCCCCCCACACGCATCATGTTATCCCTCCACTGTACTGAACAGCCTCCACTGTACTGCACAGCCTCCACTGTACTGCACAGACATTACCCCGGGTGATTCTTAGGGCTTTCAACAAGGCCAGCCTCAGCTTGTTCTTAATTTGTTCTTAAAATCTGGACAAAATCCTGGCTACTGTTCTTACAAAATTGTTCTTATAAAAAAAAAGAGTGTACTAGAATCAGGAGCAACATTTTGCGGAAAGCATTTCTCAAAAGCCAATTTAAAGGTTCACTGAATTGAGCCGAAACCAAGCGCAAATAAAAAACACTTGACTTTTATTTCACGAGGTCTCTTCCTTCCAGGGCATCAGGTTTCAAAACGTTTTAGACCATAGGTAATATACGTCTGCATGTGAACAGCTTTCTAAACACCGAACCATGGTTTTTGATGTCATCATTTTTTCTAGAAGAAGTTATATAACTGTAAGATAGAACAGTGTTAGTTTTAAGTGATACGAGACTAGTTAAATATTTAAATTAAGACATGAGCAAAAGTGAGATTGCACTTTTTTTAATAAGCAACTTGACTTTCGTCCAGCCCTCAAAGTTGCTTAAAATTTTAGACATTTCAACCCTCAAAGTTTCTTAAACGTTGCTTAACATTTTTTGTACCTACTAACCAACCCTGACTTCGCGGGTCAAAATCATCATCTGTTAGGCATACAACATGACTTTTGGGAGACAGTAAGTGGAAAAACGTTAGCTAACGAACTTCAACATGCAAAACATAAGAACGAAGAACAATTTCCTAACACTAGAAAGAGAATAAGCTTGGTTGTTTGACTTCTTAGTTGCTTACAGCAATTCAATTGAGCCCTCAAGTTGCTTAATGTTAAGGTCAGTTCAGCCCTAATTACTTATTGAGCGGTTGCTTATTAAAAAAAAAGTGTATCAAATTAATCAATGGTAGATCTCTTCAATCATCGGGTGATTCTGAGTCTTATAAGGAAAGAATTATCAGATATTTCTGAATCAATTTACTTAATGCTTACGAAAATCAATGAACGGTGAAATATGAGATGGAAGATCAGCAACGGTTGCAGTTGAAGATGAAAAATAAAATCAGTTTTATCAACAAAATATCAAGTATCAACAAAGTATTCCCTTATATAATATACAAGGGAAAAATATGTTTTGAAAAAGCTACGGAAAAGTCTTTATCCGTCTTATGCAAAGGCGGACATAAGACATGTTATTCTTACTGGCGTCGCCTAAGAGGGAACAGCGCTCCCAAATCAGGGAGATTAAGTAGGTAGAAGAAACGCATCGCATATTGCTCCCACGCATCAATCTCTCCCTACGTAATCTCCCTGCTCCAGATTTCTCGTAATAAAGTATATGCCGTGCTGTGGTTCCAAAGGAGAATACGGCCGTTTTGTTGAAAACGGTCACAATAAATGCCCCACAACGCCACATACAATACCTGCCAACAAGTCTAATAACCTTACCGTGGTCAGAAAAGATTGGCAAAATCATATGAAAAATCACACTCTTATGTCAGAAAGAATACATGTTAACATTTTGCTATTGCAATGAATAAAATTTCGGTCAATGGTTTCAGCTCGTTGCTGATGTGAAGGGCGGCCACAAGGCCCTTGATACATGTTCTAATGCTTGCCAAAAATACTCTGACCTCAAAAGCATGCAACAAAGATGCATTTTAAAATACATGTCAAAGAGATTTGCACTTCTTATGTTTGCCAAAAACTGCCAAAAAGACTCACAACGTTAATGCATGCAAAAAAGATTGACACATGTTCAAATGCCTGCCAAAATGGCTCTCACCTCTGAAGCTTGGCAGAAGATAAGTTTCAACATATATGCCAAAAGATCTTCTGCATTACTATCGCATGCCAAAAGATTGGCACTGTGAATGTCAAATACATTCATGATGCTCATGCATGCCATAGATTGACATATGTTCAAATGCCTGCCAAAAGGCTCTCGCCTTTGAAGCCTGCCAAAAAGATACATTTCAACACACAGGCCGAAAGATTTGCACTACTAACGCATGGCAAATAGATTTGCACTATGAATATGAAATAAATTTATGATGCTCATGCATGCCATAGATTTACATATGTTCAAATGCCTGCCAAAAAGGCTCTCGCCTTTGAAGCCTGCCAAAAAGATACATTTCAACATACAGGCCGAAAGATTTGCACTACTAACGCATGGCAAATAGATTTGCACTATGAATATGAAATAAATTTATGATGCTCATGCATGCCATAGATTGACATATGTTCAAATGCCTGCCAAAAGGATCTCGCCTTTGAAGCCTGCCAAAAAGATACATTTCAACATACAGGCCGAAAGATTTGCACTACTAACGCATGGCAAATAGATTTGCACTATGAATATGAAATAAATTTATGATGCTCATGCATGCCATAGATTGACATATGTTCAAATGCCTGCCAAAAAGGCTCTCGCCTTTGAAGCCTGCCAAAAAGATACATTTCAACATACAAGCCGAAAGATTTGCACTACTAACGCATGGCAAATAGATTTGCACTATGAATATGAAATAAATTCATGATGCTCATGCATGACACAGATTGACATATGTTCAAATGCCTGCCAAAAAGGCTCTCGCCTTTGAAGCCTGCCAAAAAGATACATTTCAACATACAGGCCGAAAGATTTGCACTACTAACGCATGGCAAATAGATTTGCACTATGAATATTAAATAAATTCATGATGCTCATGCATGACACAGATTGACATATGTTCAAATGCCTGCCAAAAAGGATCTCGCCTTTGAAGCCTGCCAAAAAGATACATTTCAACATTCAGGCCGAAAGATTTGCACTACTAACGCATGGCAAATAGATTTGCACTATGAATATGAAATAAATTCATGATGCTCATGCATGACACAGATTGACATATGTTCAAATGCCTGCCAAAAAGGATCTCGCCTTTGAAGCCTGCCAAAAAGATACATTTCAACATACAGGCCGAAAGATTTGCACTACTAACGCATGGCAAATAGATTTGCACTATGAATATTAAATAAATTCATGATGCTCATGCATGCCATAGATTGACATATGTTCAAATGCCTGCCAAAAAGGATCTCGCCTTTGAAGCCTGCCAAAAGATACATTTCAACATACAAGCCGAAAGATTTGCACTACTATCGCGTGGCGAATAGATTTGCACTACAAATGTCAAGATGCTCATCCATGCCAGATAGACTGACACATGTTCTTATGCTTGCCAAAAAGCTCTCACCTCTGAAGCATGGCAAAACGGTACATTTTAAAATGCAAAAAGATAATGCTTATGCGTGCCGAAAAAATTGACGAAATTGATACATTGCTTGCCAAGAAAGATCATAATTGAATGCATAATATTTACCTCTTATGCCAAATGGCACATAGCACTTCAAATAAGTGTCCACTTCTAATGCAAGCCAAATGCATTCATACTTCAAAAAATGTTTACACATTTGTGATTCTAATGCAATACAAATCATGCTCCCATCTCATACCAGATGTAGCTCCTTCACAACGCAGCTCCTATTACATCGATCACAGATTGTGGGAAAAGACTTCTCCCAGGCATGTCCACAGATCTCAAACGCATCTTGCTCCTTTACCAACCGACATTATTTCCATGCTTGAAATTTACGGCCGAGTGCAAATAGTCTTACATCGCGTCGAAGATGTTTGTAGTGCAATTTAAAGTAATAATAAGGCCTAGAAAGTCTTACTTCTGTCATATTCTGCTTATATTATAACCCAGAATATGGGGCCTGTATCTGTATTATAAGTGGACGGACTGCAAAATCCCGGCGGCACATCCCGTCCATCCATAAGTCGTGAACCCCGACCCCACATCCCCTGGAGGTATCTGCACTTTATTTCCCAAGCAACAACGGCTCTAGTGCATAACATACAGAAACTATGTAATCGAGTATGTGACATATTTTTTGGTTTGATTTCAAGTCATTAACACAATTTTTCAGTCCATTTTGGAGTGATACTTTGATAACGGTGTGACGTCACTGAGATATTTTTATTGCTGGAGCAGCCAATGAAATTTCGAGTAGACCAAGGAGAAAGTAGGATCAAATTCAGACAGAGAACTTCCAACTTAAAGCTAAATTTTGTGATAACATATAACACTGTTTGTTCAGGTTACCTATCGTATTCACAGAGTTGACATCATCAAAAAAAAACACAAAAGAAAACATTTATCCGCGAAATGTCGAACTGGATATATGAGAAAAGAAAACGACAAATTCTTTTCATTGAAATATGTCTTGATAGCTAAAGATTTCATGAATTTTTTCTCTGTGGAAACCGATACATCCCCGAAAGCTATTTTGCATCGGATTCATGAAAATTTGTCTAAAAGTAATCGTCAGCAGGCAAAATAGTAGGCTTTAGTTTTTTACGTAAATTTTTAACGTTATCTTCATATGAATAACAAAATGAAATATTTTTTCCTTAAAGGCCTTAAAGTTTAAGCAACGTAAACACTTTTTTTCTTAATAAGCAACTTGACTACCGGTTCAGCCCTCGAAGTTGCTTAACGTATCTGGTATTTCAGCCCTCACAGAATGACAGGGTACCCCCTAAAAACTCTTTTTCTCGCTCCTTTCATGCCGTTTGACAAGTTTGCAATGATGTATTGTATAAAAATAGGCATTTCAACCAAAAATTTGAGCAAATATCAGCCCTTAGTTGCTTATTGACCAGTTGCTTATTAAAAAAAAGAGTGCAGTACCACAGGAAAAAAACCTTAGCAACTTTTAAAAATTTTCGATAATTTATATCACTGTAAGCAATCGAGGATTGATCAACATAGAAGCTATTTCCATTCATTTGTCGTAAAAACTTGCATATCAACGGAGTGTTTTTCGTTAAGTGAGGCATTTCACTGAGGGGTTTCCATTCAACTTTCAATACAAAGACTCTAATGGTAACAATATCAGCAAGGCGAAATTATTCCAGTCAGTTTATGTGCAATGTTAAATTTTGCGCTGTTTTTCTTGCCTCTATACCATTCTTAGGGCAAAAGATAAAGTAGAAATTAAGCAACTACTAAGCAACTTTTGCTACTAAAAGGTGGCCATAAAAGGTCCAAAAATAAGCAACTTTTTGAACTAGGGCCGAGCGAAGTTGCTTATAAAAAAAACTGTGTAGGCCGAAAAAACATTGCGTCAACTACGTAACATAAAATCTACCATGCACCACTGCCACTTTTTTTAATCTTAAACGAGCGTGAAACAATTCATTCCTCAATCATAAAAAACTAAAATAAGACGTACCCTTCTGGACCTTGCAACAGCTGATATTCGTCTGATGAGAGATGAAGGCAACTGAAATCCGTGTTGTTGGGATTTTGGGACATTTCAGTCTTGAGTTTCTTTGGTAGAAAATTCTGCGAATAAAGAACATTCTCAATAAATGTTGCGCATCAAAAATACGAGGAAAATGAGCATTTTGCCTGAAACTGTTTGCTCATAGTATCATACCCAGTCCTCTTTTCGTGGCACTGTATCGAATTTCATAACAAAGTTTGTGGTAAGGAATAAGTTGTGTTTCACAAAATGACGGCCAGGAATAGAATGAGTGAGAAACCAGCCGTCAAAAACAGCAGTTTTCATATACGACACGTGACTGCTGGTTAATGTACAAACTAAAACTATAGTAACTATAGTGTATCTTTTCAACTAAGAGCCTCGTTTTCGAAATTTTCGAAAATTGTTTTCGAAAATTTTGACCTCGGAATCGGTTTCAGCACATCAGCTTAAGTTTTGGGGCAACTTTTCAAGGATCTGGTGTTCACAATACACCTATTTTTTTTATAAGAAACTCCTTATAAGAAACCCAGACTCTCGACTGGCCAAAAATTTAAGCAACTCCAGTACTGGGAAGTTTTTAGCCGAGAAACTTTCCACCTCAACCTGCTAAATATTTCATTACATTTTCCATGTTTCGTCTGCACTAAAGTATTTTTGTGACATGGAAATAAATTGGAAAGCCACAAGCACCAAAATACGATCGATAAATAGGTTTAAAACATCATTCAGATAAAATCATTATGTCACCAATATATATATATTCAAGAAACCCGTAAGAACTTTCAGTACTCAAAATCTCAAAATTTTAAGAAACTTTCAGTACTGGACCAAGTTTTTAGTTTCTTATAAAAAAAAAAAGAGGAGTAAGCGATTTTATGGGTCAAATTCCTTAGAAATTTTGATACTTAAAATCAACCTTAAAATGAAACTGAATCACCCCATGTAATGTCTGTGCAGTACGGTGGCGGATGTTCAGTACGGTGGGGGATGTGCAGTACGGTGGCGGATGTTCAGTACGGTGGGGAGGCATCTTGCAGTACGGTGGGGATGTTCAGTACGGTGGGGGATACCATGATGACTGTGGGGATACCATGTTTGCCGTGGGGAGGCATCATGATTGCCGTGGCGAATATTCAGTACGGTGGGGGATACCATGATGACTGTGGGGATACAATGATTGCCGTGGGAGGCATCATGATTGCCGTGGCGAATATTCAGTACGGTGGGGGATACCATGATGACTGTGGGGGGATACAATGATTGCCGTGGGGAGGCATCTCGGAGTACGGTGGCGGATGTTCAGTACGGTGGGGGGATACCACGATTTTAGTACGGTGGGGGGATACCATGATGCCTGTGGGGGGATACCAAGATTGCCGTGGGGAGGCATCATGATTGGCGTGGCGGATATTCAGTACGGTGGGGGGATATATCTGAGAACGGTGGGGGATTTTCAGTACGGTGGGGGTAAAATATGATCTTATCAATTAAATCATCCGTAAATCAGAGACGGGGGATACATATTTCTGCTTCAGCAACATTCGTCGAGCCTTTCTGCATTTCAAGCGTTAATCTTAGCTTCTCAAAGCAAATTTGCCCTAACTTGTGGTATTTCTTTCATGTTCCCAAATGGTTTTGGCATACACGGCAACATGAACGAATAGCTATCCTCTGAATCTATTTTTTGTCAATTATACATCGAAAACCAGGCGCATGACTCTAATACAATGCCATTACTAAAATTCGTTCGCTTATACCTCGCTCTTAGCTACTCAGATGCTTAGAATCTTGTTCACAGAACACCAACTAAAAAAATAACTTAACAACTTCAAGTAAAAGATCACTTTCATCTGATTCTAAAAATGAGATCTTTTTGGTCAAAATGTGCGTAAATTTGACGAATATATTCTTAATGGGACTCAGTCAGCTTCCTTCAATGGCATTTTGTTGAATATTGTAAGACGAATATTACAAGTATTTTCAACTTATAAACGCATCCCACAATGTAAAGCTCTTCCAAGAAGACAAATTGTGTGATTGTAAATAGAGCCACTACTGAAGAGGTTGCGTTACACAAACAACGTCTTCTGTAAGCCTCAAGGGACGCGATCTTGTTTCGTTTTAAAGTTTTCAAAAGCTTGCAAGCAAATATACGTTGAAATTGCATTTGCGGTAGCAGAACTATGCATGAAATGCTGTTCTTTAATCAGTTAAAGAATCTCGTGTACATATTCGCCTTTTATTCCATGAGATCCGTTTACTTTAAGAAACACTTAAGGTTAACTACAGAAAAGACATTTCGAAATTTTGATCTATTCGTCAATCTGCAAAGTAGCTCTTTAGCACTTTGGTAATAAAAAATGAAACAAGAAAATTTGAGTATCGAAATCAACCAACATCGAGCTTTGAGAAGCTAAGATCAACGCTTGAAATAGAGAAAGGCTTGACGATTGTTGCTGAAGCAAAAAAATTTAGCCCCCGTCTCTGATTTACGATGATTTAGTTGATTAGATCATATTTTTCCCCCACCGTACTCAGAGATATCCCCCACCGTACTGAATATCCGCCACGGCAATCATGATGCCTCCCAACGGCAATCTTGGTATCCCCCACAAGCATCATGGTATCCCCCACCGTACTGAATATCCGCCATGGCAATCATGATGCCTCCCAACGGCAATCTTGGTATCCCCCACAAGCATCATGGTATCCCCCCACCGTACTGAATATCCACCACGGCAATCATGATGCCTCCCAACGGCAATCTTGGTATCCCCCACAAGCATCATGGTATCCCCCACCGTACTGAATATCCGCCATGGCAATCATGATGCCTCCCAACGGCAATCTTGGTATCCCCCACAAGCATCATGGTATCCCCCCACCGTACTGAATATCCACCACGGCAATCATGATGCCTCCCAACGGCAATCTTGGTATCCCCCACAAGCATTATGGTATCCCCCCACCGTACTGAATATCCGCCATGGCAATCATGGTATCCCCCCACCGTACTGCACATTCCCCACCGTACTGCACAGACATTACATGGGGTGTGAATATCAAACTCAAAATCAACCGAAATATCTAGTATATCTAGTCTAGACCGTGAAAAGGATTTAGTATACACAAAATGACTTTTTGGAAGAAATATTTATCCGTTGTTCAGAGGTTTCTGCTAATGGAGTTTCCAGTGTATACAATGATTTTATAATAGTGCAGATTCCAGGGCTTAAATCTATTCCAGCAAAACAAATTTCTACTTTATCAGTCTCACTTTCTGAGGTTAACAGAAACTTATTACCATTCTCTATCGCCAGAAATAAATAAGTTAGATAGTTGTGTTATCCTGCAGGGCTTCTTGCAGTCAGGGCATTTTTTTAGAAATTTTCACTACTGGGGAAAATTTAGAAAAAGGGCCTAAAAGCGTAATAACCGAATGTAAAATACATCACTTTAAAGATTTTCACAGTTGCGTCAAAACAAGAAATGTCAAAGGACTAGGGGCGCGAATCCACAGAATTTTTCGCGGGGGATGGCAGGAAGTGGCACCGAAGAAAGAAGGCTGTAGAGCGCCGAAGGCGCAAGCATCCAGGGGGTCCGGGTATGCTCCCCCGGAAAATTTTGAAAAATTGGGTAGCTTGAGTCGCTCTGTTGATCATTTCAGGACTCTTTTATTAAATTTGCGCAGCCCAGTTTTTGAAGAACATGGAAGAAACAAACAGAAGATAAGTTTTGCCGAAATTTATCTGAATCTCTTAGAGAAGCTATCGCCTGACGCCCATGATAGTCCAGAAACGGAAAAAATTTGTCCAGGAACAACTGACGCCACTTGTCTTTAGTTTGAATTTGGGGTATCCACTACTGACGGCTGTATGGACTACAAATACATTGTACCGTCATAACGAAGTAAATTTTGTTCTTGTACGAAGCTCAAACAAACAATATCTTTGCTAATACTGCCAATGCCGTAAATACATGTCGTAGATAATCAAAGACATTTTCACTACTACCAGTTGATTTTCAAGTGGATAAGTGTGAATTGACAAGGGCCAAAACTACTGGGGAAATTGTATGATTTCGGCGCTCACTACTGGGGAAGGCATTGGGCCTACTGGGGAACGTTCCCCAGCAGTTACACTGTTAAAAAATGCCCTGCTTGCAGTGCCTATTTCATACTATACTGATCGTTGTAGTGTTGGAGTACATCTAATAGGCGCCCGCCCGCAGACAACAATTAATTTTGGTCCCTTAACAGGGGGCTACATTCATAGCTACGTTTCAATATTTGGGTTGATTTCGGAGGGGATACTTAATAGAGGAAATATGGTATTACAACGTGATTCTTAGTGATGTGTAGTCAACCTCGTCCCCAGGGTGAATAGGCTTCTACGTGAAACTCCGCTGTCCATATTCGACCCTGGTATCGACCTTGTCTATTTGCAATTTGATTCGCTGTTCAAACAATAGAAACTTTAAGTGATGTCACAGTTTTTTCAAAATTTCACACCAAAATAGGCCAAAAACTAGGTAAAAAACATCTATAAAAACCAAAAAATGATGCTACATGAGATATTGTATCTTGTCTTACAGTTATCAATGAAATTCTTTGCATTTCCCTACTAAGAATGTCTGCTGTCGGAATCTACATCTTGTTTTTATGCCTAGGCCAAAATTGCCAGCATTTTGTGGCCGGTTCCAGGGCCAAAATCGGTTTGACGGTTGAGATCAGAGGAAATTCGATTTGGGGCCTGGGTACGAGGTTGATGTGTAGTTGCAAGAACTGTCATGTTTAAGGCTTAAGACCTGATAAATGCACGGCAAGTCGGCACGCGGACGGCAATATGATTTTGACCCGCAGATGTATGTCATAATTTCAACCAGAGATGGCTTATCGTTTTAAACGCCGGTGTCGCATGGGCCCCTAGTATGCCGATATCAATTGTCGCCACCCTTCAATGCTGATTAAACATTTTAATCAAAACACTACAGAACCTTCTTGGCAAAGACGGAGTTCTCATTAGCGGCCGCGTCGTTTGCTAAAACATGTGACGGGGCCATCAAGTCATTTTTTGGAATGTCGATCAAAGTAAACATTGGTCGAAATAGTTGCATGTTTCCACGTAATTGCATGTTTCCACAGTATTCACTTCCAAGAACAGACGACTGCGTTAAAGATTTTTTCGAGGTAAACTTGACCAAGGTGCATTGTGTTGATCCTCAAACATGGAATCAACGTAAATTCCATTACGGAGTGCAAATGAACCTTGCTCAATCAAAGCCTTCGAGGCCATGAGGTTCCCTACAATACACTTGTTCTTTTTAATAAGCAACCGCTCAATAAGCAACTAGGGCTGAACTGACCTTAACATTTAGCAACTTGAGGGCTCAATTGAATTACTGTAAGCAACTAAAGAAGTAAAACAACCAAGATTTCCTGTTGTTGGGAAATTGTTTGTTCTTATGTTTTGCATGTTGAAGTTTGCTAGCTAACGTTTTTCCACTTACTGTCTCCCAAAAGTCGTGTTGTAGGCCTACCAGTTGACGACTTTTACCCGCGAAGTCAGGGGAGGTTGTTAGGCACAAAGATGTTAAGCAACTTTTAAGCAACTTTGAGGGCTGAAATGTCTAAAATTTTAAGCAACTTTGAGGGCTGGACAAAAGTCCAGTTGCTTATTAAAAAAAAGAGTGTATGTGCAAAGCAATTTCAGTACCAGATCCTACAGTATAGCATTAACCCTATCTGGACCGGGCTTTTTTGAGCATCCTCAGACCGAGGGGGGGGGGGGGCTAAATTAGCCTATTATATGACTGATAAATTAGCCTAATTATATGACTGATAATCACTACTAAACTATTGGAAAACCCATTTTAATTGTTATAATCACACTTAAACACATTTTGCTACATTTTTGAAAAATTTCTTATTTTTCTGTAGAAATACTGCGCATGCGCAGTAGAAAACTGTCATTTATTTTGTTCATATGGGTTTCTTGAAGTAGCTTCTGATAGAAAAGTAGAACTGAGTCACCAATACACTGATATTTGCGAGGAGAAATTTAATTAGCATCGTTAGAGCGTCAGAAATGATAAATAATGCTGATGTCAGCAATATTCTAAAAATAGAATCCAAATGCATTTCACAAAAACAGGGTTTATTATCTGGTGTCATCTGATATTGGTTTGCCATTGCCAAAGTTTCATGAAGATATCAATTTCATCAAAGAAATTAGACCGAATTTCGTTGGTCCTAAAGTGACAATTTTCAACATGGTTGCTATGGTAACGGTTCATTAGTAACCATGGAAACTACCACATGACAAGGTCCGCAGATAATTTTTAGGAAAAGTCAAGAACATTCACCCAACTTTGTTTCCTGCATTTTGAGTTTTGTAAAGAAATGTAGGAGGGGGGGCTATTTTAGCCCCCCCCGGTCCAGATAGGGTTAAGCATTAAAATAGCAGTTAAGCAACATTCAAGACTAGACTAGGGGTTGACAGAAATACATTTTTCTTAAAAGTCTAAACTTCAGCACTGCAATCATGTGTGAAAATTGTTTGCTTTATTCTTAATTTAAAAATAGAAGAGTGGTTTTAGGGTTTAATTTCAAGGTGAAATACTCAAAGAAAAGAGTAGAGTTTCAAAACATGTTTATGCGAATGTCAGGAAAGGAAAGTGCAAGTAAAAAGATTAAAACCCACACGAAAAAGGATACTGAAAAACCAGTCACGTGTAAAGGAGTATTATGCTTCGATTTTTAATGGATATTTCTTTTTTTCTACAGTTTTTCCACCTTATCATCCTTGATACCCTTCTATCTATAAACAGGTTAAAAGTGTGTTTCGTGGCCATTATGTCATGAAAATATTAGATGCCTTTCATGGTGCTTAGACCATACTGTGATACTGGCTTGGACCATGGTACTTAGTGGCATGGTACTTACTAGACCATAGTGGCAAAAAGGGTACATAAACTAGAAACGCGGATCCGTTTGGATTGGTTCCCGTATAAACGCAATGATAACATACCCATATATCGTATCCGAAAGGAACGGGTCTTTTTAGATCCTTACCTTTCTCTTTCGCGTAAAAATATCGTAAAAGTTGTTTTTATGAAAAGCATGTATCGCAAAACTTAGTTACTTTTTGGTACACTTGATATTTCAGAACTAAAGATTTTAAGGAATTTTCTGACGAACAAAGGGCTATCGTTTACCGATTAAGGTTTACTTACCCCTTGTATACAATTCAATATATACAGATTTTTAATTCGAGACATCATATGATACATGGTCTACAGCTGAAACTACAGAGATAAAATATAGGCTAACAAAACAAGGCTAACAAAACAAGGTTACACCAAAGATAAAATATAAAGTTATGAAAGAAGAGACTCTAAAATTCTCTATTTTTTCAAATTTTCATGAAGTAGCTACAACTTCCACAATATCAAGTACAGTAGTAGCTGAAATTTTTTTCGGATATCTTAGAGTCACATATAAAAAAGTTACGCTTTGCGACACTGCATATCAGCATGCAATGAAATCGAACGAAGAGAAAAAGAAGAAATAGAAAAACAAGGGGTTCTCTGGTGGTACAAACGCGTTGAAAAACGTTTAGAACGAGCATAGGAGCATACGCGTGACTTAAATTCCTTTATATCGGGAAATCAACCTGCACCGGAAATACCTACTTAGCAAAATAAGCTCCGCCATTGACAGAACATATAAAAAAGGTCAGACATGAGCAAAGGCTTAAAGATACGATATACAAAAATTTTCCCCTTTCCACTTGAAAAAATATGTTAAATGTTAAATTATCAACAGTAACTCGCACAGTTGTAGAACTATTCTTTGGTAAAATAAAATGGAAATTTTAATAAAGCAAACCTCAGTTTTGATGTTGACTTTAATTGTTCTCTGTGATACGTGTTATGATGCAATGGTAATAGACACATCTGAACATCGCGAAAAAATATAATATGCCTATGGTGTGTTCCAGTTTAAATGCACCCTTGTAGCTTTGAATTTCTTTAAATACGAAATAAGTATTTGCAAAATCATCAACAATTACTATAAAAGTATTGACAGATGTCATATAATAAACCAATCAAAGTCGAGATACCAATCTGACCATGTTGCGTAAAAGAACGGTTTTTCCCTGCTCAGATTTTGTTTGGCAGAAGGCCAGACAAAAGAGCACGAAAGTTTGTCAATAAAAGCAGATAAATCGTAAATACACGTCTCAAATTTCCGGCTATAAACTTAAGCAACAAAATTATTTTTAAAAATTATATTGCATTCGACGAAAACGCTGAGTCATTAGTTCCAAACAGCGCAATTTTGACAATTATTCTTATTATAGGATAGATGGATTATTTCATATCGTATGCATCAAAATTAGTACCGTAGTTCTAAAAATCATATTAGAAAAATTACGAAATCTGAATATTCCAAGAAATTTTCAGCACTGCGGAAACTTTTGAGTTTCTTATAAAATATGTTTCCAATTTTTAAATTTTTTATTTCAAAGTCTTAGAAAATTAATGTGAGAAAAATCTGTGCAAGATTCGTGAAAACCGAAAAAAATAAACAAACAGAAATCACATAAACAAATTTTCGTGACAAAAATTTCGTGAGGCTTGTTTGAATATTCTAAGTCCATGTGACTTTTATTTTGCGAACTACAGATTATGTTAAACACACGATAGAAGAAGTTTTGGCGGGAAACCAGTAAATGCTTTCAAACGTTAAATAAAAACAGTGCACAGGGGTTCGGAAACAAAATCAGCAAAAACATCGGCAGGCAGCGTCGAATAATGCGAGGAACAGTGAAATTTGCCAAGATCTCGAAGATATTAAAACATAAGAAACATTTTTTAAGAAACTAGCAGCAAATAACTAATATCTGAACAGAATATTATTTTTGCAGGTTTCATAAACCAGTGTGGACCCTCTCCTCCTTTTTTCTTGTTTTTCTCTCCTTCCTAGGACCAAAAGATAAAGGACTCCAAAAGATAGACTTGTAGCAAGTCAAAAATCAATGTTACTAGCTACTAAATTTTTTGTTACATAGTGTTATACTTTTGTGTTTCTTATCTTTACCACCTCAATGTCCAGTTTACAACTGCGCTTGAAAGAACTAATTTAAAGAATCCTTTGACCAACAAAGCTGCTTAAACGTTAGCAGATTGTAGAGTAGGTCTTGCACAATGGTTAAGGTAACAGAGATCACAGGGTGGAAAAGGTCGTCCGCCATATCCTATCGTAACGCCTTTAATAAGAAAACAATCTTACTGCAAGCTTTTGATACAGGTATCTCAAACCCTCTATAGATAAATAACACTACCAACGAAAGCTACGGAATTTCAAAGCTTTGGTAATTGTAGAGGGATAAATGCCATAACGAATACAAACAAGACCAGCACTATTTCTTCAACCTGCAACTGAAGTTTTGGCTAAACTGGGAGACATATCGCGCGCGATATTATAATTGGTGTGTCTCCGAGTGAGAAGAGAGCAACATATCCCCCGAGTCGCGGTCCTAGGTTAGCGAGGCCTTAACAACTAAGCAACTAACATATTTCTTGTCCTTTCAGGCATTCTATTCAATACTTTATCAGCTCTTTAGGTTCCAAGAGCTGATAAGTATTTAATGAGTACTTACAGTGGAGGTCTAAGCTCGGGTCTAAGATTAGTTTCTTATGAAATAGAGTATATCATTCATCGGTTGACTCTCTTACCTCAGATACTTCAGTAAATGTTGTCTTGCATAAGAACTCCTTGCAGTGCTAACGACATTAAACGTAGTACTCACTCATTCACAAATACAAAATCATGAGTAACTTGTTTTCTATCAATGATATTTTGTATGGCTTTTTAATTAGGTTTGTTCAAAGCGGTACGATAGGAGTAATGACCAGCGTGATTTGTAATTAGCGTAATTGGCAATCAGTTGTGGCAACCATCAACTTCAAAACAATATTGATGTAGTATTACCTTTCTGTAGTCTGCATTGTTTTGCAGCGCTCAAGGTCGATGTAAAGATGCAAAGCCAGTAAAAGTATTAAACAATTATTTTGGAAACCTTAGATCGAAATAATCTCATTTTTAAAGCTGAAATAATGAACTGTCGGAAGGCAAAGCTCTTAATCTTGCAAGATACAGTAGTAAAGTAACTAAAAGTTAAAAATCCAAATTTCAAATGTCAAACTCCGAGTATTATCCTTCTATGAAAACTTCAGGCTGCGGAAAATTAGCTTCAAGCCAATCTGTTCAGGAGCTTCTTCATCTTTTCGGTTCCAAGGGGTGGAAACTTTGCATCTTTGATATTTTTCAGGGAGTCGGTCCAAGAATCGTACGGACAAGCCATAAGTATGCATCACCTAAATCGCTAGTTTACTATCAAACGTTGCTAGAAGATAAGTTGCTCGGCATCTCTAGTGTTTTTGGCCTCACCGAAAGACTATTTACCAGCAAAAAAGTAAAATTTTGACTCTTTCTTGCTGAAACGCCAGTAAATCAAAAAAGGCTTAACGAAACCAAAATCGTAGAAAAATTTCTCAACTTATAATTGATTTTTCAATTTTGTTCTGTGGTACCAATCTTGAGGCTCTGGAATCTTTTTGTTTCAGTTAAAATCTCGTGCATCTTTTTGAAGAGTGAAATTCCCCTTAAGCAAACCACAAGCCCTAGTTTCTTATAAAGGGTTATGTATAAAAAGAAAAGTATAATCGCACGACCGTTACAATTTTATTGAATCCAGGATAACGGTCAAGATATCAGATGATTATGGATTAAAGAGTGAATTTCATAAAAAAAGCTATGAATCTATCGTATAAGAATGCAAATTAGGCTTGCAGAAACGGGTTGGTTTACAACTGATAATTGCACCAGCGTACAGAAGTTGAGCGGAAAAAGTACTAGGTCATTAAGAAGAATAATTAGTAGCAAGAGTTGTAATAAAAACAGATAATTGTTGTTTTGATTTAGAAGCATCATTCACGGACTTTTAACGCTTAATCTAGCGGATATTATCTTTATTTTGTTATGAGTAATCGTATACTCCAAATCATGGTGATGTGAAACTGTTACTTTTCTATATTGTATTTTTCTAACATTGGGACGATCGTCCACATAATTCCTCCAAAACAAGAGAGATCCTTGCCAATATTGACTCGTTTTATCAAGACTAGTCAGGACATGAAAATTTTGTAATTGATCTTAGCTACGATTTCATTATAAACACAAGACACTTTATAACAAACTTCTTAAATATCAGATACTAAGATGTTATTTTTGTTTCCAGACTTAATTCTGTTTTGCACATAAAAACTGTCGCACTTTTTGGTAATTTGAAGCCTCGTAAATCTTTTGCAAAACGGTAAACTTTCTACAGAAGAATTCCTGTGATAAAAAGCAGATTCTGGAAAAAGGTAAACGGTAGGATTCACAGAGAAAATCGCCGAAAAAAATTGAAATTCTGAAAACGGTAGAGTATAGAGTAGAGCACAAAGCTCCTCCCCAGCGTCCTTAATTTTTCGATCAATGGATAAGTGAGGATGCAGGTTTTATTGCAGATGTTCTCCTCTTTCTTTCCTCTCCTACGAAGGCTGCAAACTTTAGGACGCTGCGGAGGAGCGAAGATAGAGCACAAGTTTTCAGAGACAAGTTCTAAATTACTTTTGCTACAGCGACAAAAGAATTACCCAGAAGAGATATGTAAAGAGTCTCTCAGAAGTCTACTGTAAACAGAACAACAAACGAATGGTTTTTTGTAAAAATGGTTTGAAGCCTGAGAAGACTACCGTCCTTGGTAGAATGGCACCAAGAGAAAATGTTTGGCTACCGTTGTCAGAAGATGCCCGAACGAATACGATTTCAATTCAATTCAATTTTACTTGTAGAATAAATGTGTCATTAATAAAAAATTCATTTTACACGACCCATAAAAAGCAAGGCTTATCTACAATCTTGGACAAAATATTTGGAACAAGGCATTTCCTCCAAGGAATAAGGCCTATTGCATTGATTTTCTACTTCCATAACTCCAATTCTCCCCCCTTTTACCCCAAAACAATGTTGGTAGTAGGGCAAGACAACTTTTGTACGAAACAACATTGTAACGGGGGGGAAGGGGGAATCAATAGATAATAGCAAAACTATATAGGCCGTTCCAATATAGTTTGTCCAAGATTGTAGCTTGGACAAAACATTGCCGCAAGTCAACATCAACCAAAACTAGAACCAAGCCCTCTTCAATCAGAAGTCGTTTCAACAAAAAAACACATGTATGGTACAAATGCATTCTAGAGCAGGAGAAAGAACAAAGCTACATTAAAAGACTTCGCGCAAAAAATAAACCTCATAAAGCCTTCGTATAGCTACTCTTAGGTGCCTAAGTGCTGGGGGGGGGGGAGTCCGAATAGGCGGAGGGTTCCAATATATATTATCTAAGATTTTTGGGTTTTTTTCGCATCGCCAGAACCTTGTTTAATTAGTAGAAGCACTTAGATTTCCCTTCGAAAATACATAATAAAAACAAAGCGACTTGCAGGAACGGCCGCCATCTTTTGCGGAAACCAATTTTTTCTGTCTCCGAAAAAATGGAGTGAACGTCTCCTTTTATTTTGATTCTCCCTCTTTTAACTACTAATTTCGGGAAGCGCAAAGTATCAAATAACTAAGTATCAAAAGTGTTGCAATACACACTTTTTTTATAAGAATACCTTATTTTTTGCCGAGCCTCGATTATTCTTAAGCTTATTCGTTTTTGAGCCTGAAAATATTCTTAAATTATTCTTAATCATCAATGTTGTAAATTAAACGCAGAGAAATAAAAATGATCCTCGTCAAGCTTGAGCCTCAGATTATTCTTAAATAATTCTTAAATTTCAGCAATTTTGAGCCTGAATATTCTTATAGACTGTATTCTTATAAAAAAAAAAGTGTGTAGTTTCGTAATACTTTCTGTTGCGTTTCTCAATAACAGATACTATGATATTGTAACATTGAGATTGCCGATCAGAATATCACTCACGGAATTGCGGTTTGTATAACTACACTTTTTTTTAAATAAGCAACTGGACTTCCGTCCAGCCCTCGAAGTTGCTTAAAATTTTGGACATTTCAGCCCTCAAAGTTGCTTTAAAGTTGCCTAACCTTTTTTACCTAACAACCACCCCTGACTTTGCAGGTCAAAATCGTCAATTGTTAAGCCTATAACACGACTTTTTGGAGACATTAAGTGGAAAAACGTTAGCTAAAGAACTTCAACATGCAAAAAAACAATTTCCTAACAACAAGAAAGCGTTTAAGCTTGGTTGCTTGACTTCTTAGTTGCTTACAGAATTCAATTGAGCCCTCAAGTTGCTTAATGTTAAGGTCTCTTCAGCCCTAGTTGCTTATTGAGCGGTTGCTTATTAAAAAAAAAGTGTACTTGCCGGTGGTGTTCGCACCGTTCAGAATATCTGGTTTGTGGGCTAGAATAAAATTGCCTCGCGAAAGCCGATAGAAGCTGAGCTTAACTTACAAATAGCAAAGTTGAAAAAGCGAGGAAAAAGTGTATCATATTAAGAACAGAAATACAGAGAACTTTTTAAAACGGTTCGATCCATCTGCGATATTAATCGGCGACTCTGGTCTCCATCAGTGGCAGCGAGTTACTGATTTAGATCAAAGATGGAAACGTTTGAAAAATTGGTTCAGAGTTTGAATTTCTGGTTCTTATTCATAAAGATCAAGTTAAGGACCCTATGTTTGACAGTTACCAAAATAGCTAAATAAATCAGTTCAAATACAGCGATTCTTACAGACATTGTATACAGTAAATCAAAATTTATCTATACACAGCTAGCCTAAAAACGCGAGCTCCACTAAAAATCTCCTTTCAAAAAACCGAAAACGATAGTTTGTTGAGAGTGCCCATAATAATTGTCCATTTGTATTCCGTATGACAGTGATGTTTATATACAGGCCTAGATAAAAACCGAAGAAAGAAATAGCTCTATAGAGCTCCAGGACTCAGACGTTTTATCAGCTCAAGACATATGTAACAGTGTACATTCTATTCTACCAGACCCTTGCTCTAGTTACATAGGCTAGGGCTATTATTTAGCATGTTACTCATAACACATGGGACACAGTCTGCTCAGATCAACGGGAGATAGTCCTATTTGTCATAATTGGAAAACCATGCTAAACATCTTCAAAGCTTAAAGATCCTTATTTATAAACATAATTTTAACAGAAACTTTGTAAAAAAAACCCTACATCATTTGCTCGGTTTGAGCATGCCCAAACAAATAGTCATATTGATAAGCCCTATATTTATAGTTTAAAATTAGCGTACATTAACAGTCGAGAAGTATATACTTAATATCATATTCTTACACGCATCAAATAAAAATAAATTTAAAACTGTCATTAAATTATTATTCAGACGTGTGTCGAAAAAGCTGTTCAGAAGTTATTAAAATGTGCATGAAAGCATTATCTTTCTTACCCATAAAATGTACTTTTGAAATCAGTCCTGAAAGCTGCCTGGACACTTAAAGATTTTTTCATTCGTTTACAAATGACCTTAACATAAAGTTTCTTTAAAAGTTAGTCTGATGAGCGGTTTGATGAGTTGTGCTTGTGTGCTGGAATAGTTACATTACAATGAATATAATTACAGTAGGAATAAAATTAGACAAACCGTCACGCATCGTTGCATCAAGATGAGTCATTTGCGGGGCTAATTTGAAACTAACATGCTTTTGTTGGATGCAATGCAAGGGAGTCTAAAACGGTACAATTTCCTCGAGTGAGCTGGAATTTATAGACACTACGAAGCTTGGACCCATTCAGGCATTAAGTGCCCTATACTCTCTCTGAGCACATGTCGGACTTATTCTCCCTTTTCGCAAAAATTTGATCTTTCGCTCCGCACGTTGCGTTGCGCAACATAAATTACGCTCAAGTGGAAAGAATCCTAAGGACTACCTACGCTTCTCGCTTCGATGATGGGAAAACAACCATAACGAAACCCTAGAATAAGCCCTCCCCCCTCGAATAAGACCGCACCTAAGAATCCATTTCTGCAAATAATCCCCCCTCGAATAAGCCCCCATGGGGAATTGTTCGATGGCCTTTTGAATGTTTTTTGCCTATAATGCATCTTAACACTAATGATAAGACAACAAAAGCTAGTGCTGACAAGTGTTACTATCAATTCAACTAATAATCAGCCATTGGCTAATGGAAAGCAGCTGATTTGGGTGATTAAATACACATTAGTTATCTTTTTTTCTCTCTTCTACTCTGTCGAAAACATGCTGGAACTATTGAACTTTGAAATAAGCCCACCAATCGAAGATTAACGGTATTACCGGAGTCTCAGTTATCGCCCATGACACCCAGACTAACACCAAGGACGGCCTCCGATGATAATTCCGTAATATTTGAAAAAAAAAACACTTTTCGGAACATTTGTAAGCTTGCACATCAAATTCCAGTTGCACCTCACATCATAACATTAACAGGGCTTTCGTTACATAAACTTCTGTAAGCGTAAATTTCATAATTAACTTCTTAAGGGTTAACCGTAATGTCGGAATCCGTGATGTTTAAGCACATTTATAGTTTGTGGAATGACAACATCGTGACACGTGTAAGGATGAGAAATGCATTATAGCAATGCATATCGACAATCATACTTACAACGAAAAAAAAACAGTTAGTTTAGCCCTACATTTCTAAACTTCATTTTAACTATTTAAGCACCCGTTTAGCTCTTGTTTTACCAAGCAAATTTTCATTTCAAACTAGATACAAAACACAAAATAACGCTATACTGAATTTTCATCCCCTTTGCCTTGAAATAAATGAAATAAATGCGTTTTAAATGCAACAAGAACATTTAGAATTGGTACGGGCAATTAAAGTAGTTGCATATTGCAGTCCCAATTGCTACTGCAATCACGAAATTATCAATCAAACATATAGAAGTCAGAGCAACACTCAAAATACCCAGTTAGCCACCCAATACCATTCAAAATACCAAGCCAAATACCACATAGCAATCATCAACGCACAAATAAGAGAGCAACCACATTTCTCATTGTCCGATGATGAGCGACGGAGGTCGACTGAAACGTTGCTTTGAAAAATATGCCAATGTGAGCCTCTCCAGATACTCAAAATTTACTCATTACAATAAACAAGATAACGCCCGTGATCGGCGCAAGAAAGAGGAGTCAAGGAGAAGAAAGATGTCGCAGAATAAGGACTTTGACTGAATTTTAGTTGACGTGATTTGTGGTGAAAAGGTTTTAAAATGAAGTTGGAATAAAGTTAAATCATTTGTTTCCTTCCAAGGTTGTCTGATTGAAAGTCTGACAATATTTACCAGCCAGCTCACCTCGCAATTTTCAGAATCGTCATTCAAACCTTCCGTTTCAGTCATCTGCTTTGACTTTTGTCTTCTAGTAAGCTCATTATATCAAAATTTGCAAGAAAACAGCTAGTAACCAAAGAAAGATAAAATGAAATGGATTTTCTAAGTGTACTCACAACAGTTGCAGTCTTCTGGAGCATAATACAGTAGATATGTTTCAAATTCAAGGGGCTTTCAACGTCTGAAAAGAAATAAGCGACAAGTCTTACAGCAATGACAATGACAAGTCTTACAGCAATGACAATGACAAGAGTGGTAACTACAGCAAGCTTGAGCAAACTGAATTGTGTGATCTTTTCTAGCTCTAGATGATTTAATTCGAAACCTTGATATGAAAATTCGGGAATCGTATTGTTCAAATGTCTAAATCTTTTATCGTGTAAGGTTGTTTTCACAAGCTTGCAAGTACATTTCGAAAAATCTTGAATTTTCAGCGTACATTTACTATCAAGTGTGAATAAGTCCGAGGGGCATTTCACTCTGCAAAAAGGCGTACGAGATTTCCATTAAAACAAAAGGACTTTCAAGGGATTTCAGAGAAAACAATAGGACTTCCAGCAAAGGTGTAAGAGATTTTCAAGGAGTGAATTGCCCCTCGAATAAGTCAAAAACCCAAGTTTCTTTAAATGTTGATATTTGATTGGTACTTCATTATCGGCACAATATCGTTTCCAATTTATTACTGTGGGAACATCTCTGCATTATTGATGCAATGTTTGTTTCTTGCATTTAGGCAAGTGAAACATCGCATTCCCCTAATTTCTAACCGTCTGCAGAACCAAACCAAATGGAAGTGTGAAGCAAACTTTTGAGGAAAACTACGCTTCACGGAATAAAACAATTCAATTCAGCCTAACTATGGAAATCAACGAAATTTCCCAAAAACTTGGATTGCAACGTCAAAATAAAGCTTAGTTCTCATATAATCGCCTGGACAGTAGCCAGGGATGTAAAATAGCGGAGAATCGTGCAGAATCGTAGAGCAATTGCAAGTTTTCTCAGAAAGAGGAGGGATCTCGAGACGTTGTGCAATCTTTAACAACAAATGCAATGTCTTCGAGGTTATGGGAACCGTCTTTAAGTAGTGGCAGCACAATGCGTTAAATCACTTCGTAGTGGAAAAGAAGTCGTTTAATCTTAATCATTTAATACATTTTTTGTTTTAAAACCTTGAAGTTATAGAATTGCGGATTTATTAGTCACATTCGCTTCCCACTTTCCCGAAGTCAATAGACGCATCAATAAGAACCGGTGCGCCAAATCTTTCCAATCATTCGAAATTGCATTGCAGTTAAAGATCGCAATCTGTGTCACCAATATGCCTGTTTGCCTCAAAGTAAATAAATAAATAAATTAGTGGCAGTAATCGCTACTGAGCTCAATTGCTGGACTCCAAACTAACTGGTAACCACTGTCAGGGCTATTGATGTTGCGAAGGGTGGCACTCTTGTAATAAGTCCATGCTTTGTGGATTGCAACGACACCCTTGACGCAGGGCAAGCATGGAAAATTGTTTCAAGTAACATAGCCTAAAACAACAGACACATTAATGTTCTTTGACGTGAATTCTGACGTAAGACCTGTTACTCCAAAAGGCAAACCATGTTAGACACTGCTAGACTCGCTAGCTGGACTGATATGGCAACAAATAACTTTTAATTTTTGTACCATCCTCAACACCACTCGTTACTGCAGGAATGGAACATTATTACAGGATGAGTCTGTTGTTTTCCGCCTAAGTCAATTGTTTCGATCTGTTTCTGACGTTTACACTCTGAGGAATGTCAGACGAAAAAAGCTTTTATGTCCAGCAGAGATGTTTTTGCTGTTTCTCGCAATTTAGAAGGAGTCAGAGTCACAGTCAGTAGTTTTCAATATTAGAAGACTAAAATAAAAACGTCTTAAAAACATTTTTGCTCAAGATAGTAAAAGGATCCAACAAACTTTGCACTAAAATTTGAGTAAAGGTTGAATTTGAATACACACATATAAAACATGCAAAAAGATATTAAGAAATCTTTGAATATATTTCACTATTCACTTGTATTTCCATATATTGACGTAACAGATATTGATTGAGATTAAATGAAGGATTTCAGTTGAATATGGTAAACTAATAGATTCTTAAAGATTTTTAAAGTTGACTAAGTTTCAGATGTGAAGCTTATACCGGAATTTAACTTGTCAAAGATAGATTATTATATGATTAACCAAAGTAGCTTCAAATAATAAATCAAATCACTATAGCTCTATATCACATAAACTGTCATTAAGTTCCTGTGTGCTTTTGCAAAAAATAGCATTAGGAGTAGAACCGGAACATATTTTTCCAGGAATACATTTTCATGGAAAAACCTGCAATCAACGAATCAATGCAGTTGTCACTTGTGTAGAAACCAATTACTCTACATAATTTTTGGTAGAACTCTACAGATTGGTCACTTTTGGCTGAAATTTTGTGTTCCACAACCCTTTTATTTATTATAGAGGTACTAAGGCAATATTGAGCATACTAGACGATTACATAAAAGATGGTATTGGGGGCATTTAACCATGATGCATTGCATTAAATTTCCATAGAATTACTGTAAATTCTGTTACAGAACACAAAGCAGTCCCTGATGCCATCCTTTGTGAATTTGTTTATTAGTTCAATGGCACCCACAAGACCTTTGTGCTGTGGCGTCCTGGTGTAATCCAGCTGACTCATGGTGTCAGAAGCTCAGTGTGGTCAGGGTTCGAGCCCAGCCACGGTAGCGTCATGGCCAGGGTCAAGGTCTTGATTAGTTAACCTTCTACTGAGATCCTAGCGACTGGCGCTAAAACACCATTTCACCTTCACCTTCAAAATGGTGAATAGACGGAGAAGATAAGCAGAGGCATCTTTCAGAAATTAGTCCCTGTTCACTGCAGATATATTGCTTAGGTAGCAAAATCCAGTGGGCAATCTGGTAGTAAATTGAAATACCAAACAATTTATAGCTATGGTAAATAAATAAGAGTCAACCAAGTCCCCCTCTGGAACCTGGGAACTTAAGTAGACTATTTTCCGAGAATTCATCATGTAGAGTCACAGGAAGACAGAAATTCTCATGAAAATTATAAATGGAAAAAAATCAACAACAATCAATGGTCTCAATTTGTTTGTTTCACTAGGCTTCAATCTGTCAAAGACTGACAGGGTTCCTTTGGATGAAGGATAACAAATGAAATGAAAAGCATCTTTTTTGTACAAGACAACAAGCAAGAATTCACCAAGCCATAAAAATTCAGTATTCAGGATGCCATCTTTGAAAAAATTGAAGTCTACATTTTCCATTACTCAATTAAAATTTGACAACAGGGGGCAAGGTGATGTTGTCATATTATTTTGACCCAAGATCCATAAGTTGTATGTAAGTTGAAACCGGACTAGAAGCATTGCTTGCTTAGTGCAGACATGCATAGGAGAAAAAGATAGAATGCTGCTGAATAACCTCAAAAGATGCTGCATGATGCACGCAAGTGTGGCCAAATGTATAAGGGGGTTAGAGCTGATTTTAGCGTATTCGGCAGTGAAAAACATTTAAGAACAATAGCAAAAATTAAGAATTAACATTTTTGCAATTACTGTCAAGTTTCGGAAATTTCGTTTAAGAAACAGCTTATTTCTGATATTACAGATGTGTATGTCAATATTTTTGATAAATTAGGGCATTATAATTTTGCTTAATTTGTATAAATTCATTGGGTATGTACTTGTTTTCAGCATTGGTATAATGTTGGGTATAACTTTTTTTGGAAAACTGGTATCAAAATTAAGTAACAGACCACACTGGTAGGTGGCTGAATTGGAATTTTTTTCAAAATGAAATGGTATCAATTTTTTTGAAGGAAAAATCATAAAAAGAACCCAAAATTTAGTTTAGGTGAAAATTTTTACTATTTCAACGCTTGTATTATTAATCTTTCAAGCGTTCAAAGTTAAATTCTTTATAAGGGCGTAGACCAAGAGGGGAAAAAGTTTAACCAACTATTTGTTGTTTAAAGCCTTTACGAAATTGGAAACTTTGAATGCTCATAAAATTTAGACAAAGTTTTGGATGCTTCATAAGATTTTTGCATCGAAAACTCAAGATCTTGTGATTTCTGAAAATTTTAAACCTGTCAACCGTTTACCAAATTGAAACCATCTATACCCGGGGCCTATTATAGGTTTGCGGCTTCAGGACTACAACCCCTATTTTGAGTGGCCCTTACGGATTTTGCAGTGCTTTTTCTATGGTTTGCGACTTCAGAAAAAGTTGCGGCTTTTGTTTTTTGGTGTCTATTGACATTGACATCAGTTTGCAGCATTTTGCATGTGGCTGCATCTTTTAGGCAAAAAAAGGCTGCCTACATTCTGAATTTCACAAGGAATGTGCATGAAGAAGGCTCTATAGTGCTAGAAAACAAAGTAGAAAAAATAACCCAGTGATCAAGTGAACAAGCGAATGGATGAATGTTGATTGACAAGCTGTTGGAGCCGTTAAGTGTTATTTCCATGAGTAATATTAATCGGCAGCGGCTAAGCCACTTGTTTAATGACGAATTATGAGTTTGAGCTGATTTTCTCATTGTTTCGCAGCTTCTCGACCCCCCTATAATAGGCCCCTATTCCTGAAAAAATTATGTAAAATAAATATTCATGCATATAACTAGATATACATGCATATGTAAGCATCCTATGTTTTGAGGCTGAGGACAGACAGACAGTGTACGTCTCTAACAACATCTAGTCAGGTGCCCTTATGCAGCCCCAGTACCTCAATGCACTTGCTGGGAATGAGTTTTAGTTTGTATTTTTATTTTTTACATGCAATAAAAAATATATATTTCAAATGTTAGGTAACTTATCTTTCCACTACTTTACTTGTCATGTCACAGTGGCCTAATATTTAGTGAATGTCGTTGTCAATTCTTCATTTATTTTATTCAATTATTAACTAGAAAGACGGTAATGCATTGATATGCAAAACATCTAGAGTCCAGCTTCGAAATCAAATGATAAATGAAGTTGAATGCTCTGTGGCCTAGGCCAATAATACATGACATGATGGTGCAATTTTCCAGCAGAAAGCAAAACGCGACAGGGCCTAATGCACACAGATTCAACGAATGCTTATCATTTTGTTAGAAACAAAGAAGAATTAATTGTGTTTTAAAATATATATCATACCAGTTCTTCTCTTTTCCTGGAAGATTTATCACCCTTGCTTTAGTCGATCTTTTGGTCTAAACATTTTTTGTGTTGTGGAATGTATGCACACACGAGGTGATTCTGATCTTGGTTGAGGACCAAAATAATCTATCTATTAGCCAATCATGTTTCTTCCTTATTACGTAATGCTACCGAAACAACCAATCAGCTATTAAAGAAGGCTGGGGATGAGCTAGGATCAAAGGGAATTCCCTTGTTGTGTAAACAATCTGAGAAAAGTCACAGCGGGGTATCCTCCGGGACGGCCATGATCGCAAGAAGTTTTTAATCGGTTACCAAGATTTTCTCACCCATCACATGTACACACAAAGGAATATCATATTTTCCAGCATATGTAGAAAGCTTAAAAAAAAGTTTACGATAAAATTGCGATTTGCAGATGAATGCAAATTTCGTGCAGACAGTTCAACGGTCCAGACACGTGGGCATAAATGAACCATCACAAAAGCATCAGCAGGGCTTCCTGGCGCAACGCGCAAGCGTGTCTGGGATAGGACGATGGTGCAATAATTTCCTTTCAAAACGTCCGCATCTTTGGAGAAGATACATTGTATCCTTTTGGCAATGAAATTTTAACTTTCATAATTACCACGTGGTAAAAATTAATTGCCAAATGATGCAATCCAACCCAGCTGCTGCATGTGCAAGTGCTACGCAAGTAATTTGTGCTAAAAATTGTGATAAAAAAACGTTTTATTTTCCATCCAAAAAGTGTCTCTACATAATGTTGCTACACACTTTTTTTTATAAGAATACAGTCTATAAGAATATTCAGGCTCAAAATTGCCAAAGAACAATGGAAATTTAAGAATAACAATGGAAAAGTTCGAGCCTCAGCAAAAATTAGGATATTCTTATAAAAAAAGTGTGTATGTTGCAACTAAGCTCATCAGTCAATTTCAATACCAAATTCACAAACTAAGGCAAACATCAGTTGTTGCATACTGTTGCCCGTCCAGGTGACTGTTTTAAATGAAGCACTCAAACCATAACTCTCTTTTTGATAAATTCAATGGTAGAACTTTCTCTAATTTTGCTATTCTCTGTTGAATGGACAACTTCTACTCCTACTCCTCGTCCTCCTATTACTCCTTCCCCCAAAAATGCAGGTTTAGGTTTAGAGGGCTTTTATAGCTTGTTAACTTTCGACTTTTCTTCATCTTGCCACCCACTTTTATGGGGTTGTGGTTCAAATCATTACCCATGTTTAGAGAATGTCAGTGCCCAAAACCCACCCACATGGGCGGCACATACCCGTACCCAAATTATACTAAGTACCGCCCCCCCTCGGGAATTGAGCCCTCAAGTTGCTATAATGTTAAGGTCAGTTCAGCCCTAGTTGGTTATTGGGCGGTTGCTTATTTTAAAAAAGTGTATCCTCCATTGTACTGCACAGTGCACACACTCCATTTCCCACTCTACTGCTCAGACACTATTCCGGTTGATGTCGAGAGATAAAAAGATGAAAAATATAGAGGTTAATTTTTTAAACGCTTCGATCTAATTGATGTTACCAATATATTGCAAGTTTGTACTCTTAGGTGCCTAATTGCCGTCCCCCCCCCCGCTAATTAATTTTTGAAAATTTTTCCAACCCCCCCGCTCTTATTAGGACCCCCCGTAAGTGACGCGTGTTGAAAATTCATATCAGAGTATTCAAAATCACAAAATAAATAGATACCAGTCTTGCATGGACAAAATAAGATTAAAAATTGAGTCTGAGTTTTGAGTCATTTTCAACAAAATCCAACCCCCGCTAATTGGGACCCCCGGCAATTAATTTTCAACAAAAATTCAACCCCCGCTAATTGGGACCCCCGGCAATTAGGCACCTAAGAGTAGTGCTGTAATTTCATACAAGGGTAAGCGTATTATCCCCCTCCCCTTCCCTTCGACTCTCTTAGATACAAGAAAAAGCTTTTCGCGCAGGGTATATTATTATGCGTTTTGTTATGGGACTTATAGTAAAAAAATTTCCAGAAAGAGAACGTCCGGCGGTCTGCAGGATTTTGGAAATGACCTGCCTTCTTGCGAAAAATATCAACATCAGAAAGTTGTAAGAAACTTACAGTAGTAGTAGCTACTTGGCAAATTCTATTCTTCTTACAAAAATGCGTGTACATAAAAAGTAGTCAGTGCAACACTAGATTTTTACTTCCACCATTGATCGCAATGAAGAACTCCGTTTTCATTTGCTCTTGTTCTGTATTCCTGGTATTCTTGGGTTTTTATCTTACAGGGAGATTCAGTTACCAAATTTCTTGAATTATACGCTCGCAGTTCTAAGAAATTTAGGCCCAGTAAAGTACACCAAACTTTTAAAAGAGACTTTGTCCTTTGCCCCTCACCTTCACGGGTTCACGGGCACCTTGTAAGAAAAAACAACTTAATCCATACAACTAAACCCAGGGGCCCCAAAATCTACCTACTGTGCCATTTGGAAAAACAAGAATTACTGAAATTAAGATTATTATGAAGAAAGAAAGTTATTATTTGTCTGTTTCAAAATAACCACTTTTACCTGGAAAACCTAAGATATAACCTAACTCTTTGATAACAAAACTCTAAAAACATTTTAGTAGCCTCTTATATGATGTTTCTTATAAAATGAATGAACATGCGTGAGTGAAGATGAGTGTTCATGAAATGTTTCATAAAGTGTAGAAATTTGTCTCTTCAACTGGCTCTGCTTTCCAGTAGACAGGACAGACACTGGGTGCCAAACCATGAAAATAAAAATTTCGTCTGTAGTTGTCAAGTTTAAATACACGTATTTTTTTATAAGAAGCTCTTTATAAGAAACCCAGACTCTCGAATGGCCAAAAATTTAAGAAACTCCAGTACTGGAATTTTTGTACGTAGGAAACTTATCCCCTCAGATAGTGTAATCCGTGAAACATTTTCTTTTATTTCTTTTCATTTCTGTAACAAACAGACAAACAGGAAACCCATATGCTTTCAAATACGATCAAAAAATGGGTTTGCAACATTATTCAGATAGAATAAGTCAATGGAATAAGTATGTTGCCAATTTGGATATTCAAGAAACTCTTAAGAAACTTCGAGTACTCAAAATCTGAATATTTTAAGTAACTTTCAGTAGCCTACTGGATCATTAGTTTCTTATAAAAAAATACGTGTTCTGCTTTATCACTTTGAACAGTTGACTTCGAGAGAAAACTCACAAAGCAAAGCAAAGCAAACCAAAGCAAAGGAACCTAACTTATTACAGTACTGTATATTCCAAGATACAAAATACAAAATGATTCTTATGTATACTTTCAGCATGCATGCTTTCAGAAGGAAAACTGTATGTATCCATTTGAATGACGTCATCGCACCAAAACGATTGACAAGTTATTTCCAAAGCTAAAATATGTACTAACAAAAAGTGCAAACAAAATTATAACTTTATACCAAATAACAAAAAACGTGAACAAACCTGTACTGAACTGCCTGCATGTAGATTTTATATCATCTTGAAAGGAATCCCCATTATGTATGACAAAGACGAAGAGACGAATGTAATTCTCACTTCTCACTTTGATGTTTATGTTTTGATTGCTTCTTGAAAAAGTTTGCCCAGACATGCCCGTTACGTTTACCATCATGTCAATTGGTTTCAAACAATCGAAAACAATGGACCATTGTTTTTAGCTCACGCAAGCACGAGACATTGACACTCGTGGATAGAATAATGATGAGGGGGAGGGGCAAGTAGCCCCCAAATTATGGGTCACTGAGTGTGCGGTTTATTTTGGGTACGGTTGTCTTTAAAACACGGGATCCGGAATGACGGAACATTGGAACGACGAAACAACGGAATGACGGAGCGATTGAACAATGGAATGATGGAACGACGGAATGTTGGAATTATGGAATTTTGGGATGATGGAATGATTTAAAAGTTAAAGCTAGAGAAACTAGTATTGGAGTTTCGAATAAAAAGAGGAAATCTAAAACGCAAAAAGATTGTAAAAATAAAGCCTTTTAAATATTTTTCATTTTGTTGCGTGATAATTCTATTTCACATAATTTCGATCGTATTTTGTTCGCTTTCAAAGTCAGGTTGTATAAAGTCGTGTACGGACAAATATCAAGCTGGCTAGGCACAGTACAAACACTTTTACAAGTTCTTGATTTATTAGACCTTTGGAAAAACCCAAAAAATTATAGATGAAACTAACACTTCTTCACTTTCTAGACAAATAAGATGCAGACAGCTGAGTCTGGATCGACCCACGATAGTAAACAAAGAACATAAAAAAAATTTAAAACAACTCTAAAGCTGCCAGATGTGCACTCTTGACCTTATAAAGGATGAAATGCATTTCCCCTGGGATATCCTCCTAATTTGCCCCATATAATCAAATAAGAGCTACCTTCTTAGCACCACTTGGGGTCTCCTTTCTTATTACCTGCGAAAAACAGTTAATTGAAATTACGAAATTCCACATTGAAATTGAACTGGTGATAAAAGCGCTAGCTGCTTATCTTACAAGTGCTGAAAAAATAAGGAAGATGCTCTCGAGACAGCTAAGATTTATATGTACGACTCTGATTTTCAGTATACACGTATTTTTAAGGACACTTGGCTTACACATATTTTTTTATAAGAAACTCTTTATAAGAAACCCAGACTATCGAAAGGCCAAAAATTTTAGAGACTCCAGTACTGGAAGATCTTTAACTAAGAAACTTTCGACATAATTCTGTTACAGATTCAAGTTCATTTTCATTGTTTAGCATGCAATAACTTATATTTGTGACACGCAGAAAAACTGGAAAGCCACAAGCATCCAAATACAATTGATAAATAGGTTTAGAACAGCATTCAGATAAAATCACAATGTCATCAATTCAGATATTTAAGAAACTCGTTAGAAACTTTCAGTAGTCAAAATCTGAAATTTTAAGAAACTTTGAGTACTGGGCCAATTGTTTAGTTTCTTATAAAAAAATACGTAAAGCTTCATTTTAACCCTGCCTGTTTCATCTCAAATTGATTTTTCTTATAATGGTTGTTCTAATTGTTCTTATAAAAAAAACATGAAGAAGATTTGGACCAATCCCCTAAAAATCGGATGTGTAGTTACTTTCTGACAGGAGGGCTAAAAGCCTCCTCGCGCGCAGACTTCAACGTGAGCGTGCATTGCGGAAAACTTCTTCTGTTTTCGATGCGTTACTTTGGCACTGATACTCGATGTGCTTCCTCGCCGCTATTCACTTTCGAGAACCGTTGTTTTCGCTACTCACTCACTCAAGCACGCGGCAAACGGGGCGAAAGCACAATTGCTGCGTCTTTCTTGTTCTACCAGAACCAGAAACATGCTGGAAATGATAACAGTACCAGAAAGCCCAGAAAGAAGGAAATACGCTGAGGCACTTTCTGTTGTTGTGACGTTAAGCCTGGTTTCCATTTCGACGCAAGGATCGCTCGATCGCACAAATTCGTGACCAGCGATCCTTGCGTCGTAATGGAAACTACTTTTTCAATTCGATAGCGATCGTTGCGTTGCCAGCGATCCTTGCGTTCGAGATAGAAAAATTTCTATCTCTGCGACCCGGGGGGGGGGGGGGTACTTCAATGTGTCCATGATTAGACGTGAATCTGGACTTTGACAAAAGGACCCATTTGTATGATAGGATTTTCAAGGATTTCTGACCCATTTGCATTAAAATCGGGAAATTTCAAGCCCTTGTGTATGAATTTGGTTGATTTTAAAACCCTTTTACAGTGCTAGAATTCATGAAAGGTCTCGCAAAATCGAATCTGACGGCGATTCTTTGCAATCAATGTGACTGAGCTCTGTTGTTGCTGCTAATTCATCGTTTGGAAAGCAAAAACAAAGTAGAAAGGTTGTCAGCCACTTTGCTCTGCGATCGCAGCGATCCTTGCGTCGAGAGATCCTTGCGTTTTTCAGTGGAAACCAAGTCAACATGAATTTCAGCGATCGAGGTCTCTCTTTCGAGTTCAGTAGATTCGAGATCGAGGCCTCCTTCCACATTTACTGGCAAAATGGCGTTTGATAATCTCGAGAATCATGTCTTTATGGAAGAAGTACAGAAGTACGACTGTGTATATATTAAATTCAATCGTGATTACAGAATTTTGAGAAATTGATTTTGGCGCCCTGATGTCGTCATTTTAAGAAGTTGAATTTCGCGCCAAAGTATCATGAATGGAAAACGTGCGATCCTTACCATGAATGGAAACCTCTTGATTGCTGCAAGGATCGCTGATGATTGCTGGTCACAATTGTAGTAGCGATCCTAGCGATCCAGCGATCCTTGCGTCGAATTGGAAACCAGGCTTGTAAACTTTATTTGGGTCAGTAAATGAACAACGGGAGTCGAAAACTAGCAGTTACGGGAGTACACGTTTTTTTTTATAAGAACACTGAAATTGAAGAAAGCCATGCAATGTTCTTAATTTTTCAATTTGAATGTTCTTAACATGTTCTTAGCTGTTTTGCCTTTTAAAAAGCTGTTGTTCTTCAAATTAGGCGACAATTGCTACGAAAAGGGATGCACATGTAAAAATGTCACATAGTCACAATTATTGATAGTTTACCTGTTTTCTAGAGAGGAGAACAGGACAGCGCCAATAAAATTCTAATTTTTTCTAGCTTCACAAAGCCTTGTAATGTTCTTAGCATGTTATTAACTTTTCAGCCTCTGAAGCCTTATGTTATTATATACTTTGTTCTTATAAAAAAAATGTATGTGGACTTGTACAAGTCATCTAATGTACTTCTTTCTTAGAAAGACAACTTGCATAAGTAAAGGGGAGGAAAGGGAAGTCAAGGTGCTGTAGTCAGCTATATGCAACATAGGGGGAGGAATTGTAAGGTGTGAGTGGCTGTTGTTGCAGCTTTTTTGGTCTGACACTCCTCAGAGTACAAACCTCATAAACAGACCAAAACATTTGAAAAAGGTGGAATTTATACCCAGATGCAGATCAAAATCGTCAATCAGTAAGTGAAGCTGAATTCATAAGTTGTAAGCATGCAAAGTATCAAATCTTTAATCAACAAATAAATTAGAAATTTCAAGAATATTTCAAAAGTATATCAAGCCTAAAAAAAAAACAAATAATTTCTATTTCCATTTTAGTTGTATGATGTCTCGTTGGACACCATGTGTTATTTGCATAACAATTTCAGCTGATAGGACCCCCCTTTCCATTACAAAGTCAAGGAAACCTTTGGTACTTCCTCCAACCCCAAAGTAATAGGATTTATTGGCCAAAAGAGCAATACCATCTCTCTTGAGTGAGTTGAACACAAACATATGCAGAGCTTCGTAGTAATTTGGATTGTAAATAGTCTCTGAGCTTAAAATCAAGTCATATTTCAAGTCTTTTTTCTGTAAATATAAATCTGATTCTTCCCAATTCCCTGATAATAACATACATTTCGATTTGACGTAACCAACAACCTCCTCAGTGCTTGGAGCATTTCTTGATAAATTTATCCCCATTAGTTTCATTGCATTATACATTACATTTGGCAATGTAAACATGTCAATAACTTCAGCATTAAAATCTTGAAAGCATACAGATCTAGATCCAGATAAAAGACAATAAATTCCAGGCAAGCCCCCTCCACATCCAATCTCAAGCACATCTTTACTTGAAACCATGATACCATTGGCATGCAAATATTCTACCAGATCAATTGAGCATTCCCAAACTTTAAAACCTCCTTCATAAACCCCACTGTTAAGGTCAGAATGTTTTAAAACGTCAGCAAGTTTCCCTGAAGCCTCCCCATGCTCATTTGCTTGTTGAAAAACACTGCTCACTGTTTTGCTGTTACAATAGGCTAAGACTTTTTCAGGTTGTTTCAAAGTCTGTTTGAGATAAAATGTTGAAAATGAATTCTGTTGTATGATACTTGATAGATTGGTGACGCCATCAGTTGTCAGAAAATGCTCTTTGAAAAGTGGAGCATGAGGAGTTTGACCGTCTAACTTATTGACAAATTGACCTTCTTCTTGTGTTGAGCTGACTTCGTCCTCTTCGCCAAAATTGAATCTGAAGGGAGTACCCATGTTTCCAATAAATTAAACAATCCACTTTAACGAATTCGCTTATCTGTCCCCACATGGACACCAAATACCCTCCATTTGCTTTTTGGTGTCCAACTGTTCAAATCTTGTATCATAAGTTGGTAGCAGCAACAACAACATTCAAACGATGAAATACACTGAAGCTGATTGAGTTGAATGGGTGGATGACTTAAAATTCGGAACAGGGAACATACAAATGGATCCCGGTGCATGGAAACGAAAAACTTGTTCAGCATTTCAATTTTGAATACAAAGTCATAGATTGCAGAAGTTTGTTACTTTATGTTCGCGGCAGATGCAGGACTACCGACCCAATATACACAGGGCAGGACAAAATGGAAGGGTGCATTTCCAAATCTGCATAAAAAGTGGTAGGGTATGCAGTACTGTGACACAAGTTCCCAAAAGTAATCAATAAATTTGCGTGGTAGGCACGCTAGGGTAGGCAATAGCAAAGCGCATTGTATGATGGCCTTGATTCTGATTCCATGCAAAAAAGTTTGGTTATTTATGAATTTTCTTGCTGGTGTGATGCAAGGTGCGTAGTCTGTGCGCAGGCCGCACTTCTCAGAGATTAGGGGGTTGGATGATGGGGTTCCAAGTAACATTCATCGACACAATTTTCCCCTAATGAAGAAAGTAACCAGCCAGCAATTCCAAACAACAACCCATACCCTTAAGTATGATTCTGTCAAACGACAGCATTCGCTTGGTCACCCAGATGCCCAGATTGTGCAGAAAATCACAGCCAGGATTGTTTTCGAATAATTGGCAAAGCAAGATCTGTTTGAAATCGTTCCGATTTTAAATCGAACAGCTGGGAAACTAAAAAAGCTTCGATTGATAGTTTCATAGCTACGGTACACTCGAAAAAGCCACAAGAAAAAATAACATAACCTACGATTTCAGTAGCCTGGGTGCCAGACTCTCGATAAAAGTTTTACACAGGAGGTTATTTCAAGTGCTGGAAATTGTTTTACCATGACCTTTTGCACTTACACAGATATGTATACTGGCTCCTTATTGGTCAAAACAGGCTCATCTGAACGAGGTCAGGGCACACTGAAGCAGACTCTCGTTTTTTAATTTCTAGAGTCTGGCACCCAGGGTACGATTTCAGAAAATACGGCGATTGCTTGATTAAGAGGAAGAAAAAACGTGATAATCAAAAAAATCAAACCAAACACATTGTCATTATTAATTACGTCGTATTTATTCAATCAAACCATCGTTTTATAAAAAATTTTTTTTATCCTCCGACAAAATTTTATGATAGTCCTTGCTGCTGTCCATTCTTTTAGCTTCTACACTGCTTTGGCAAGCAGCATATTAAAACCACCGGGTTGTTAATTCAGGATCTGTGATCGACAGGCGTACGTGACCAATGATTAGGTAGATAGGGGTTTGCTACCTAGATTGTAAACCGAGATTTAACTCAAATTTTAAATAATTTTTTCTTTTAGGTCTTAGCAAAAACTCTATAGGCTACTTATCTTCAGGGATAAGTATCATGTTTGGAGATTTTCAGCAGGAGGGCCACCTCGGCAGGATAGGACGCATTGTAAACAATTCCATTCAATGTCCTGCAGGCGGTTGGTTACCTTATGGCGAATTTTAACTGATTTCTGAAAGTTATTATGTAAGTTAAAATATTTCATGTCCCTTTTTCACTTCTTTGGCTTTCATGGTCACTCTTTATTGAAGTTTATGAACAAAAATGTCAAAGAAACCTTCAAGGTTCCGTGAGTTCATGTGACTGAAACACCGCTGACAGATAACACGGGAAACGGTGGTTATTGCATCAGGATCATTGGACTATTCCAGAACGCCTGCATGGAGAAAAAACAAACGTTTTACACATTTCGCGACAGGAGAACGTAGTTACAAATATATAATCAAGATTGCAAGGGCGGCAAATGCATCTTCCTTAATACTTTGCTTAAAACAAACTCCAGGAACTGTGCTATCGTTCATTGTCATCGTCTGATGTCTTGATTATTTTTTTCATTTGTAGCAGTTGGATTATATCGAAAGACTATTAATATGATGATAAAGAATTTGATAAAATTTGACGATCTGATGGAACATAAAAATGCAGTAATTGAAATGTAATTGAAAAATGCTGTAATTAAAGAAAATATCTATGAGTCAAAAGAAGGTAATGAACAGTTATAGCACACCATCCAGACTTCAGGCAAGGTCAGAAAGGCATTAAATCAAATGGAAGATGCACTAATCGTCCCTGCAACCTTCTTTAAAGATTTGGTGCCTATGTTCGACAGGAGTTAAAAACTAGCGGAGCTCCCCCCCGTGAATATTATGACGGATTTCGATGAATTGGAAAATCAGTGTTTGAGAGAACTGGGGTGGACATGTCCATCTCAGTCCACCCCGTGGTGACGCCACTGAATAAGTGTGAATTCAAGTTGGGAAGTAAAACGGTTATGCAAACATATTACCTTCAAGAAAAGCCATTGAATCAATCTCGGAAATCACAGAATCTGAAAAACAAATAATATACTTTTGGTAAATGAACAACGTCAGGCAGTGACAGGTTCTCCTGTCACTTGTGCTGCTATCATCCTGCTTTCAGATATCAAAAGGAAATCATGCTAAACTTCGAACAAAATTCATTCTTACGGGGTACAGTCTTCCAACATAAAAAATAAAATAAATGATCCAGATAATATACGATGAATAAAAGGTTCGGAAGCGTCGCTGGTGGGGGGGGGGGAGGGGGCACGTGCCCCCTAGATTCCGAATTTCGGGAAATTTCGGAAATGTGAGGTCCGTTCGGCCTTTTGGTGAAAAATTGAAATCTTGTAGATATCTATGTCGTGCATTCGTAAAATTGATTGATTGGGAATCAGTTCCCAGCTTGATGCCTTAACAGAAATTGGAATACTCTCATCCTCGATTATTTTCGTAATGGCGAGGTGGGCAGGGGCGCACATTATGGGGGTATGTCACTAATTCCCCCAATAATTCCAAGCATTCCGGCCCAGACAATTCAAAATTTGGTCCCGGAATCACTTACGCTATCCTTTTGTTTTTGAGATTACGTTCTTCGGATACCTTAGTATACCACCACAGTATATAGTAAAATTATGAATAATTGGTGCAGTAAGCTGTTTATCTAAGCATATCTAGAGTTCGAATTTTAAAATGTTTTCCAGAGCCTCTATGTCTATGGCCACTCTCGGCCGATTGCAACCGATTGCAATACTGCCGATCGCGATACTGCGGTCAACAGTGGAGACCCCTAACTCCAAACAAGAAACAAGTGGCGTCAGCCGTTTCTAGACCTGTTCTTTACGCTTCTGGACTATTACGGGCAGCAGGCGATAACGTCAACATTAAGAGATTCAGTTAAATTGTAGCGAAACTTGTCTACTGTTTCTTCCGTTTTCTCCAATAGCTGGGCTGCGCAAATTGCATTAAAAGAGTCCTGAAATGGTCACTACAGCGATTCTAGCTACCCAATTTGTCAAAATCCCCAAGACACTCCCAAAGCTTCTGTGGATTTGCGCCTCTGGGGGTGGGTCTCGAATTTCGTGACAGTTACCCTTTTTAAAGGCTAAACAGTATATGGTCTAGAATAGATGAGTTACCTAGATCACGCTTTTGTATTGTTTTTCGTTTGGACTGCAAGCTACGCTGGTGAGCCTCTTTTGCCATAAACTGAACAAAATATTCCTTCAAAAGAGATAAACAACAGCAATGTCAATCTAAAGGTCTTTGAAATGCAGCAAATAGCAAGATATATATTTCACAGATTTTTTACATATATGTGCTCTATCAATTAAATGAAATGATAACCCCCTTAAGAATTATAAGCAAACTTAGTGTCCCACAAGCATCATGGACAAATAAAGAAATGAACAGATTTCAGCTCTCCATTTTCCCTTGTTTGCATTTGTTTGGACCTAACAAAGCCCCTTTGTGAGAAATTGTTTTGGAGATTTACAAGATCAAGCATCATTAGATTGAATGCAAATTTAGCTGACCCAGTCAATACACCAAGTTGGCCCTCTCTGCGGTTAATTTGACCAACTAGAAAGTCAGCCATTGCATGACAGATTACGATTTGGGTGTGGTTTTAGAGTTGTAAGGAAAAACATTTATGCTTGTATGGCTTTTGGCTAAAATATTCGTGGTTTTATGGTTTTTTGACCCCCTTATGACACATAAAGCCTACTCTAACCCTACTCTTGCCTTGTTTCTCTGTGAAAGGTGTGTGCTTAACGGTAGATGATCGATACTACGCAGTAAAACCTAAAATGAATAGACTTAGAACTTTTTCATGAAAGAGAATATGGAAATTGAAAGGAGGTGAGGGGAATCGAACAGGTGCATGGATTTGTTTATGACTTTCCACTGCTCCATGGCAACCTCTGCTCAACCCCTTCAATTTTTTTGATGTTACAGCTGGACAAATATTAAATGAACAGCGCATACATATGGAGAGTGCTATCCTATCGATGGCCAAACAGAAAACCCTCTGCCTAGAATCCTGACCTTGTCTACACATAACCCTAATGTGCCCCCGGGCCCTGACTGGTGGTATAAGCACCTTTGGTGCTTCATACCACCATTCAGGCATTCTATGCCCCACTTTACCCCTCATTATACCCCACTACTTGAATTGAATTGAATTTATCATAAATGATTGATCAGGTTTTGCTGCATAGTATCGATCACTAAACGTGTTAAACAGTTAAGGATCTTTTTCAAGCCTCAAAATGACCTTGGAAAAACTTAGAATTTTTCACAAAAGATATGGAAAACAAATCATGTGACCAAAGATGGATTTGAACCAGGGATAGAGCGGTCATAGGTTGACGCACTTTCCACTGCTCCACAGCAACCGTTGCTCAACCCCTTCAATTTTCTCGGTATTACTGCTTGACAGTCATTTAAAGCACGGAACATATACATGTAGACAACTGTCTATTCCAGGCCTAAACAGAAAACCTTTGCCTAGACTCAATAACCCGATCTACACTGCAACCCTAAGCACCAAGTTTCCCGCCTGGTGGTATGAAGCACCTCAGGTGCAATTCAGGTACATTAGCCCCACTATACCCTTCACTTTATACCCCTCTTTACCCCAATATATATATTTCTATCGATATTAACAAAGGTCATTTTGAGGCTTGGAAACAATCTTCTGCTGTGTTACTCTGGTCAGGAAAATGAACCCCAACCGAATGCACCCTGGATGACTACTGAATAAACTTGCTAACAGGGACGCCGGAGCAATGGTAGGGCAAGGGGGCAACCAGGGACGTAAGGGCAATCAAGATAAAAAATTAGGGGGTTTGGTGGTACTCCCCCAGGAAATTTTTTGTGTCCACGCCCTTCAGATTGGCTTAAAATGCAATAAAAGTTTTTCAACGAGTATTAATCATGTTTTTATATGACAATTTTTGGCTACGTCTCCACGTGTACGCATTTCGAATGGAATAATTATAGCGAAACATTGTATTTAACGTTGTCAAAGTCCATTATCGCATTACATTGAAAGGGCACTTTTGCCCCCTTTGCCCCCCTTAAGAAAGGGCAAAGAGGGGTGCTTCCCCCCCTGCGCCCCCCTCTCCGGCGTCCCTGCTTGCTAATGCAGGTTTTTAAAGTAATTTTTTCTAAATATAAGCCATAAATGATTTTGAAAGCCTTACAGCTGCTTTAGTAACAAGAAAAACTGATTCTTGACTTGCAATATGCAAATCAGTATCGAGTTTCATCATATTTCTTATCCTTGTGTGAGGTAGCTGGGTATTTTTTGAACTGCTTTGTTTTCCTTCACTTGCTGCTTGTTGGGATTCTGTTGGTTCTTCTTCAATATCTGCTTCAACATCTTCCATTTCAACACTTTCCTCCAACTCCGCAGCTTTTTCAGAATCATCAGCCATCTTTGAAAACTGTTGGTGCCAAAATGAATATCACAATTACACAATGATAATGAGATAATGACACAGGATTTCACTGATAACGAGGCTGTCGGGGGAGCGGGTCGAGCGACCCGCGAGCGGGACAGCCAGGGCGCGACTGACAGCGGGACTCAGTGGCGTAGCCGACGGTGGTTACCTTACCTTTATTTAGGGCAAACCACTAAGGCCCCCGCTGACAAGAGGCTCCAAGGGGCCCCCGACCTTAAAATTATGTCTTTATGAAATGATCTTTCTTGATGAAATAAGGTTGTTTTGTTATAGGACAAACTGCTTGCAAGTGATTAAGTCATAAGATATTGCACAGTTGATGCTTTAGAGCAGGGTTAGCGTATCCTTTCCTTAACTTTGAAAATCTGACCCTCCTTTGTGTAATGATTTAAGTGGTTGTTGCAACCACCAAAATATTCGAACGTCAAAAAGGCTTTCGATAAACTTTCTAGTCCCTATTTCCTTGTGCGTGGCCCCTATTTTCTAGTCCCTATTTTCCTTTTAAGCTTTCTCCTCCGTAAATAGACATGGTTGCAAGGGGCCCAGTCCCACTACGTCACTAAGGGCCCCACAGACCTCCGCTACGCCACTGGCGGGACTGATGCGATGGATGCGACTGATGCACAGAGCCCGAAGTGCACCCTGGCCCGGTTCGGTTTGGCTTGTGACCTCAGGAGCTTGAGGAGGATGGCTTGGCATGGCTGGCACATGAGATTCACTCGTCAAGGTGGAAATTTTCGTTGAAACTTTCTTGAACAAATGATAAACATAAAGTACCTTGACACCAAGCTTCTTTTATTTAACAAAAAGTGAACAGTTTTGATGTTTTTTGACACCTATCCATTGGAAACAACTATACAAAAAGGAAAAGGACAAAACACCGCAAATGACTTAACACACCCCGGGACTTAACACAAACAAGGGACGTGCTGGCGCTGCCCGGTATGGTACGATCAGCGAGCAGCGAGCAGTTATTCTGTCTGTGTTCAAATTTCTGCCTGCGAAAAGAAATCCATTTATTTTGCTTCAAAGAAAGCCATCACATTTTTTTTCATTTGCGGGCGTGAGTCACGTTGCATAAATTAATTGATGGGAAATCGAAACCGGTTTTTCGAAACCTGTTATAAAAAATCCACGAAAATCTATTGCAATGTCATTGCGTCAATCCGATGAAAATAATTCATTTACAATTGTCAATTGTTCTTTTTGACCAATCAGAAACCAGAAAGCTCATAATTTATGCATCGCTGTTGTGTTCTTCGCCGCTTCAAAAGATAAAAATTTTCATTCCATTTTTGCCTCTCACGAGGAAGAAGTTCGTCTCTTTGGTGTCTTTGAAAATCAATACTTGTGCTCTCGATTATTCCTGTTGTTCTTTTTCACAGATGGTGGATAATTCTGATGAAAGCAGTAGTTTTGGAGTCTACTTAGATGGAAACTACAGGCAGATTCTTGGCACTGGAATTCTCTTGCTTGAAGTGAAAATTTTCGACGAGGGAAGCTAAAGCGAACGGCGTGTTAGCTGTTCTTTTGGTCGATGTGAGAAAGATATTTTACTGAATTAACTGTCTAACAGGCTCAAGAAGTCATTAATGGGGTAAAGCTGTAGACTTTTATCGTTTTCTGTTGTCAGTGAATGTTTAACGCTATTTTTTCAACTCCTTCACCAAGCCTTACCATCCGGCCTAAATCCGTGAATCACCGCTTTCAAGATGGCAAGGTTCAACAATCAAACTGGTTCCCATGAAGATTCTGCGACAGAAACCCGCAATGGGAAAAATGAATCAAGATCGCCTTACAGTTTATCAGCATTCGCAATAATCGACAAAATATTCAATTTAATCGCAGAAGCAAAGCACAACAAAATGCACGTCGAAAAATTCAGGCAGACGACAGAGCAAATTGTCAAGGCCCTCAATGGTATTGATGTGTATTTCATTCGAAATGCGGAATTTTACCAAGATCTGAAAGAAACGCTTTCCAAAATACATTACCATATATTGGATGCCTCGACAAGAAATAAATGGTTGAAGCTGATGATGGCTAAAAAAGATTTAACCACATTCGAGGAAATCCAAAAGCACGTTGATAATTTGGTGAGCAGGATCGTCTTTTCATACGCCCAAAGAACGAAACAAAGAAGGAGTTCCCCATCGCCCAGTTCTGATGAAAGCAGCTGCGGTAGTCATCATACAGGGTATGCAAGTCGCTGCTCTGAAGCTTGCATGTTTGAGTAAAAAACAACTTTGCTGCCGATCTAATTTAAAAACATTGAATTTTATTACATATTACACTTAGTTATGACCATAAATGTTTAATACTCTAATAAATTTTCTATCAACACACAGCCAATATTATCTGTCAACAGTAAACACCTAATTTTAGTTAGAGACCTTGTACAACTGGATTTTTCTGATTGAATATTTTTTGCATAATGAAAATTTCCTTGAAAGCAAAGCCAGAGAAATATCAATAGCCTGAACAATTAGATTGCTAAAACTTTGTTGATTTATTTTTATTTATTACGTATTTATTTGTTAAATACCTAATGATTTCCATAATTTGCTCATTTACAGTACAATTCACATTCATTGCCTGATTATTTATTTGTAACTTTCACTGGCTTCTTTTTTGCAGCTCTACAACTCAAAAATTAGTTTTCAGTAAGAATCATTGTCCATTTTTGCAAGTCTCCTTAAAATGATTGTTCTGATTGGCTTTGCGATTTCTACTCTAAATTTTAGTGCTGATACATACATGTATTTTAACATTTGCAAGTTTGTCTAGCTTAGCTATATCCCAATAATGATCATTTTTTGAATTCATTATTATTTCAGTAGTATTTATAATAATTAGATACTATGTGAGATATGTTTTGGATAGAGTTGATTTGTGATTAATGTAAAGTTTGTATGTTAGACAAGCTTCAATAAGCTGATAATTTATTTTGCTTCAAAGCTGATTCTATATTTGTGTGAATATTTTTCTATTTGTCAGTATGAAATTGTTTAACTTTCAGGCTGTGGGTATCCGTCAGTGAAGAATCTGTAATTGTTTGAAACTGGGGTTAGCTTGCACCCTTTTGCTGCAGGTTTTTCAAAGCCCAGATGTGTTGGGTGATGCAAACTTTGGCTAAAGATTTCGATTTTAGCCAACAATAGACATTTGATAGCACTTTAATTGGCAATAGATGCAGTGTAGGGCTTGGATATGGACTTATGTACAAATTTACATATTCCCTGATACTTTTTTCTGCTGAAGAGAGATGCATACATCATAATGTTTGGGCATGCAAAAAGCTGGGTAATTTATATCTACACAAGCTCAATGGATTCACACAAGCCAGGGTATATTTTAAGAAATATTCAATTGTGGGCCAGAATAAGAAAAAGGGCCTGTTTTCTCTGAATTTCAATTTTAACTTGAAAAGCTTTTTCTTGAAAAAATATGAAACTAAAGGAGCCTGCTGGGCCAAATGGGTAAATGGCCCACCAGAACTTGCACCAGTACATATTTTAAGATATGCCTTGATACAAGCATAAAGCAGTAAAAAAAACAACAAGGAGCTTAGCAACAACTGTTTACACAACAGTAGCTTAACCAGAAGTACTTAAAAATTTCACACGAAAAACAAACCAGTAGAAAGATAAAATGCTTAACTTATCGTCTGCAAGACACACCATTTGGGCCAAATAAGTCTGTGCCAACACCAATGGGGTGCTAAACGATTGCTCCATTTGGTGCAAATTTCAACGCTGTTTGGGACGTCGAACGACTACTTTGACCTTTAAAGACGTGTGCCAGTCAGTCACTCGGATGTAGCTTTTGCTTTTCGTACAAAAGAAACCAAGCATGAGGAAGCAACTTCGTCTAGTATATAAAAGTCTAACTCTTTTCTGTTATGCTTTTGGTGCTTATCTATAGTCGTGCTGAAATGCCTGTGTGTTGTATGTATGTCATACCAGTTGAACTATTCAGTCACTTCATACTTGGATATCATGCAGCATGTGCACTGGAATATGGAATATCCCTCTCGTTCCCCTCGATATCAAGGCAAATTCAGTGTTTCTGGAAAATTTGCAACCATGACGCGTCTTCTTGACAATTCACGTTGTTCCAGCAGTAACTGCTGAATCAGTTCTTCGTTCTTCAAACATAGTTTGCTTCTTGCTAGGTTCGCCCATGAAAACCTTTCCAAGTTTCCCTTTACGGAATTGTCGTATGAAATGCAAAGATGTTTCACGGTAATCAGGATAGTTTCCTTGAAAGAGAGGACAGTAATGAATACATTTTGAGTGCAATATGAAAGTGGTGTGAAAGTAGAGAAACGTTAAATTAACAATAGTGAAATTCAGTCATCAATGTTTGAAAAAATTGCGCGTTATGAGTTTTAACTTGCTAAAAAACCAAAAAAGAGCACAAAATCAATTACGTATGTGGAATATGTTCTACAAACATAACACAAGCATCGACGAGCAAAAACGTCATTTTTCCAGAGGTATTTTTTAAACCATAAACCAGAACATGTAATAATTACCTCTTGCTTTTCAATGGAAACATGAAAGTGAAGAAAGGTAAAGGTGAAAGTGAAGGTGAAATGGTGTTTTAGCACCAGTGGCTAGGATCTCAGTAGTAGGTTAACTAATCGAGACCTCGACCTTGGCTGTGACGCTACCGTGGCTGGGCTCGAACCCTAACCACACTGAGCTTCTGACACCACGAGTCAGCTGGATTACACCACGACGCCACAGCACCAACATGACTAACAAAAATGAACTTCAGGCTGAAGCTATTCTTCATCTTACAAAATTGGTTTCCATTAATGATATTTTGCTCTTTATTGCTTTTTGAGCCAATTTCTTGACAACAGTAATGAACAACAAAGAGCAAGCAAGAGCGACAAAAAGGCCACAAGAAGCATCAAAGAGCCAAGAGACCGAAAATGTGCGACAAAGTGCTAAAAAAACCCAAAGAAGTAGTAAATAACAAAATAAGTCAAATGAAAACCGGGCCTGATGAGGGAAGAAACGTAATCAAGCAGTCTTTTCATTAGTTAATGCAGACAAGGAGTGTTTGCGACAGCAATACAGAGATCATGTGCATCTGTAGCTTGTGCATTTTACTGAACGAACACCCTACAATTCATCTACCGACCAAGGAAGGAGTGAAATCCGCAAATGATTCTATGGTCTTTCAGATGTGATAAGCCCATGAACTATCGATTGTGAACAAAAGTCATTGACCAATCGAGTCGGCGATGCTCCACGCTACCTCTTGCAAATGCTATAGGAATATAGAAAAATAGATGGAACTAGAAATGAAACAACTATCCAGCCGGCTCACACCATCGTCGTTGTTGAAATTAGCATTGCAATTCAAATGCTAGATGTTATCCTGCCCGCACAATGCACGTAAGATTTCCTAATCGCACGATCATCGAAAATCACAAATGCAAATAGAAACCACTTGGTCGTAACCACTGCAATCAGACGAAATCAATGGTGGTGGAGCCATGACCGTACGCAGTATCGTCAGGGTAGGAATGAATTCAAATTTCATAGTAGATATAATGCAGACATAATCTACTCCATTTTAGATCACTGTCTGCAACGATCGTCCCATAATCATGTTCCCTACAATCTTATAGAATCAAAAAGGCTTCATGTGAGGGAGAAGCACTTGTTCTAAAGTCGAGAACTTCTTACCATCAAATACCACCGCTTTGGTATTCATATTTTGGGTAACTACGGTATGAAATACAGCTCAACTCGTCCCCGTATATAGATCACAATAGGAACCATATCATGTTCAGGGTATTGTTTATATACAATAGGTTTTTGTAGTATCCATTGTCTTATTGACAGTGTCAGGCTGAATTTTGTTATACTTTATGAATTTCGCCAATTTCGGAGGCTTACGTTACAGATGAGTTTTTCTAAAAATTAAACACTAGAATCAAATATACAATATGATTACCTCTCCAAAAACCAGTTTTTCGTGCAATGAAATTGCTTACTACATCAAAATCATCACAAGGGCCCGGTAATCCATACATTTGCACATACCTACAAGCAACAGACAGAAGCTTAGAACAGGCTGTCATTGGGGTCCTGGGAGGTAAGCAAATTCCCTTTTAAAACTTTGTCAAGTTGTTTGAAATTGAAACGTTAGGGGAATGTAGTGGACTGTAGTTACCTTCGTGCTATTTTCTTCATATAGTATTGTTATTTCGCAATTCGTCATTTAGTTACAGTTTCAAGTAGAAAAATCAACTCAGACTCTTCTCTCTAGAATCAGTGTCCTAACAGAACATCCATAACTGAAGCTGCCATTGTGAACTGATGTCAATCACAATCACCAAGAACAACAGTGATTGTTGTCAAATTTCTTTTGGGACATTGGCTAATTATTTGACGCAAGACTCAGGTAAACAAAGTTAGCAAATTTAGGTACGTGGCAATAAAGGGCAAGATCATCGGATACGCGATGACGTGAAGGAAAGAACGACAAAGCGGAGCTAACGGCTGCAAAAGGAAAGATGGAAATTGCACTTTTAGAATTTTAGACAATTTATTTCGGCAGTGCAAGATGCCTAAAGAGCCACCGCTTTCAAGACATCTACAATTCGAAATATAACAAAAGATTAGCAAGCAAAGTTGTCTTGTAGGACCGAGTAATTGACACCAAGAGAAATTAGGATCCATGGTTGCATCATCGGATAATCTGTAAGAAATTCAATAAAGCTATTCTGCTATAATTCGGGTTTGAGATGAAAGTGCTCTACATGGTCCTTCTACTATGACCAAAACAACAACTACGACCACATCATTCAGGGTAAGATAAGATGGGCTTAGGTAAACGAGGTGAAATCAAAGATAAAACGAAGTTCTGTACATAAACAATTGATGATTTCCAGTCAGACTTTGAGAACTGCCCTGCGTGCAGCCTCAAAATCTTCCAAACGAAACGCGAGAAGAGTTTAAGGTTAAGGTTTAAGGTTGCACGCATAGTATAAATTAAGTCACGGTGAAGAACAAGGTTAGACCTATTACACGCATCTCACTCTTCGCAAAAAAAAACAACCACAGATCAATTATGTTGTTTTAGTTAGCTGCGTTCGAAAGAGTGAGAAGGTAATAAGTCTAGGTTAAAGTATGATGTTGCTTTATTTTCAATTTGATACATACTCATTTCGTCTTTGCTTATTGAGTGTGAACAAAAGATAATCAGCAATCAAATCTTCGCCAATAAAATGGTCCGGAAAACATCCTAAACAACAATAAAAACTGTTACAGAAAATAGGTAACAACAATTTTTGCCGCTTTTTTAAACAGAAAGGTTTAGAATCTAGAATTCTAACAGTTTAAAGCCCCGGGACAGTTTAAAAGTTGAAAAGTCTTTGACCAGTAGACTTATTACCTGAGTCGTAGTTATCGCTATTGAAATGAATCGCCTAGACGCTCAAACTACGACTCATAATCGAACGGTTATCTTTCTGGACTTACTTTTTCTGCCTCGTTCTCAAATTACCATGGTGACAGTGATGGCAACGGTAAATGGTTGTAATGGCCTAAATTTACCGGGTCTAAAACGCCGTGAAAAACAATGTTTCTTTGTGTTAAAACTCAACTTACTATTTGTTTTGCAGAAAGCTCTTACCAATCCAGCTTTTTCGATATTTGTTCAAAACTTTTTGCGAGATTTAGTACTAAATCGGCTGCCGAATAGGGCTCGTATATTTTGCTGTGACGAGGCAACGAACCAGCCTCGTTTCAACGGGGAACAATTTTTTGTTCCCGCCAGTCCCAGAAAATGTCCGTAATATTATGAGTCCCAGATTGAGCGATCTCGGTTTGGTGTAGTCTCGGTCTGGTGAGCGATAACTGGGACTCAGGTAATAAGTCTACTTGACCAGTACAAAATTGCAAAATCGAAAGAGATAGCAGAAATGTACAAAAATCTTTGGGCACCAGCTTTTTTCGTCTGACACTCCTCAGAGCATAAACGTAAGCAATCGACCGAAAACAATGTCCAAAAACGTTCAATTGTTTCTCGCAAGTTTGAATTAAGGGACTTCAGAAGTGTGGAACAAATAGAAATAAAAAGATCTCAACGATTTCAAATCAAGAAAGAAATTTGTTATTGTGACTCGAGCCGCTTTTTTGGTACCACGATAATTATTTAAATATGGAAAACATTTTATTCGTCGTGCAGATCTATACTGCAGCTAATGTTCTGCAAAATTTCAATATTCTTTTCGTCTATAATGAAGTGAAAGTGAATTTTTACAATGTAAAGCGAGAGATGAGCTGTTAAGAATTTATGAAGCTCAGATAATATACAGGTAGTTTCTAACAAAAATTCGGAAACTCGGGTTCACAGATCGAGAAAATTAAAAAGCTTTGAAATTTTATGTAAAGAGACTTTTCACTCAGTCCACGAAAAACATTTCACAATTGGTCATTTTTGTCTTACAGAAAAATACTACAGTAATTTCTAGAAACCGTGCAAAGTCAAATGTATTCGATCAATTTAGGATTAAGAAGATCAATCAATCTATTTATTCAATATTCAAATCGATCAAAATATTTATTCAAATCAATCTTTAGATTCAGCTACAATCTAACCCTTGATCTTATTGAAAAGCGAGGCCTATGTCGACGTTACACACAGTTAGAACCAGTTTCCGACCGCTAATCGGCGAATTTGTCGAACTAATTTATCGCTACTGACTTGTCGTCTTTAGCGTCTGGCAGCTAGTTGGCAACTAGTTCCTTTTTGACGGCAATTAGTCGGCGAACTAGTCAAGAAAGTCGGGTATGTTCTACTTCTGCGAATAGTTGAAAATTGATTCCCGTCAGTCGCAGTCGACACAAGCGCTTTTGCGTCCGCGATCAACTGTATCCTACAAGTTCTGACTAGCTGTTAACATAAGTCAGTAGTTACAACTGGTTAGCGTTAGTTCTATCGTATTGTTGGTCGTAATTAGCAACCTCTACGAAGCTTTCAGTGGTCCACACACATTTGAAAATTTAACAAACTTGTAGCAACCCAGATGCAAAACAAAACCCTCAAAAATGAACCAAGTTTAGACACCTTTAAAGAAAGGCAGGTATTACAAAAGGAAGATAGGAAATGTTATGTAGGACAGCTGCAGCAAGATCCTGACTGAGAAAAATTAGGGAAAACATAAAATATGTAACAGAAATATTAGCAATATGCCCTACCAACAATCGCTAATTTCATTCCTTCTTCTGGGTCATTTATTTGTGGCGGAATAACTCCTAAAACATAAAACAAACAATTTTATACGCAAATGTCAAATAATCATATGCTCATATTATATGAACAACATGATAATATATCAATGGAACTCTTTAGAAATGCCAAATTTAAAATACAAATATATTATAGCAAACACAGCCGAAAATGCAAACCGAATAAAATCATCTCCCTATTTTAAAAATGATTCTTTTCGACTTATATTTTCTCTCTGCTTTCCTTTTTGAAATAGTCTGAAAAAGTTCCATTTATATAGTACATTCAGTCAAAGTTTGCTGAAAACTTAAGTTTTAACAACTTCAACTAGTTTTAAGTAACAACCTTTTTCCGTAACAATCAACGAAATCTTCTTGAATGAACTCATAATGACTATGATGGACTTGAAGGGCAACTACACATTTTTTCAAAGTAACCAGATAATTGTTGCCGAGTCTCGATGTTCTTATTTTTTGAATAATTTAAAACTCTTCGTAATGGTGTTCTTATTTCAACATTGATTGTTCTACAACTACACACAATAAATTGCTTTTACGAAAAATGAATAACAGCTTAGCCCCAGCTTAGCATATCTTTTATTTAGTTATTGCAAAGTTCTGTTTTGTGAATATGAGACAAAATTTCCAAAACACGTTTCCTTCCATCTTATTTTTCAGTTGAGGCTGGACATGCTCTACGTTATTCTCAATTTTTGTAAATTTAAGAAATCAAAAGAGTTAAATAAAAAGTTAACAAGTATAGTATACCTGGTGAATCAAGAATGTAAATTTTGGGGTCTTCGTGTATCTATGAATAGATGAAATGATTAATAGAAACAAACTATAATTAATGATAAATAAAATTATGTGTATTACGTATTCCACCCATATATAAACATCCAAGTGAATGTTGCTGACTGGAGTGTTGCAAATGAGCCGAACAGGGGCGATCTTGCCAACACTGCACTCTGCCAAACAATTTTTTGGTGGAGCACTTTAGGAAAATACTGGATAAAAACATTAAATGCTTTTGTATTTTCCATTCCTTCACCCACGGTTGCCCCATGCATCAAAATGACTGACAAAAAAACAAGCGTACAGCCAGAGAGAAAAAATGCAAGTATTTAATCTGAGCTAATACTTGGATATAAAGAATTTGATAGCAATCTGAAAATGTTAAATGTATCATTGCGTATCATTCACATCAGGCTACAGCACTAATCTAGAATTTTTAATCTTTGTCACATTAGAGCCTGTTTGTTCACACCACAACGACCGTAGAAAGTCTTAAACAAGGGTATGTCGACCAATGATACGATGGAACTAGAACAAAGTTTTACTGGACTTGACTAGTTGTAGCTAACTGATAACTTATGTCGACATCCCGGGGGGCACTCTTAAATATTTGGGTAGTGGGGATGTGCGGCCAGAATGGGTGACTTTTTCCTTGGTTTTTCCCAGAGAATGGGTAGGCTTTTTTATTTTTTTTTTTACCTGACAATGGGTGCATTTTTTCAAAATACGTTCACCTAAGAATGGGTAATTTTCTAATTAATCTGCCAAAGCATGGTTAATGTTTTTATATTACCTGAAAAAACAGAATACCTGGCGCACACGACGATATGAAAACACACTTTTGGACTCTATGCCAAAATTTGGAACAACAATGCAGACCTAATAGCCATTTTAGGTGTTTTTTTTGTAGTTTTAGAATTGGCGCGAAAATCTCAATTACCTATGGATGTGGGTTTATGCAAAATAAAATTACCTGAGGATGGGTCTACAAAAATTCCGCTGTCCACACACCCCCACAAAAATATGAAAGAGTGCCCCCCGGGGTCGACATGTCAACCAAAGGCCAGAACTAATAAGTCAATAGTTGATAGCGGTCACCTGTGAATGACGGAAATCGCAGGAATAGAACATGCCCAATTTTCTGGAGCTATGCACCAACGTTTTGCTGTCACCTAGGAGCTAGTTGCGAGAGCGCTCAGATCGACCAGTCAGTTTCAAAAGATAAGCTCTATATATTGTAACCTACGGTGAGGTTATCCCAAAACTCCAGACAAATTCCCAATAACTACATACTTTTCTTTACCACTGCACGTGTAAGTGCTTGTCTGTGTTGTTCATATAACAACCCCATAACATAAAAAAGAATTTTCTTGCCCAACATTGAAATCTGCACTACTCTCAAATAAGCACAACATATTCAACTTGAAGAACTGGAACAAGTTTCGCTGCGTTGTATCAATCGTTTAGAAAAATCCCGTCAAGGGGAAAAGACATTAAATTTCGTGTCAACTCACCAAAATTTTGTTCATGATAGATTTTGTGACACCAGGCATTATTCCAACGGGTGTTCCCTTACCTATAAGAAAAGGTTAAAAAAATTAAGAGAGAGTAGTTTGGCCATGGTTTAAAAGAAACAGCCCTGCGATAAGGCCACTTGGGCTTTGCGTTATTCGTGCCAAAAGCAATATAAATGAATAAGACAAACAAATCTTGGTCAAGATGGCATCTATCCTCTCACAGACAAATTCAGATTCAGACATCCAACAACTAAAAACTGTCTCAGCAGACTGAGCAAGTTGGTTTCAATCGCATCTTAATCGTAACTGTTTCACAAGGATCTTAACGATGTACTATGTACGTTTTTGTTATAATTAGTTGTGACAATGTATCGTATGATATCTGTCCTCTCACAGACCAATTCAGATTCATACATCCAACAACTAAAAACAGTCTCAGCAGACTGAGCAAGTTGGTTTCAATCGCATCTTAATCGTAACTGTTCCACAAGGATCTTAACGATGTAGGATGTACGTTTTTGTTAATTAGTTTTGACAATGTATCGTATGATATGTAATCATGATAATGATTAAAAAAGAATTCAAACGAGCACGTTCAAGGGAATGCAGCTTCCCGGGCGGCAGAATATCGCACGAACAAGCGACCAAAGTGCTCAGCCCAAATGACCTTATATTTGTCCGGCAAAACATTAGACCGGCTCTGGCGTTGGTATTCTAGAGGCGCGCAGCTGCTGTTCTACATCATTGCATCAATATTCTCCAGTTTATTAGCAGTCACCGTAACAGTTGACTTTTCAGATTAAAAATAAAAAGACAGAATTGCACCGTATTCCCATCGAATAGCAAGGTAATTTTTAATATCTTATTCCAATCTCACCTCTTTTCATATTGATTCTTCTTAATGCATTGATCAGCGAAGATTTGCCAGTATTTGGAATGCCACAAACTAATATTTTGTAGGAAGGATTTTTTCTCTGAAATGAAATTAGAAGATTACTTCTTGTAGCTGAATTTCCGTCTATTTTGATGCTGAAATTTACTCATCTGTCACAGACTATGGTCACAGCTTGCTTGCATACTTTTTGCTTGTTTGTTTTCCATTCGGTTTGGTGGGCTAAGTGAAAATGTGTAAGTCAGAAACAAATTTGATGCAGTCCAATAATCCGTTGCCAAAAAGCAGGAAGGTTTTGCT